>VWYP01016924.1:0-127429 GCA_013400435.1 Pycnonotus jocosus
AAGCCAAATTTTGTTCAATTCACTCTCCTACAGTATTTATAACAGCCTTTTGCAGTACATTGGGACCTGATCTGCCATTGACAATCATGTGTTATACTTCTCGTTGGAACTGTTATAAATAATGAAGTTATTTATATTTTAAATATATATCAGCCTCATTTCTACACTTAAGTAACCCTCATCTCCACTTCCATTTGCCATCCAATGTCACCACTCAAATCCACAACCATGGGGTGTACAAGTTAAGCAAAGGTTCATTAGACTGTACATTACACCTTGAAGCTCCACAGAAACAGTAGCCGGTCGTAAACACTTGGATTAGGGAGTACTGTTTCCATGCCCACTTGCTACTAAGAGCCTAGAAAGTTTTTAAGGACATGCAGAAGAGACCACAAGCAGATTAACTGGGCTTGTTTTAATTATTGCAGGAAGTTTTACCCGTATTTGGAGTTCTTTAATGGTTTTTCCTAGTGCCTCTTCAATACTCAGAATCTGAGATTCTTTTTCAGAAATACTTTTTTCCAGCTTCTTGATAGTATTCTGGGATTCCTTCAGAGAACTTTGTGTATTTCTCAGATCTTCATGTGCCAAGATGTTCTTTAGAATACAAGAGAAGAAATCCATAAAGAAAATACATATATTTTGTAATATCTGAAAGCATTCCTTGATTAACAACAACCACACAAACTCCCAATCCTATATGCTCCTAAAGATTTTAATATAGTTTCTACGTCTTTCTCCTAACATGTATGATCTGTTTCTAAAAATGCAAAAATCCTACCATCGAAACAGTGTCCTTTATATCTTCTCTGAGTTGCTCTGTCTCAGCTTTGAGAGACTCCCCTTTTTGCTTCAGGTCATCTCTTTCCTTGGTTAGAGTTTTTATTTCTTCCTGACATTCTGTAAGCTGCTGCAAGACCGCCTGGATCTCCAAATCTTTGGCCTCCAATCTCACTTCACTAATCCTTTCTTCCTCTTTTAATTGCTCCATTTCCTTTAAATTCTGCTGAGTTTGAGTAAGATTTTCTCTTAGCTCAAGAAGTTGTTTCTGTTCTGCTGTTTTTTCTTCCAGTTCTTTCATTTTGCTGGAGAGCTTTAGGTTGCAAAGGAAAAAGACAGACACTTTTACTGTAATGCAGAACTCCATTATATGTACATGTTCTCACAGATTCATTTATAAGCTTAGAAAGGATGAAAGATGCCATCTAGCAAGTTCATAATTCCTCTTTAAGTCACTGCTTATACTCTTGCCCACAATAAATAAGCATTTGTTTATTATAGAACCTTCCTGTGATGGCCTCTTAGCAGCAGAAGTCTTACATGAAATGATAGCATAGCTTAGGAATTATCAAAACCATAGCTGGAATATGACAGTCAGAGTAGTGCCCAAAGCTTTGTCAGAAATATGTATGTTTAACTTCTTTTTCTTTTTAAATTTTTTACATTTATTTTTCCATTCTAATTGCCAATTTCTGTGGTGATTCTCCCTGGTTTGAACAAACTCCTGTTCTAAAAGGAACTTCAGTTCCCAATGAGGAAACTTTGTTTCTATGACTTTATATAAAGTAGTTGAGAGCAGCATTGATAGAAAAAACTTGCATAATAAAGATATTACTTAAGAATGGGAAAAGAAGAATTTAAAGGTCAATTACAGAAGAATCTGGGGCATCATATATTTCCATATATTTTTTGCCTACAAAAAGAGACCATTGAGCTGACTAATCCTTCAGTATACTCCTGGCAAAGAATAAGAAATACACACTCATGCCAGAGGAAGTCAGTGATATTGTAACTTATACCTTTAAGAATATTTCTCCAAAACCCCTTTTTTTGGCACTATGAATTAATTCCTCAAATCTCAGATGTAGAAAGAAGCAAGCTGATACTGACCTCTAATTTCACTTCATCCAAAATTGTTTTAGTATCTTGTGCTTCTTTAGATAGACATTCTATTTGGAGCTTCATTTGTTCATTGGTTTCTGATGCAGCTATATATTTTTGTTCTATTTCTTCATGGAGCTGTTTAAGTGCTACATACTCCTCATCAGACTTCACATATTTCAGTTGTACATCTGTGAGATTGTCTTTTGATTTTTCAATTTCTTCAGACATATGTTTAAGTTTCATTTCATTATCAGCTACTTCAGAAAGCAGCTTTTCATTTTCCAATTTTAATAAGCGTAATTCCTCACATTTTTCAAGAATCTGCCAACAGAAAAACAATATTGATATAGTGGTGTCTAAATCAGTATTTTTCAGAACTACATAATAAAAAACAGGTACATGTGAAGATACAGGAAATAAAGTACAGGCAAGCATACACTGGGTTTTGCTCTGTTGGGAGGGAACTGTCTAGCAAAGCATCTTTAAAAGAGAAGGAAGACAGTCAAACCCCTTCCCAAGTCCTGAAATCTCTCTTCTAACTCTTTAGATGTTCTTCAATACTTCCTATTTCCTACGTTTGAGCTAAGACTGGACTCCTAAACTGCATATTTACATGTATCAATACTTTTTTCATCATACTGATGCCTTAGACTGGCTACCTAGAACAGAGGCTAAACAGTGTTAGAGAATAAAGTAGGTATTTATTAAAGGCCTTCAAAGGATACACCTTGGGCACTGCAAAAGCCTGGCAGAGGCTACACCCAAGATGGACAACAGTCACAAGTTCTCAGAAGGTTATAAGTTTGGTCTATTCGCATATCAGAAGTTGTCCAATTATAGCTTCAGGTAATGAAGTCACATTCCCCCAGTTTGCTTCTCCCCCCTGCTTAATTTTTGTTTCTACTTTCCAGGGCCTGAGGCAAATGGTGTGACCTTGGTTTCCAGGCCCAGGAGGATTGTTTAGTCTGACCAAAATGTGAAGAAAGCTAACTAGCATTTTGTATAGAGTTCAGAGTTATATACTAATGCAGTACAGAATCTGAAAAATATAAAAGCTAAAAACTTAAGGCATCAATACAGAGATGAAGTTGTTAACATTAAATTACATTTTGTTGATTAGTGGAAGTAGACCCTTGGAGGGTTTGAAGCTTTTTGCAAAGCATTAATGAATTTGTAGATTATTTGCCCTGAATAATTTTCACTGCACATACTTTGTAGCAAGTGGTTCTTAGAACAAAGAAATCTAGAAAGTGTTTGTAAACCCTTTAAAAAATTTACAGCATACTTAGTCTACTAACCCTTTACCTGCCAGGAAATAAAGTTTGCTAACAAGTTTTCCAGAATTTGCAAGATAAATCTCTCACTTCTCAAGCAGAATTTCTACTAAGGGATCTTAACATTTTCTCTTTGCTCAGTTAGACAAAAAATCAGTTTTAAAATAGTGTCCAGGATCAAACACCATCATACCTATATTCAGTTGTCAGTGGCGAACATAGCAAATAGACATGCAGATGTTGGACTAGAAAATCATGATTAATTATAGTAATCTGTGACTAAACATATTAAACTAAAACTTATTCCTACGTACAAATATTAAATATCTGAGAAGTAACAATTTAACAAACTTAACTGTAAAATCTCAGGTAGACTCACAACAACTTTTGGCTTTAAAACTTCATATCCAATAGACCTTCATTAATACATTACCAGTGAAGTACAATACAAAACCAAGAAAAAAGGCTAGTTTTTTTTTACCTCTTTCTTTTGCATCTCAACAGTATTTGGTAGAGATTGAAATTCTGATAGCTCATTTACTTGTTTTTGTAGAAGCGCATTCTCTTTCAAAGCATTTTCTAGTTCTCCTTTTAAGTCAGCTGCCTTTCTTTCCAGCTCCACATGAGAAAGCAAATCTAGAAAATTAAGTTTAGACCAATGAGCGAGTGCAAGAGAAAAAAAACATGGTTTAAATTAAGCAGAAGATTTATAATGCATTATGGATGTCTTATTGTTATAATTCAAGAAAAGTACATTCTACTGTTGCCAGCAATTAAAAGACTAAGCTCCTGGTCTGAATTCTGTCAGCACTCATTAGGTTGATAGTCAGTTTATTTTAGATTTTCTCCAACAACCTTCATTAACTCGACTGTGCAAAATGCAAAATATTCTGTAAGCTCCAATTTTCCGTAACGTTCAATGAAGTGCTCAAGTAGTTACTCCGTGCCAGCAATACCAGATACCCTGGTTGCTTTATACGGACAGAATCGCCACGTATTGAGGAAGACAAGAGCCAAAGCCTTGCCCATCTTCCCACCATTACAGGGAAAAGGGAGGAGAGAGGGAGCAGGGAAAAGGCACCACCTGGAACACAAAAGTACCTTTTGGAACTTTACCCTCCATCAGTGAAGTTAGTCTTGTGTTTTCTTGAAATAAAGATTGGAGTTCTCTCTGCAAGTCAGCTTGCATTTTTCGGTAACTGGCTTTTCCCGCTTCTATTTGCCTCTGATATAATTGAACATCCTTTTGCATTTGGTTGTGGTTATTTAAGAGTTCATTCTTCAGGAAAACAATACAACATGCAAGTTACACACAGAATAAAAGTCTCTGTACTTAACATTTAAATAATGCATCTAGTACATTCTCTGTTGTCACTCTAACCAGCTTTGATAAATATGGCAGAATAAGGCACAACTTAACAATTGCATTCTTGTCACAGTCCTCTAACAAAACATGCCTTAGAGGTCAGAGCCATAATGCTGCTACTATTTTGTCTTTACTTTTTCAAAGCTCAAAGTAAGCTCCATCCCACTCCTGAGTCCACATCTCTTATTCTCCTTTGTTCTCTGGTAAAATTAGGTCTGAAGTCTTATATCCAAATAACACCCTAAAGACTGCTTCTTTGCTCTCTCTCCTGGTAAACCTAACACTAACCACCCACTCCTATGGAAAAAAAACCCCTTTACTTTCTTTTTATCTCTTTCCTGAAGATCCATTTTCCACATGCACAAATGGCATAATAAAAGTGTAACTTAAGAGTATTTGGAGAAAGCTAATGATGAGCATTCCACCACACTGATGGCCTTGTTCACTTGTCTGGAAGCAGACAGGTCCTTAACAGCATTTGGTACAGCTATAAATGCAGTTCAACAAGTACTTGCCATCTTCTCCTTCAACTCCAGATTTTCACTTCTGAGAAAAGCAGATTCCTTTTTGGCATCTAGGGCTATGGCTTCGCTGTCTACGAGGGATTTATTCAGCTGCTGAATTTCTTCAATTAGTTTATCAGAATCTCCCTGAAAAAGATAACACTCAAAGAAGCAAAAAACTACAGGGCTATAATAAAGCAAATGTGTTCATTTTAATGTGGTTAAAATGTAAATGTAAATGCAGGCTAAGAAAACTCAGTAACTTTACTTTAAGAGCAAGAGTACCAGGTTATTTGAGAGATGGGATAAACAGCAGTATCCCTCATAGCTTGACTTCACCAGAGTACTGCTGTATGGTAGTAGTAATGAGCATTTTAAACTTTGTAAAACAAAATTTCCCAAGATTTGTAGGGAAGCAGATGTTCATCATACCAAGGCTAAACCTAATTTACTCCATCTCGGAAAAAACAAAGCAATCTCTCAACCCCGTAGAAGACTCAAGTTTACCACTGAAAAAGACGTCTCCTTTTTTTCCACTCCTGCTTTTTGTAATTCCTCCACACGATTCTGTAATATTTTTATTTTGTTCTCTTTCTCTTTTAGCTGTTCCAGTTTGGAATTGATTTCTGCCTGAAAGTTGGAGAAAAAAAAGGAGGACAGGAGATTCTAGTGCTCAGTTTGGTTTTCAGGTCAGAATTTATCAAAACCTACGCAGAAAGCATTAATGGTTTTTAGACATATCCTCCTCATGGCCGGTAAGATTAACCCGAGCACAATGATGTCCAGCTTGTCCTCAGCAGATATGTTATTTCAAGCTAAACAAACCAAGCACATTTCATACAAGTCTTACTACCTGGAAATTCATGGAGAGGCTCACCTCAAGTTCCTCATTGTACACTTCAGCATTTGAAACTAGATTCTTTAAGCTGGTAATTTCATGCATTAGTTGAATCTGTGGAGCAAATTAAAGCAAAATTGCAGAGGATGTTAGAAAGCACCCACACCAGTAGTTTTAGCTGCCAACACCATGAAAACAAGCCAGGTCTATCTTGTGCTTTATTTTTTATTAGTATATACTCACACATCTTCTTAAACAGCTACAAAGCAAGGTGTTACATACTCTTTCAAAATGGATACGTGAGATGCAAAGCTCTGCTTTAGCTTCCCAGTAATTAGAAAGGATTCAAGTACAATTTAAAATGCAATAGTTTGACAAGCAAGAGCACTGTGATCAAAGCAATTAATGCAGAAAATGTACAGATACAACACTTCAAATTCTAATCATGCTAAGCAGGTTTTTATGACACAGTGCAGATATTTATGATTTAATCTATTCACTAACAGGAATGAGAAGGTGCCAAAACAGAAGTAAAAAAAGCCATGAACATGTTCAGTGCCATTCTCTGAAAGAAGTCACAAGTAGAAGATCAGATAGGAGCTTTTTCAACTTCTTTCTTTTGCTCTTCTGTTAGAAAAGTTTTACAATAAGCACTCATCTACAAGTACTTATGTATAGCCATGCAAAGGTAAGAAAATTCAATCTGCAAATTTAAGATCAGTGAAAAAGCTTTAAAACAAGCACTCTCCTGTGATATTCCTATGTTGTTTACCTGTACAAACTGATATATTACATCTAATGTATTTGGTGAAGTATGTGACCTTTCAGTATTGCTATAATTAATCTACTACATGGGTATCATGTATTATTGTATCATGTATTATATGCTCACATTTTATGGACTGTAGATATCTGAAGATAAATTATTCAAAAAGCAATTCTTGCAACGGAAACTACTTTAGACATTACATCTGTTATTAGATATCCAAAAACTTTGCAGGGAAATCTGTAACTCTAGGATTTGTTAAACATTAGCTAAGGAAGATAGCACATTCAGTCTAGCATACAAAGGGTCTTCTAAAAAGATTCTTAAATACAAGCTAAATGGTAATATTTTATGGAGTCATTTTCCATAAGATCACAAATCATTGTAGGGAACACAATGCAAATAAGCAGTGACATTATTAAACTGTAACCTGAAATAAAAATGCAAAAGGATGTAACAAACTTCAACATTAGCAGAATGATCAGAAGATATTACACAGACTAATGTGCACAAGTAATGTCCAGCAAAGGCACCAGGAAAGAAATGGAATAATATATCCATGTCTCAATACCTCAAGTTATTGTTTTAGTTTGGGGTGGTTTTTTTGCCATAACTTAATTCACAGTCTAGCATTTGGGCAGGTAGAACCTAATACAAGAAGTAAGGATTTTAGAATACAGAATCAGAGCATAAACATTTGGACAAACAAGGAACATCCCAGTAACCACACAGAGGTGAAGAGAACTGAAATTCAGCATATCCTGTATTTCAAGTTATCCATTAGATAACTTCACATTTATGTGACTTCCTGGCACAAAATACCATGTTTTGATTTTACTGTTACTCTTGTTTTGAAATAATTTCATGAATAAGTTAATTAATATGTTAAAAGTTAATGCCCATGTAGTCCATGGATTACCAAAATGAGCTATCTTGGAATGTAAGACAAGATGTTTCTTCGGCAAAACATGGGAAATATGGTTTAGCAACCATACTTGAACTTCAAAACAGTTCAAGAATTTATTTAAGCAGCAAAACAACTGCCTCACAGAAGTCTGGAGTGAAATTCAAATCACACATTTATAAAAATAACATATAGATACATATAAACACCTGTTTTACTAGGCTTTAGTAGATGCAACTCCCCACCCCAAAAATTTGTCTGAATTCTACACTCCAAGTAAATCCTGGCTTCGTTCATTCTGTTGCTGAATGTAGCTTATAACACCATCTGTTTGTGAATCAAGATAGGTACGCTGAATAAACTCTAGAAAGCGTTTGAGCATAGAGAATTCATCTCTCTCTATTTCAATGCATCTTACCTCATGATCTTTTTGTGTTTGCTTTTCCAGTGCTTCAAATTCATCTATTTCTGTTTTTTCCTTCAGTCTCTCTTTCATTTCATTTATTTCTGATTTCAACTGCTCATTTTCCAGCACTAGGTTATTGAAGTTAGCTTGCAGGACGTTGACCTCATTTACAGCAATATCCTGAGGAAGCAGCACAAGAAACTTCAGAAGCTGTTGCTGCAATGTCAGCCTTATTTCTAGAAAATTTAGAACAGATCTACCTTTTCTAGTGCTAATGCTTCACAGAGTTGCACAGATTCTTCAAAATCTTTCTGGGTCTAGAAAAAGAAACACAGTTAGCAGATCTACAAGATCAAGGAAGCTGAGTATTATATGTTATGCATATGCACAGTATCAGAAGGTCAAAACGGATTATGATGTTACCCAATTCATGTTAGGACCAGCAATCCATTCTGCTTCTGAAATTTGATCAGGAACCATCAGGCAAGGGCTCTCATACTCAGAATTCTCTAAGGTAGCTGAAAAGAAAGGTGTATTAACAGAAGTGCCAGTAGATTTTAAACTGAGCATCAAGAATTTTCTCATCAAATAATTTTACCATATTGGAAGCAATCATTCAAAGGCAAAAACACGCTGAGTCAGACTTCTCACAACTTCTCATGATTTTGTGTTATGAAAGAGAACACCACTGAAGTCCAGTCCCTGTACTTAATGTTGACCCTCTTATCACAAGTTAGTGTCTAAACCAAATCCAGAATATATACTAAACTACAGACTAGGAAAAGTTTGAGTGCCAAGGAAAGAACCATTAAACAGTAACCTGCAAGATTTAAGGAAAAAAAGGATCCCAGCCTCATACAGGAAAAAAAAAACCCAGAACAATCCACTTACAAGCAAATATATTTGGCAGGAGAGATAATAAGGATGTAAGATGTAACTCAGCAACAGTACTACTAAATTATCCTCTTGTCTTCAGTTCAATTTTTTTAGAAAATTTTTCAATTTTCAGTTCACTCCTCTTAGGAATCCTTGAATTTCTCTGTCTCAGTCTGATCTTTGAGTAATAACTTCCTATTCTTGTTGAGGATCTGGGGATTTTACACACACACCTCTCCATTTTAGGAGAGAGAACATGGGTTGAAATGGATAGTCTGTGTTCAAGAACACTTTTCCAAAAAACTAGGGGATGAGGGTAGGCTGCGTGGAAAGTGTTTGTAGACCCTGCCATTTACCTCACAGCTCTCCTGTTTGGTTTTAAGAAATTAAAAGCTCAATATCCAGGGAAGTTGGGATGGTAGAAGCACTTTTCATTGAAAAGCATGCACAAGAACACCTGGAGTCCAGTTAATTTGTGCCATCAAAGGATCAACTTATTCCCTTTGGGAAATGTAATGCAATGCTTGCAAAGGTATTTATCAGGAATTTCACAGAAAATGAAAGCAATCATACAATGATTGGGGTTTGAAAAGACCTCAAAGACCATCTAGTTACTTACAATCCTCCACATCTGGTACTGCTGGCAGAGACAACTTCATTTTTTTTGTTTCAGTCGGCATTGTATTTTCAAAGTCTTCAAAAAAGTTCACATTTGCCTGGTTTATTTTACCAGGAGCCCAAGTAACTCTTCTTCTTCTCTTGGCCTTTAAAAAAGTATTTACAGAAAAAGTGATAAAACCAAACCCCTATGTAGAGAGTAAGTGTTGCCTCAGGCTAGTTCTGTATCAGTACCTGTATCAGCGGTTAACTAAACAGTATTTTGCAGTTTTCTCAAAATTAGTTAGAAAGCAAAACATCCCTGCAGTCTGTTCACCACAAGGCAACAGTGAATTGACAGTCAGAAGTTAATTTTAAAGTTAGCCCTTTAAAAGCATGAAAAAAAATGAAAATTGCCCATCATACTTACTCTTCATTATTAATATAAACCTCTGTATTTAATGCTACCTTTTGCAAAGTATTTCAGAGTTCTCAGGTAAGATCTGGAACAGGTGCTTACTTTAACATTCTGTTTTGAGGCAAAGGAAGCAGAAGTCACCAGCATCTCAGTTAAGTTTCGTATTCTGTCCTCCTGTACTTTTTGAAGGGAATTTTTTTCTTCCAAGAGCTGAGCCAGTTGGTCCTTTTCCATTGCATGAATCTGAGTTTTTGAAGACACCTTTCATAAAGAGAATATTAATTAAACTGACATTTTAACAGCAGAAACCACTCCTACAGAAAATACACAATTACTGATACTTAAAACCAGCTACACACATATACTCTTAAGTCTGGAAGAGAAATCTTTACTCCTTAATAATGAAACTGACAATTTAGTCTTCAATTTGACTGCAGACTTAGTATTTAAAAGGGGTCAAAATTCCCAGAAACAATACAGCCTCAGATTTTTCTAGGTAAAAAAAAACCAAAAACATACTTTCAAATATAAATCACTACCTGCTATCACAGAAGTTAGGAAACACTCCCAAGTTCATGTTGCAAATTCATTATCATTAAAAATAAGAAATAATTTTTCTATGGTATAACAAGACTGGCAAGATTGTTCCACACCTCTAGAGAGTTTTAGAGAAGGAAAAACATCAGAGACTACATTGGTTGGTGAGAAGTTACTATTGTTCATTTTCTAACTGCAGCTTCCACCTATACATGACCTAAGTTTTGCCAGCGATATTAATGCAGTTGCAATTTCCTACAACTCAACCTGAAGTTAGACATAAGTAAGGGAGGAAATACAAAGTTGGGATCTTTAACAGATTTTCAATCACTTCTTATATTAATTAATTACATGAACTGTTTCTTTTGATCAGTTAGTGTGCTATAAGGTATCCCAAACTTCTATTTCTTAATTATGTTAACCTACTGATTAGGTGTAACCAATTAAAAGTTCTGTCAGTTGATCTCATTCAGCCTTAGCCTGCACACAGAGATGCTGACTATTATTAGTTGTTCTAGACTATTCATCACCTATTCAGTTTCTGTTCTCTCAATAAAAGTGGCAGATGTCACTTTAAAGAGCTCACCTACCCCTCCAAATTTAACTGCTTTTCCTTTAAAACAGGTGGTCTCCAAATAACTATCAGTACTAAGGATTGATTTATTTGAGTTTATTACATACTTCCTCCAGCTGCTTCTTCAAATCCAGAATTTCTTTGCGGTATCTCTTCAGGAGGGCATCATCATCAAGTACTTCATTGACTTTTGGTGTATTCTTCATTCCTTTGGCTGTATTGGCAAACTGGAAGAACAGTTTTTCATGGACAATAGTTGAAGAACAAATATCTAAAAAGACTTATTTTGTCCCATATTTCCCAACAGAATTAAAGGCAGAGTTTATTAGCTAAGGAGCAGCATACAATAGAATACAAATATTTGAATTACTTTATTTAAAATGTATTCTAAGCTTTAAAAATGTTAAGTTTTCCTTGCTTGTTATTAATACCTAAAATGTGAAGCATAACATTTAAGTAAGAGTATTCCAAGTTATTTTTTATTTAATAAAAAGCTCAAAAGATTGTCAAAAAGGGAGACAATCCTACCTAAAGAATATATAATGTTCATTACCAGTTCAGTTCCTGTAGTACCTAACATCTTGTGCTAGCAAAGACTTCTGTATGTTTGGAAAAGGCAAATGTGATAAGAATGGTTTTCTCCTGCCTGCAAAGTGAGAGAAGTAGCTTTGTTCCAGCTTCCAAAAAGCTCTAGGTAGACAACCTAGTACAAGATGACTGGGAAAAGATGCTGTGTATACAAAAATATTTCAAATTCTCAGTTTACAGAGGCTCTTCAGAAGATACAAGTCATTAAAGATTCAGCAGATTACATTTTCCACCCCCAAACCTGTCTACAATGACTAGAGAAGAGGTGAGAAGCTTTACCTGAAGAGTGCTGAGTGTCTCATCAAAAGAAACAGGAGTAATTGTACAAATAATAACTGTTTTAGCATTTCCTCCAAGGGAGTTCTGCAGAATTCGAGTCAGCTTGCTGTCTCTGTAATTTATGAAGCTAATAAAAGAGGTGACAAAAAAAAGAAATTCAGATTTCTGCATAAACAAAATAAATGTATTTTCTAGAGGTAATAAGTTACTTGAAACAGTTACCTACATAAGATTATAAATAAAGGATGTTAATTTCTTAGTTTAGCAGTGCCTTATATTATAACAGGTATACAAACAGTTGCTTACCCAGAAGGGTCATCACAAAGCTTTTTGATAACTTGACCCAGAATGAACAAACTCCGATTTATATTGCAGCCTTCTTTCAGTCGAACACCTAGGTACCACATATTTTATTATTATTTCAATTTAAAGACAATACTAAGATACATTTTCAACCTGTCTAGCTTTTCTGCTATGTTATGCTCAGAGGGATTGATTTTCCAAGAGTTAAACTTTAAGTGCCACAGTGCACTATTGACCCATCAGCAGGGAGTACCAAATCCTTTATGATAGCCAAAATACATTGAAATAAATCAGTAATCAAAAATAAACATTTAGAACCTTTACACAGTAAGCATCTGGGTCCATAAGAACTACAATTTTGCTTCCTCTTTAAATTTTGCAAATGCACCCATTTGTACATATAACAATCCAGTCTTAGCTACAAGTTCTAGGTTAGTCATTCTTTGTAAGAGAGACTATTACTTGTGTCCCTCTCAGATCTTTTTTCTGATCAAGGCACTTTTGTGCTGCTTCCTGCTGTCACTGCTAACAGACAAGCTTCCTCTGAACTAAAGAGTGAGCCATCTATTCACTCTTCACCTTTACACACAAGTCCCTAAAAAACTTCTGGTGATTTTGTTATTACAGGTGCATCTTCACTGAGTCATCTCCATTCTATGAGTTCAGTGCAGAACTCTTGCTGGGCCTGCAATTCTAGAAAAGGCGTATTACTACTTAATTGTTTGCACTTCACAGCATTTACAGTATTTTCCTTGGTAGATCCTTCCTACCAAGAGGAAAAGGCCTTATTTATAAACAATAAATAGCACAATAGCACATGGATCAAATAATTTCCTTTCTATCACAGAGTCTCATAAGGGTTAATTAACAGAAATTGTTGTCAGAAGTGGAGCTTCATTTAACACTCACCTTCAGATCCTGTTTGACTAGCTCTTTCACTGCCTGCCAGATCTACCAAGTTCTGCAAATTCATTAAATATTTCACAGGTTAATTCTGAGGAAATTTATTTTAAGTCCTTGTAATTCTAAATATCTGCTAGAGAATTTCATAAGCTAAAGTTAAGCTTCAAAAACAAAACAAAACAAAAAAAAAGGCAAGGAGTCTGTCATTACTGGAATTAATGCACAGTTACTACACACAACCAATACTTTCAAAAGTACATAAGGGCATGGAGTAAGTCTGTATGAACTCTATTATTCCATCCCAAAAAGTATTTCAAACTCACAGTGCAACAACCTCTACCCTAGGTCACAAAAAGACAAACACAGCTTCCCAATACAGAAGTGTTAACTACTAATTCCAGCTGTAGGAGTCTTTCATGGGAAAGAGCCTAGGTGAGGTTATCTAGTGTCCAGTCCTAAGACGGCTGTATGTCTCTCCTTGCCTGTCATTGTGGAGATGGTGAAAATAAATGAACTACTAGAAGAAAAGCCTCACTATGAACCTGGTTCAAAGCCAACTAGAACAATTTGGCATCCCATAATGATTTGCCTGAGCAAGTAGCCCTCACTTTAGTTGATCTTTGCTTCAGAGGAGTAAAATCCTGTACTAACTCCACCAAGTAGCAACAGACCAAGAGGGCCAAAATCCCTCTCCCCTCACTGCTGTTACTTGTGGTTACTCTAAAGGCAGTTGGAACTGAGATGGGGCAGAGGGAGGTGGTGCAGGAAGAGCGGATACTGTAAGTTATGGTAAGCACAAAAAGCAGGTATTATTTTGTTGAGATACTGCATGAGCAGTGTTTACATTCAGACCCCAGAGCTTTTTCACGTGAAGCCAGAACAGAAAGTACTTTCCACAATGCATGTGATTAACTTAATGCTATTTCCAATTCTGAGTAAGAGTGCTCATCAGGTTTTAGTAGGCTCAAATAGTTTGACATTGGTTCCATTCCTGCAGTTGTTTCAAATCATTTTCTGAGAATCAAGAAAAGGGTGTAGAAAAGGCTTCTGAAACCTTAACATCTCCCTAGAGATGCCCAGTGGTATTCCCCCAGTTTATGGTATTTCATATACCAGTAATCTACCAAAGAGATGCTAAGTGGGGTTACTTCTGAAAAAAAAAAATGAATCTTTTGGCAATTGCAGATGTAGGCCATACGTTCTTTTAACAACAACTAAACTTGAGGATAAGGGAAGTCTTAAGGTTACCCATTTTACATTTAAGTTATTTCACTGGACTTGTCAGTGGTCAAAAACAATTGTAGGGAATATATATTTAACAAAATGCAAGAGCACTCTGACATAGTCCCTTACAAAGTCATGACACTCCCCAGTCCAGCATGAATAATTCTCATGTAGAAATCCCTCTGGTGGGAACATCTTCACTAGACAATGCCACAGGAGTCTCCCCCCCATACTAAAGAAACATCTGTCAGAGTTAGCAACAAAGAGTTCTTGTAAGGCATTATGAAATTATGTCTCTCAAACAAGCAGTAACAGTAAATTCTCTAGTTAACCTGTACTCCAAGAAGGTATTAAATAGACATTTACCAAGTGGGAAACCATGACTGCTCCATCACAGTTTGCATTTGCAGGGTCACTTCGTTCTCTGCTTTCAATGATCTAGAAATGCAATGAAGTGCAATGAAGTTTTTGTTACTTTGAAAACAATGAAACCACTCCCAGTAGTGAAACAATTTTTACCATTCTGAAGATAGTGTGAGAACGGCTGCTGTGTTCATTCATTTTTGTTTCTCCATAATGGCGATTTCCTGAAAAAGAACAATATTAGAATACTTCTGCTTACAATCTGATAAACTGGAGATAAATAGACTAAAAGCACAATTTTAAAACTTTCTGAGAAACTTCTGTTTATGAATATAAACCCAAAGGAATACCCTATGGTTCTAAATATACCTGATTAACCAACACTTTTTTAAGCTATCAGCTGACGTTGTCTAAATACTTACTTTCTCCTTTCCTGATCCATTCCATAACTTGTTCTGGGGCAACCACAACTTCTTCAATCAGATCTTCTACATATGTATTCCTCTACAGAATAAACACAGTAATAAATTTTACTGAACTCCAAAACACACTTCAATACATAAAGTTAACATTACCAGCAATTATTATGGTATTTATTCAACAGCTGAATGTCTTTTTTACTCCAAATACAAGGGATGGGTAAAGTTTAGACTTTGACCAAAATTGTGGTCTAAGGGCACAAGAATCAGTCAACAGATTTAGAAAGTTTCCTAAAAACAGAACTGCTGAGTGAAATATCCTTCTTGACATTTTCTCAGGGAATTTAGCAACATATTTCTCAGTAACTCTTATAAGGACATAGTCATACAACCAGTAAATTTCCCTTCTTCCTGTGTTCCAGACCCATGATCATTTAAGCAAGCAAAGGAAAAAAACACCCCAAAACCCAAACCAACAATTTTTATTTATTTTCCAACAAAATTTAATATAAAGAAATGGAAGATGGTGTTTACAAAGATTTCTTTTTCTATAGTGATCATCTTACTGAATAGTTCTAGTCTCATGGTTATTCTATGATCACAGCAGAAGAAAAGTGTATCTACTTGGTAGATGATATGAAGATGATATGAAAGTAACTCTGTCTATCTGTCAGAAACCTGTAACACATAGAGCTTAACCTCATTTTTGTAAAAGTGTCATTAGTTAAACAATTCTTGAGTCTTTACTGTCAAAGTTAAATAAAATATACCATCCTGGAAAACGTTAATCCTTAAACTAAGGATAAAGTCTACTTTTACAAAGATTTATAAAGGTGAATAAGCAATAGCAAGCCCAAAGTCACTGCTGTTATTCTACTGCATCAACTGTCCTTCTGCTAATGCTGAAGATAAAATTATATAGTTTGTCCCAGAAAAGTTTTCCACTGGATGCTTCTGAAAACATTTTTTCCCAATTTCTTTTACTCCAAGCAGATACAAACTTAACATCCACTTACATTAACATCCTCACGAATTCCCAGAGGCTTCTTTTTCCTATTATCGCAAAGCAAATCAGTAATTGTTTCATTGTAGATTTCCATGTAAGAAACCCTTAGCAGGAATTCTCTATCTGGAATCTAATGTTGAAAGAAAACAAACAAAAAACAGATTAACTTACGGACATCTTTTAATGCAAGTCTTCTTAAATTGGAGATGAAAGTTTGGATATTGTTTCACAGATTTCCTTCCCTTCATCCTTTCTGTACATTAGCATCTACCAGTAAAGAATAATTTTTTTTCTATCCCCCCTCTCCAGCTGCAATCATGGTATACCACTTCTAAGAGGTTATAAAATTACGATAACTGCCCTACAGAAGCATGACAATAGTTCTCCTACTTAAATCCCGTTTCCATAACCAATTTCCTCCTGCTTAGGCTCTTTCCTCTCTGTAAACCTTGTCTTCTCTCTCTTTCCTTGCTTGGATTTACTTTGCTGCTGCTTCTTCCCCTGCCTCCTTGGTAGAGAACATTGTGGTGGGGAAAGGCTGCACAATGGACTCAAGGAAAATCTTCTTGCCTTTAGCTACTTCTGTAAACCCTCTAAGGGTACTCTGCATCTCCTTAAAGAAGCAGTGACCATTTCACTTCACTAGTAACAATTACCTGAAACCTGCAGGGCAGAAGCAAGCACTCTGCATATCGTGTTTTGGAACTCACTGTTTTAATGTACACTTTCTCCTTACTTTTATTAATATTGAGCAATTAGCAATTTCAGGCTTACAATGCTTTTGTAAGCCTGAAATAAGTAAATAGTGTCATATTCTTCCCACTTAAAAAAAAAAGTCTTTAATTGTTAATTTTTTAGACTCTTACAGCAAAATAAACACAAAGCTTCACATTATCTTATATACCACATTATAAAGTGAGTACCTGTTTTTATTTATAATCAATTTAACATACTTGGAAGGTTAAGAAACCTCCTCAGTTTTGTTCTGATTTGGTCTCAACTAATAAAGTCCCATTAGCTTTTTGTTTGAAACACTCATCTTTACCAGGCTAACAAAACAACTGCAACATAAACTCCAATATAAATTAATTCCCTTCATAAGCCTCTTGATACTAAAATTAACTTCTATGTAACCATCACAAATATTACTAGTCCTTTCAGTCACTTCAGTTCAACAGAATTGCTCACCTCGCAAATAATTTTGAACACATGTTGAATTGCCTTAGGGATAATGCCCACAGAATCTTCATTCCCCATCATTGTGTAAGTCTTCCCTGAAGCAGTCTGTCCGTAAGCAAAAATGGTGCCTAGAAAGACGGTTAAGTTTTACCAACTATCTCTGAAATACATTACAAAAAGGATTTAAACAGAGTTTAAGAACTTACCATTATAGCCTTGCACAGCTGACTGTATAATTGGAACAGCTACACCATCATACAACTGCTGAGTGTTGTCACTTGAGTGAAAGACACGATCTTAAAGCAAAAAAAAAGTATGTGAATCCACTCTATTTCAAGTTAAAACAAGCTGTCATTCAGTATTGCTGACTTCAAATCCAGTAAATGGGGATAATCATTTGTAGGTTAATTCAAATATAAATATCTTTGTAATTCCACTAATACAAGCTTTTAAAATTTTGTTTCAAAATAAATATTAAATGCAAAATCAAGAAAGATACAATGCACAGATGATAGACAAGTAAAAAAAAACCCAAAAAACCTAAGAATGATGAACACAGTTAAATGGTCATCCCATTTAATCCTAAAAAGTTCTGGCTAATTTATCTACAAGGATGGTAAGCCTAACAAGACAGATTAATTGCTAAACTCCTAGCCTAGTGCATGCTTTTACTGAATCTGTATTTTGGGAAAAATATTTGTAGTGGCTACATTCATACTAACAAGCAGTCGATCAGTAGGAAAAGACTCAAAGGAAGCCAGTTAGTTATGAGGATCCAACATTCACACTAGTACTTTTGGGATTGTGTTCTCTCCTACATTTCTCCCTAAATGCTCTGGACTAGCCCTTTAGTCCATTTGTAACTGGATTTCGGATCAGAAAAGTGCGTTCCAAAGCCACTATACGGCATGAAGCAGAGCACAGAAAGCAACGTCCATCAGGAAGCTGACCTCCAAAGCACATCCCAGTGCTGCCTACACCCGAAATCCTGCGTGCCCAATGACACTCCTTCGGAATTACGAAGCTGGGAAGGTTGGGGGGCATTTCAAGAAGCTCAGGGCATTCACCACAGTCAACACGCTCAAGAGTTCAGTAGCAAAGTTCCGCGTAAGCATCTAAGTAAAGCAATTGCTTTCACATTCTTACCGTAACTAAATACTTTGGTACCATTCACGTCGGAAACAGTATTATTTTCACTTTTCCAATGCAGGCACACTTTATCTCCCGAGGCATTTTCTCTAAAAGAAGAGACACTCTGTTACCTTTATTAAGCGAAGACTCTGCTCCCAAAAGAGGGGCCCCTTACCGCAACCCCCTTTCCCCGGCTCTCGCCATCCCCTCGCTCCTGATCCCTCCGTCCGCCTCCCTGCCCCAGCTGCGGAGGCACGGCGGCACCCAGGGGTGCGGAGGGAGCTTCCCCCTGCCACCAGCCCGGCGGCTCACCTGGCGATGAGCGGCCGCACACGCACGCACACCGTGACGGCGCCCTCGTCCGCCATACCCGCCCGGGCCAGGAGGAGCGGAACAGGGACAAGGGACAGGACAGGAGAAGCCGGGAGCGCCTGGAGCACGGAGTGCCCGCCCCAACCGCCGCCGAGTTTGAACTGCGCCCGCAGCCGCTCCCTATTGGCCCGCGAGGGACGCACGCCGTGCTTGGAGCGCACCACTCGCGCAACTGGCGGGGAGGCGTGGGGGGGGGCGGGCGAGGGAAGCATGGCCAGGAACAGACGGCTGAGCTCTCCCGTGACACTTTCCCCCCCGCCTGCGGGCAGCGCCCAGATGGCAGCGGTCCGGGAATCAAACACTGTCTTCACGTGCCCATCTGCAGGTCCTTTAAATATCCCCAGGGACGGTGACTTCACCACTTGCCTGAGTAGCCGTTCGAAAGCCAACAACCCTTTCCGTTAAGCATTTTATTTTCTAATATGCCGTGTGGACCTCCCCTGGCGCAACCTAAGGCTGTTCCTCTTGTCTTGGCGCTTGTAACTGGAGAAGAGGCCAACCCCCACCTGGCTACACCCTCCTGTCAGAGTTATAGACAGGGATTAGGTCTCCTCTGAGCCTCCTTTCCTCCAGGCTAAACACCCGCAGCTCCCTCACCCACTCCTCACAGGACTTGTGCTCCAGACCCTTCCCCAGCTCCATTGCCCTCCTCTGGATGCGCTCGAGCATCTCTACGTCTCTTGCAGTGAGGGGCCCAAAACTGAGCACGGGATTGGAGGTGCAGCCCCTGAGTGACAATGATGAGCAGTATCACTGACGTGCACTCACCCCATACCTCAATAAGCTGCTTACTGAATCTGAATAGTACGCTTTTACACATAAAAGTGACACTGTCACAGGACTAAAAAAATTTATTTTAATAAAATGTATATATGTATTGAAGTGAGGGCTAGAAAGACAGTGTGAACATCTGGTGGGTGGTAGTTCTTCGTTCAAAACAGTATCAGTTTAGGAAGCAGACAGTGTTTGCTTAGTCAAACAAACAAAAAAAGCTTTCATGCCAGTGTGGGTAAGTTTGAGGAGTGGGGAAGGAGAGGAATATAGCTGCAAAGAAAAGCCTACAGAAATAAAATTTTAAAAAAGGCATGCTCCAAATGCATTTGTTTTGATATCAGCAAATAAATGACTGTTATGAAAATGCTGTTTCATAAATGTTCAAACTTCTAAAACAATCTGTTTTCTTCCATATTTTAATCATCCTCGTCTTCCTCATCTTCCTCTTCCTCTTCCTCTTCCTCAGCTAAGGCTTCTTCCTGAGCAATCTTGAAAGCCATTTCCTCTTCCACAGTGGGATCTACTGTCTCAGTGATTTCTGGCCTGCTGGGGAATTCTGCTTGTGCTGGTGGGGGCAGTTCGGGAGTGTAGCTTTCTGGACTGTATTTGTGACCCCAGCCAAAGTAGATGTTCTCAAATTTCCTGAGGAAGAGAAGTGAAAGATCACACATTCATCCCCTGACAAAATATTAGCAGAGACACTCTCAGGCATCCTTACTTTGCTGTGCAAGGAGTCACTGTGGTGCACATATCCTATAGCAGAAGAATTTTAAACATGACACTTCTTTTTTAACTGCTCTAATGGTTATTAATACATCTTCTATTTAAAATGATGAAGTGGCACTGCAGTCTACTGCAGTACAGTGTAGTGGAATGACTGTGTAGTGGAATTATACATGGACGTAATAACCACATGTAGTGGAAACAAACATACATCAGAACCACAGAATGTAGCCGGTTTTGCAATAAGTCCCATAGACACAAGAATATGTGTTTTAAATCAAGGACTGTGCTCGAATACTAACATGGTGTTTATATCCATTAACTTTACACCAGCCTTTCCAGTGATTATTTGTTTTCAGTCTTAAATACATATTTACTGTTGCTGTGCACATTTAAGTGGCCTTCTCCATCATTCTCTGGAATAGTTAGAACTCAGTCAATGAATTAATAATAAAGTAACTCTGCCTGCATTAGAGAGGCACCTGTGTGTAGCACTACAGTCAGTGCTGTAACCATGTCAGGGGGACTCTCACCTGCCAGATGCAAAGGCATAAGCTCCAGGCCATCGGTTAGACTGTAGGATTGCAACAGAATATTCTGGGATCAGGTTTGTAGAAGCCTGAGCTGTCCAAGCAGGGATGTGTTTCATGCCTGGAGATAGCCAAACACACACTGTCTATGAATAAATGGACTTGACGAGCCTCTACAAAATATGTAAGACTGAGCTACAAGACTTGCACAGAATTCAAGCAAGGTTTATATTAAGTTGCATGACAGAAAGAACCAGAAGTCAGAAACAGTAAGTGTGGGCACTGTTTTCAAACCATGTAGACAAAGTACATTGCACCAAGAAGTCAGAGTTCTATAACTTCACATATTTACTGCTAAATGACAACATCCCTAGTGACTCTCAATCAAAAATTTCATATTCCATGAAGAATACCTTCATCTTCAGAGATTAGAGTAAGAAGGGGTGGTCCTCTTTCTTCCATTGGTTGCTCTTCCTCCTCCTCCTCTTCCTCCTCTTCATCATCTTCTTCTTCTTCATTTTCCTCTAATTTTTGAGGATTAATCCAAACACAGCGACCCTATAATTGATGTGGAAAAGTAATAAAAACATGTAATCATTGAAAGAATGCAAGTTAAAACTAGTTAAAACAATGGGCTCAGACACACAGTTAAGTGTCAGGGAGAAGAAAAATATGTATTCCATAACTGGTATATTGTTAACAGAATATTGTACCCTCTTGGGAAAACATTCTCCTCATTCCTTCCCTCACTCATTCCTGCTTACTCTTTGAGAATAACCTTATACCTCTGTCATCAGCTTTTTGTCATTTTGTATTCTTCAGTTCCTGGCCAGTTTGATTTATGTTCGTGCTAGATTACCAGTTACTGCAAACTATGGCCTTATCCCTTCTTTTTGAAATCTGCCTTGTTATTTGGCTACCAGTCAGAGAAACATAACAGAACATTCTTAAGATTCTAATGCATATGAATTTTATTTTTGACAACTATTGTTTTGCTGGTAGTAAGTTTAAACCTTATTTCCTATCACCTGCTGTTATTTTACACTAGCATTCTTGAATTGGTAGACTGGCCATCAAACCATCCAGCAATGAAAACCAAATTAGTAATAGTTCTTTCTAGCACTAGTCTGATAGAACATGTTTTTAAGTTTTTTAATTTGAATGTTTCACAGCAGAAAGTATAAACAAAAAATTAACCAGAAGAAAACACCAAGTAAACTCTACTTAGCATAGAACCATAAGCTACCTGCTTTTCAGCATCCTACCCAAGAAAAGAGAATTTTAAACATTTTTGTCAAATAAAGACCTCAAAGCAGAAAACCTAACACAGAACATTGCAAGAAATTATTGTTATCCATCAGAGTGTATCTCTATATTGTTATTTAAAGATAAGTTTCAATCTCAAAAACACATCACTGCAAAAAGTACTAAACCTAGAGGGTTCCTATATATATATATATATATACATAAATATATATACACACATATATATACACACATATATATACATAAAAATAGATGGTGTATGTAAATACATGCAAAATATTTACATATTATATACTATATAAAATACATGTTTTATGTATATTTTGGTATTATATACAATATAAAATGTATTTTCTTTATGAACATCTTTCAATCCAATAACATTTCTGTGAATAATTTGTATGTGCAGGCGAGGAGTGTCATTCACATTCTGTGACCCTACAAGCACTCAGTGTGAGTGGTATCCAAGGTGCATGTGAGCTATGCTGGCACACACCTGCTTTAGAATGCCCTTGACATGGTGTGCCCACGTGGCAAGGGACTCCACCATTTCAGCCACAGGAGGAGGCTCAAACTCAGGGTTTTCTTCATATGTATCTGCTCCTTCGTCTTCTTCCTCTTCCTCCTCTGGAAACTGGTAAAATCCAGTGGGAGAGACTTGGGTTGCTGCTGAGATTCGAGCTATCTGTGCACGCAGGTAATTGGCCTCTTTTCCAGGAAAAGGAGGAAAGCTCACAACAGGAGCATCCAGCCAACCAGTGAAGAACTTCTTGATTTTCCTGGCACAGACAATCTGGGCTGGTGTCACTGGAGGCAACTTCACCCAGGGTTTGCCTGGCTCGTTACAGACAAAGTAGACATATTTATTAGTCCCAGTCCCATTTGCTTCTTTTGGGATTGCAGGTGGGGGTTTATAGGTGGACTTTGGTGGTTCAGCTTTTTCTTTCTGCTCTTCTTCCTCTTCAGCCTCACCTATCTTTTCCTCTTCTTCTGCAGTAGTTCCCTCTCCTTCCTCCCCTGTTTCTTCCTCCTCTTCCCCTTCCCGTAACTGTACTTCAGCTATAATATAGTTCATTTCAAGGCCCAAAATTTTGCCCCAGAAGCGACAAGTCTGGATTGGCTGAACATGAATTAGGTTTTTAAGGGCAAGGAATATGTAATAGGATTCATCTTTGCTCAGGCCAATTCCAGCCTGTTCAAAATAAAAGGCTGTTTCCATCACATTTGGTAGAGTGGGCTGTCCCTAGAAAAGAAGATTCACAGTTAGGGCTAAAGAATAGGATAATTATCTATTTCAAAAATTGAACGTTACCTACTGAACATTATACTTCACTTTCCTGTCATGCCACTCATAATCTCAAAGTGCTTTGCAAGCATTAATTCACTACTTTTTTTACTATCATTTAGAAAAATTAAGTCTTTTAGTGGTAACAAAAAGAACAGAGATGAACTGCAGCTCTTACAGGATTTCAAAATTCAAACTCCTAATTACAGCAAAATAAGGAAAGTCAGCATTTTTACACAAGATCTACAAGGGATTCAGTGCTAGGTCATGTCAGCTAAGAGGCCTTGATGCCTGCAAAGAGTGACACTGCGTTGCCTTGTGTCGTAGATAATACAGTCCAACAACATTTCTCTGGAGTAATGTTGCTTGGCATACAGCTCCCTGCAGTTTTTAAAATATTGCCACCTGCTCTTATCAAAGTCCACTGTAAGACTCCATCTGGCTTCAGTGGAAGCAGATCTAGGCCAATAATTATTTCCCATTGCTCTACCACCCATCTCTCATTTAAAGGAGGGTACGTGATCATATAACACAGACAGAGTTATCAGAACTTGCACATGACAGGGTAGGGAATTTGGAAGAATCAGTGCTAGTTTCATATGGAATTTCTTTGGATCTGATAGGTTTCTTATATCAAAGCAAGATGGACAGGAGTATGAAAAATTCAGAATTCCTTTCTGAAATACCCCACCTTTTTTTTCCATTTCCAGCATCCTATACTGTTAATGCAAGATATTCAATAAGCTATGGAAAAGATGAAGGACTAGCTCTTCTGTGGTTGGTATTTGTATTCTGCAGTGGTAATTAATTTGAATATATACTGGTTAACTTCATATGAAAATCAACATCTTGTTGAATGATTTCCCTTGGCTATTTTAATTCTCATATTCTTATATTTCTCATTGTAAGAATTCTCATTTTTCCTTGGGTAAAAATGCTTCTGCATATAAGCAACTGGAAAAAAACACACTTTGTTTCAGTTGGAGAAGGACAGACTGGAACCACACCAGGAGCTGGAACAGACTGGAACCACATCAAAATTCTGCATTCTGCTATTTTACAGTAGTAGCTGTGCACAATATTGTCTAACTGGTATCAAGAATTATGGTCACTTCAGTAAGGACGCTGAAAATATATGAAGAAAATAAACTTGGATGCAATATTCCACACTGAACTGGCATACAGGAGATGTTATAAAACTTTCTGTTTATCACCTCTCGAACATCCCTCATTAGAAAGGCTCGGGATATTAGATTTACTACAAGAAAAAAAAAAATCTCAACTTAGTAACCAGATTTTTTTTTTCCTTTGGAACTAGACACGGGAGGAGCTCAGCTGTGAAGAGGGTACATGGTGCTGTGACTGCAATTATTTGTATGGTCACGAGAGGCAGCACTACACAAGAGACCACAACTTCCTACTTTCCCTTCCCATCATCTGCCCACCCCCACCCTGGTATATCTGGTACCCGTTTCACTCCGATAATAACTCACCATCTCTTCTTCTACTTCTTCATGTTCTTCTTCTCTACCTTCTTTGATAAACAAAGCTTTACACTTTTCTGCAGCTTCAAATGTTGGAGGAATCAGAGGTTCATCTCGAAGAGTGTCCATTTTTTTCCGAAACTGAGCCCACTTCACATCCTTGCTGATATTCTCAATTATGTCTACTGTATTTGTGGGCTGTTCATCCAAGATCTTTGTTAGCATATTAGCAAAATGATCATATCTGTCATACAAATGTAAATATTGTTGGTTTACCATAGAATAGTCTTAGAATATTATGATTTTAGTAAAAAAAGTAAAGGCTAATCAGCTGGATTTTTGGAGAAATCATTGGAGTAGTTAGAAGAAAGGGGATCATGGAGCATTAAAGCAAATTACAGTTTAAGATAGTTTGATTATACTTAAGAGCATTCTCATCTTCCATTTCTAGTATATACCCTATCTATCTATGAGCTGAATCTGAGTTTAAACTTACTCTCTGTCATATCAATTTCTTTCTGATCTCTCTATAAAGTTCTATTAGGAATTTTGGTTCTGAAAGATGTTGGACACATGCAAATATCACTAATGATGAAATACTGCATGTGTAACATTATCCCATTCTATATGTACCTCCCTTTGTCCTTTTACTTTTCTCTCCAGTCATACTTCCTACCCTATTTGATTGCGATCCTTTTTCAGACTTACAAGTTCAGGCCAGATTTCGTGCTGGTCTTCAGTAAGTAGGCTTTTGCATTCTTGATTGCCAGCATCTGAGCATGGGGGTCGGGAACCTCATCCTCATACGGGCTGTATCCGGGCTGGTCAAGACCATAACCCGGTTCGTGTGGCTGGTAAGGGCCATGGCCACGTTCATAGGCATCTTGTGGGTCGGCACTTTTCGGTTCCTGCGAAGGGTCTAATCCTGGTGGCTCGTCCATGCTGTGCCTTGTCCCCGGTGCCTCAGGAGCCTTGTCCCGGCGCGTCTCCGGCTGAGGTTTAGTGGTGGCACCTGCAGCTGCTCAGCGCCTTGCGCTGCTGGCCCTGGGTGGCCGAGGGGTTGAACTGGGCTCTGTGACCGACACCGGGCCTGGCCCGCTGCACGGCTCTGGCCGACACTTCCTCTTTGCTCCTTGGTAGGGGTCCTGGTGTGGCTGAGACACTTTTCCTCAGTCCTGGCTGCTCAGACCCTCGCCTTATCTCCTGGTATTCCTAGGGAGCCGGTCCCGGCTCCGACGTCTGGGGCTGATGAGGGTCTCCGAGGGCGGCTGCCCGGGGCCCCGCTGGGGCGGGAGAGCAGCCTGGGGCTGTGTCCGGGCACAGGCGGGCTCGCTGCTGCCCTTCCCGTGGGCCTGGGGCTGTGTCCGGGCACAGGCGGGCTCGCTGCTGCCCTTCCCGTGGGCCTGGGGCTGTGTCCGGGCACAGGCGGGCTCGCTGCTGCCCTTCCCGTGGGCCTGGGGCTGTGTCCGGGCACAGGCGGGCTCGCTGCTGCCCTTCCCGTGGGCCTGGGGCTGTGTCCGGGCACAGGCGGGCTCGCTGCTGCCCTTCCCGTGGGCCTGGGGCTGTGTCCGGGCACAGGCGGGCTCGCTGCTGCCCTTCCCGTGGGCCTGGGGCTGTGTCCGGGCACAGGCGGGCTCGCTGCTGCCCTTCCCGTGGGCCTGGGGCTGTGTCCGGGCACAGGCGGGCTCGCTGCTGCCCTTCCCGTGGGCCTGGGGCTGTGTCCGGGCACAGGCGGGCTCGCTGCTGCCCTTCCCGTGGGCCTGGGGCTGTGTCCGGGCACAGGCGGGCTCGCTGCTGCCCTTCCCGTGGGCCTGGGGCTGTGTCCGGGCACAGGCGGGCTCGCTGCTGCCCTTCCCGTGGGCCTGGGGCTGTGTCCGGGCACAGGCGGGCTCGCTGCTGCCCTTCCCGTGGGCCTGGGGCTGTGTCCGGGCACAGGCGGGCTCGCTGCTGCCCTTCCCGTGGGCCTGGGGCGGGGGCTCGCTGCGGGCCCGGGGTTCGGCCCGGCCCGGGGACACCGCGCGGCCCCTTCGCAGCAACGGCGGCGGCGGGCGGGGCGTCACCGGGGGAACGGGGCCGCGGGGAGCCAGGGAGGGAGGGCAGCCCCGGTGACCCGCCCCAGCTGCCACTCCCCGTGCCACAGGGGCTCCTAAGCCCTTCTGTGTTACTTTCAGCGGGACTCAGGGGTGATGGTGGAAGGGAGGTGGTTGAGGCTGCTCTGTGCGGGGTCCTGAGCAAGCTGGGCTAGTGAATGGTGTCCCTGCTCATGGCATCGGGTGACAGGTGGGTGATTGTCTAATGTCCCTTCCAACCCAGACCAGTGCTGTTCTGCAAAACCATGAAATGCTGTTAATACTTTCCCTTGAACATTTGTGATATGAGTCTTTCAGCCGTCTGCTGAGAGCAAGAGAGTGGGTCTTCAAAAGTTTAATCTTGTTTGTTTGGGTTGTTAATTTGCCTTCACTGCTTCTGTGTACATTTTAGTGGCAATATGCTATTCATAATGCACAAAGGTTTTTTTTTTTAAGAGAAGAAAAATACTGTAAAATCTGGTATTAGCTTAAAAAGATTCTATTCATGGATCCAAGGGGAAAAAATCTGGAGCTGTTATAAGTTAAGCTGGAATGAAGGTGCTTGGATAGAAAGCAGTTTTGTCATGCAGCACACTCAGTGTTAATAAGAGAATTATAGAATCTGGTGAGGTGGAAGTGACCCATGAGGATCACTTAATCCAACTGCTGGCCCTGCACAGGACACCCCAAAAGTCACACCATGTGCCCCGGAGCATTGTCCAAATGCTTTCTGGAGTCAGTGCTGTGACCACTTCCCTGGGGGGCTTGTTCCAGTGTCCAGTCGCCCTCTAGGTGGAAAACCTCTTCTTGATACCTGACCCAAACCTCCCCTGACTCAGGTTCATGCTGTTTCCTCGAGTCCTGTCACAGGTCGAGAAAGTGAAGAATTAAGGAGACAGATGGCCACAATGTGAGTTAACTTTTGCTTGCAACAGTATTGAAACACTACATTGTTGAAAGATTTGGTATTATTTCCCATTATCCTACTCTGATTTCCTTGGTAAAGGATTCGGTCTATTTCTCCAAGTCTGTTTTGCCTGTGACAGTAATAAGTGAATGATCTTCCTGCTCTTATCTTGACCTGTTGTGTTTTTTCTTCCCCTACAGTTCAAAAGAGAGAGTGATAGAAAATCGACTTTGGGGGGCGCCTGGGATCCAGCCAGGGTGAAACTGGTACAGTGCTGAAAAAATCTTAGCAAAATGCCCTGTTAAAGTTATAAGTTGTGTTAAATAAAGCAGTGCAATACCTGAACTGTAAAATATCCTTCTCTGTCATTGATGGA
Organism: Pycnonotus jocosus; assembly: GCA_013400435.1. Taxonomy (NCBI): domain Eukaryota; kingdom Metazoa; phylum Chordata; class Aves; order Passeriformes; family Pycnonotidae; genus Pycnonotus; species Pycnonotus jocosus. The sequence continues at coordinate 28,125 of VWYP01016924.1, forward strand.
TCACCTAATGTACCTTTTAAAAAATGTGGTTCATTTTGGATATTTATTAGAAGCAACCAGAAAAAATTATGAAATAGCTGTGACAAACTTCTGTCACGTTCCAAGAGAGTAGATGCTAGAAGTATCATTGAGGAATCTGACCCATTGTGAAGGAGCAGCAGAACATACTTTTCCACATCCTTAACAGGTGGAGCATTTATATCAAGAACTAAAAAGTTTCTGCATTTGTTCCTATGATTCCAACAAGTAAGATATTGTCATAAAAAAAGTTAGTTCTGCCTCCTTGTAGAGGTTTTTTAATTGATCTTGGCAAGGAATGTGCCCAGGTTCATTTTGCAGAACTTACCCATTGACTGCAGAGGGCGATACAGTACTTGCAAATTACTTGTGGATTCCCTTTGATTTCCGTATCTCATATTTGGAGGGAAAACTTGTTGAGTAATTCACTTCTATTTAAACTGTATGAACTAAGTTACCTTTCTGCTTGCATGTTGAGTGAAGTAGCTGCTCAATAAAGGGCAAGTGCTTTGTCTTTTCCATTTTATTCAGCAAAGAAAGAAAACTGGGGGCACCTGTATTGCAGTTGTTTTAAGTTGGGACACATGTAAAATGTGCAAGGGCTCAAGACAAATAATACATCAGTACAGAAGGATGTTTGCACATAGAACTGGACAGCTATTGCATTCCTATAGAGGTTCATTTGTGAATTTTGAATATGTGAATTTTGCACTGGAAAGGAATGACAGGCAACATGAAGAAAGCTTCCCTTTTCAGCTGATAATCCTTCTGTGCTCTATTGATTTCTTTGCAAACAAGTATTGAATTGGAAATCCCAGATTCAGGTCCCATGTGTGTCTTCCTAGAAATATGCCTAGAAAAATGCCTTCATCTCTAGACCAGTTAAGTACCACCTATAACTAATGAGGTGAAGCTGGTCTCTCAGCTGTAAATAGGCAAATTTAACTTAATTCCAGCATATACAATAGGAAGCAGCTGCTGGTGCTTTCTGCTCAGAGCTTCATCAAGTAGTTGCAGGTGTGCTGGCAACTCTCTTAAGAGGAGGGCATAAATAGTAGGTTCTCAGTGGTTTTCCTATGGCATAGGTTTCAAACTACATGCTAAGGTCACGACTTCAGTTCCTGAGGGTTCCTTTACATTGTGTTTATAGATTAAGTATTTATGCTTGGTCTGACTGCTTCCAAATGACTTCAAGAGGACAGGTACTTGAAAAGTCCAGATTGTGTCTTGCTACCTTTGTTAATTCTTGTTAAAAGACTGTTAACTACATAACTGCTTTTTAATCTCTTTTTCATAAGTCTATTCCGTTTAGAAGCCAGTGACATTCGGTTTTCCTGCAGTTCCGAAAATACCTCCTGCAATTTCTATGTTTGGTTAAACATACAGGAAGTGTTTTTAATTGTGTAGTAGAGTCTCCACTTTTATTAATTTTTTTAACTGAAAGAGGATAAAAATGTATTTCTGCATCATTTTCAGGATATAGTTTTCCATCTGGTCAAAGATTTTCTTTATTTGTAACTTCTGATAGTAATTTCCTACTAAATCTCTAAGGAAGTTCTTGTATAGATAAGAGTAAGTATTATTTGCTGATTTTAACTGTATATAGTATAGCAAGGAAGAGATATTCATACGTGTTCTCATTAAAATATGGCAGACTTTGTTCTGTTGGTTCCAAAGTTTTCACTGAGTCATTACTGCAGGCATGCATCTTTCTTCTCATATAGGGAGATTGATTCTTTCCTCTTCTTTGGGCTGTATGCTGAAGTTAAGCTGTATTCCTCAGGTGGTCACAGACATTAGATTAGCACTGCTAGTCTGAGATGCTTTTTTATATGAGGCAATGTTATTGGAAAGCTGAGAGACCATCATCCTTCTGCAGGGGACTGATAGGAAATGTGTTTGGTGCTCCAAAGGAAATAATAATGATATTTGGAGATCTAGTGCTGGCTTTAAGGCAGCAGGAGCTTTGCTACTGACTTCTGTGAAAGTGAGATTAGGTTCTTTGTCATTTCATTTTCATGTTTTGACTTAGGCAAGGATGTATGCTGGGAGACAAACTGGCTTTAATTCTGACTTATGGTGGAGAGTTTCTGTGGTTAATGTGGAGTGTGACTTTGCATCCTGATGTGCAGGTTCTGTATTTTACATTTCCTGAGTTCAGAAAATCACCGTGAGGTACACGTAGTGGTGCAGTGGCAGTAGTGTTGGTATGGACCAGTAAAGTTTCAAGAAGGAAAATTTTTTTCACCTGGTAATCTGAGGTCTAAAGCTTTGTTGTAAACTAAGCTTTTGTTCAAATTATGTTGTTATAGTGACATAGTAAGTACGTTTGTTAGAAGTGCAGGAAATTGAAGCTCACTGTGTTTTAGACTCTGGAATATAATGTCTTTGTGTATGTGATTTATATTCTGAAGAGGAATATATTTCTCTGGCTTTGGTCACCGTGTAACTGGCTAAAAATTGTACAGAACAGCATGATTAGTGCTTTCCTGGTGCTGTATCTCTAATTTATAATAATTTTCATTGATGTTGATGTATCATTTCTTACCCGCCTGTACTATCAGACCATGGTGGGGTTTGATACTTAAGAGGAGAAAGCTGAATTTTCTGGCAAAGAGTGTGTGGGACTTGTGCATCTTTAATGTATATACTGAGTTTAACCACTGCCAGCTGAGGTGCTTTGTGCTGGTGCTCGGAACTGTCCATTTCCTACAAGTGTCTTAGATCACAACTGCAGATTTTGGAGTTGTGTGACACTTTCTGGGGCGGGAGCAAAGGCAGAGTGATTCTTGCTAGTATGTTACAAACGTAATACAGGGTTCAAATGGGCCTGTTTTGGATCCACATAGGGCTAGCTCAGCTTCTGCTACCTGTTTGTGTCAATTTGTGTGCAGAGGAATCTGAATATCGTCATGGGATGGGGTTTTCCCATGAAAACTTCTGACTATGCATAAGTTGGTGTTGCAGCACTATTCTCATCAACTGAACCGGTGGTTCATGTTGAAGACACCCAGTGTGTTCCACAGAGCAGTATAGATCTTGATGATTGTTGTGTTGTACGAGTGCAAAACTGGACCATGGGAGCTTAGGATCTTTGCTGCAGCAGTAGGGTGGTGGAATTAGCTTCAAATAACCTTCTCTGCTCGGGCTGGTGGAAGGCTTGTGAAACCTTACCAGGCTTGTTTTCTCCTTGCTGTGCATGTAAATATCTCTTTTTTGGGTGGAAGGGTTGGGGAAGGTTTTGTTAACTGTAGAAGTTCTTGGGGATTTTTTTTTCAGTGAAGAGTCAATTAAATAGCTGTTAAAATGGAGCAATGATTTATTGTCATTACTAGAAGGGAGATTAACTCTTTTTACTTTGCAGATCTGGAACTTTTGCTTTATTTCTGAGAATCATCTTTTATATTTATTAGATACTGTGTTCAATTTACAATGATTATATATAGAGAGGTTTTATTCTTACGTGAAGCTGAGCAAGTGCAAGTACTTGAAGATGATTAAACATTTCAGTCCTTATTTTGGTTTTCCCTAGCTGTGTGTGTCACGGCACTTGCATTGTAGAGAGAATGGATTCTTTCTTTTTCCCCCCTACGAGGGTAAGCCCTCTAGTCTGCAGCAGCGATGTAGAACAGGATACAATGATTCAGCAGTATTTTACCCAAACTATCTACAACATGCAGAAATAGAGAACCAGTCCTGACACTTTCCCCTTTCAAATAGTTATGAGGAGGATAGAAGAATATTTGTTAAATAGAGAAGAATATTATTTGTTAAATAAATATTCTAAAATCAGATTATAAAATAATCTAAAATCAAAATCCTCTAAAAGTGTAGATGGAATTGTTTCCATTAGAAACTGGAAATGGCTACAGTGTTTGGTGGAACTCAGGGCTATATAGAAAGGGTTAAAGTGTTTCACTAGTGTTAGTCATATATGTAAGTTCAACCTAATTCTTTACAGGAGGAGCTTGCCATTTTAGACTCCATAAATATGAAGTTCTACTCAAAAATCCATTTTGATATTGCAGTTCTGCCATGAAAGTCATGCTACTAAATATGACTTTTAAAAAGAATTAATCTTTTCAGGCCCTGTTGTTTTTCAACACCACCCAATCAAGTTATCCTATATTATGGTGTTTTGACTGTGTGATATGTACTAATGGACATGTTTGAGGATAATATATTCAAAACAGTGTGTTTAAATTATATCCTCTGAGTTAATAATGCAATTGCATTATTAATTGGAAATAATATTCAAAGCATGATGGGGAAATAAACCTATAAAATCCACTTTGATTTCCAGTAAAGAAAAATCCCTCTCTATCCTTGAGCTGTCATGAAATGCCATTAGACCAATCATTTTATCTGGAAATAATTTCTACAAGTTCAAACACACTTCCATTGTAAATTTGATGTCTATGATCAGTATCCATTGTTGCAGACAATTTTGTCCCATTTTCTTTTTTCCAGACTTGCAGAACTTCCTGTAAACAATCTTCTCCTGGTAACAAACATGCTCACTTGAAAACTGGTTTTGTTTTCTTCTTTGTTTTCCTTTTTATTATGTTGGATGGAGCTTTTATTTGCAGTTAGTTGTTTAGTCACCATGTCCTTTTTCTCCTCTATGAAAGGACAAGATAAAGCAAAAATTTGCATCATCATTCAAAATATTATGTTTAGGGGAAGTAAAGGGGAATACCTATGAAATGTCCTCGAGATTTCTCCTTACTTTATATTAACTTTGCAATGTCTTGACTTTTCATCCTGTTTTACATATAAATAAGTTTTCCATAGAAAATATAGTGTGAATTTAGATAGTACAATAGATTCTGTTAGTCTGTCCTTTTCTTACAAAATATGTGTAGAACCATTCTAGACAGTATCTTGCTCACCTGCATTTGAAACTTGTTTCCCTCTATGCTTTGTTGATGAAAACAGCTTCTTTAGCTGTCAGTGTTAATAAGTGTTCAAAGCACTCATATTAAACCATATTTTTTTGCATTCTTTTGTCAAAATGTGAAAAAAAATTGTTTCAAGGTAAGAAAATGTAAGAGCATCTGAAAATGTGCCCTTAAGTATGCAGAACTTTGGGACTATAATAGTTCACTTATAGCTGTCTGGAGTGAGATTGAGAACTCTTTGATGCTTGTGGTTAATATACATGGGGTAAAATGTTTGGAGTTTAAAAAGACATTACAATCCATGCATTGAGCAAGGAATGCTTAGGTGGATGATCAGGAAATTGTCATCATATGCTATAAATTATGCATCTCTTCAGGCTTTAGTCTTTATAATGGAAAGGGGTCACGATTATCTGTTTCAGACTCTGAATTTATTGATATTCTACTCAAGGAGAAGGCAACTTTCTGCCTTGTCCTTTATTGTCCAAAGGAATGAGTAGGGCTTGTTTCTGAAGAACAGGTGCTGAGGCACAAACTCTTTATATTTGCCTGGGTAGATCTCCCTAGGTGAGAGACCTGAATTCAACTCCCTTCAGGCTAGGACTCAAACTATATTCTTCTCATCCGAATAAGGGAGCTGGATCTGTCTGAGGGGACTGAGGTACACTACAAAATTCTGCTATCCTTTTCCTGGCTTAATATTCAAAGTTTTTCTTTTCATCTTTGATAAGGCAAAACCATGAGCTTGGGCTACAGGTAGGAGTGATTTTGTATGCAATTCCAGTACTGTTAGTGAAAAGTTGAAAACCATGAGTGCTAATACTTCACAGCCAACAATGGTTTTCCAGGATGCAGTCATAACTGTAGGGAGAAGACATGGGGAGCAAAACATCCAGGCATTAAAATAATTCACAATAGAGCTTATATGTCTCTATAGGGAGTTTTGGTCCAAGTACCATCTGTTAGTTCTGTTAGTGGTTTGATTCCTGAAGTGACCATGATTTCATTCAGAGGGCCAAGCTGCCTTGTAGAGTTACTTAGTTATCTCAGAGAGACAGTTATGGCTCAAAATCTTGTCTGAAAGGAATCTGCAATACATTTTTTTAATTTATGATATTTCATGGAAGGACATACTAAGCTCATGCGTTAAAAAAACCCTTATTTTTTTGCACATTTGTAAATAAGTGTGAAGCAATAAGAATAATGCTTTGAGTTTAAAAGAAGAAAAACAAGCATCTTACTTACAAGGTGCTGCATTTACAGATGAAAATAAATCATAACAGGAAAGCTCCCAGCAGTCTTAACATGCTTGCTACCTATGTTGTATTTTCACTCTTCTTGACAACTCATGGTAATTGGTGCTTTAGGTTGAGATTATTAAATACTACTGAGTGTTGTGAGGTACTGCTTTACCTTCTACTTTGAGACAAGCATCAAAACCTTTGTGAACAGGTTTAGACACTGTTATTTGCATTCAAAAGAATATCATGGTGGAATTCTGGGTTAACAAGTTTAATTATACACCATATGACTCTGAATTACCTTACCCAGCACCAACCCAGTTGGTTTCATTACCAGGTTTGCGAATGCTCTACCTGTTTTTAAGAGCACTGCTTCAGCCTGAGTTCTTAGAGACTTAAGGCTTCTTTTAGTATGTAATCTAGAGTTTGAAATTTATTTGAATGATGTATAGGTTTTGTATTGATCTCTGTATGATTATTAATTGAGTAATTCTTGCCATGTATTCTTAATCAGCGTTTCACTCTGTGTATTAAACAATTTTGTTATCAGAAAATTAGCCTTTGATAACTAAGCAGTAAAAAAACTAGATTATTTTGACATTGTGCTTCAAAAAGAAAAAATCAGGTCCACTTTTAAATTTTATAGTTCATGTTGCCTTTCTCTTCATTTTCCTTATACTGAAGTAAAATAAAAATGGGGTGGAAAAGGCTTCTAAATACAAGTATATTAGTACTTTGAATTTTGCATCTCTTAATCCTAACATTTTTACAGTTTTCTGGCTGTATTATGAGACACATAGAAATCCAAATATAATAAGAATCAAGACACAGTAATGGCAAAACTTGGCATGTAACTTATTTTTGGGAAATGGTGTAGTTTCTGAAATTCTGGATCTCTTCCAGAAGTTGTATTCCTTTCCCAAGCCTTACATCTACTCCCTTTTTCAGTTGTGGTCCTAGGCATTTCATGAAAGACACCTAGGTCAACAGAGGCACATCTTCCATCTGCAGCTGATATGCTGTTCATTTCCTCTAAGCATGTGCTATAAATTCTTTTACCAATAACCATCTTCCATCTGCTGTTCCTGACTGTGGAGCTTGCCCTTGGATGAGTCTGAGAGCTTGTAACTTCAGGTCTATGAGCTCTATTCACCTAGAATGTGTGGGGAGAGCAATGGAAGTTTAATAATTAATTTCCTGCTGGGTAGAACTCAGTTACTGTGTTATGGAGTTTGTCCTCTCTCATCTCTTCTTGCAGTAAGGTCACAAATTACCTTTTGCCCTGATTTGAGATTTTTGGTCCAGTGTTAACAGAAAAATCATTCAGAGAGCTTGCCTATTTTCATTCCAGTTTCATTATACAGAAATTACTGCCTGAATTATGGGGAAAAGAGAAGAACACTTTTTAGCAAAAAAGCAGTAAATGTGCTACTCTTTGAAGATACTGTATTTAAATAAACTCCACTTGTAACTGAAATTAATTTTTACATTTTATTTTGGATGAAGATAGTGAGAGGCAGAGAAACAGCCATAATATTTTCTAGCTGGGTGCAGTTGTAATTAGAAGGCTATTTTTTACAGGTTTTAATCAGAACAGCTCTATTGCCATAATTATCTTTTGGTAGATGAAAATATCTCATGTAGGATCTGTGGTATTCTTAATACTATCTTGCTGTCTTTTTCCCTCCCAACTTTCTTTACCTATTTTAATTCCAAAGTGAAGGATCAAGGTTGTTTTAAAATGAGCAGATAAGATTAAAGTGTCAAGGCGATGGATGTTTTTATTAATCAACAAATTAAGTCTCAAGAAAGGCAAACAGATTTAACAAGTAATATTCCAGAAGACATGGAAACACCATGCCTAAATGTCAGCAGATAAAGGCAATAATTGTTTTACTTGTAGAGGTGACACTTCTGAAAGAGGTTGGGATTGCAGTGACAATAGCTATGTTCCGAAAATGGATTTCCTGAATCAGAGTTTTCTGCATAAACAACAATTACCAGAGAGGAAGCTGAGACTTTTCTGGTAGGTTTCTCAAGATCCAGCCCAGAGGGATCAAGGCAAAATCGTGGTGAGCTTACAAAAATTGAAAAAGACCTGGTTTGACTCTCACTGAATGTTTGCAGTCTTTCAGTTTCAGCTGGCTAGATCGCTTCTGAGATGGGATGGAAGGGCAATGAACACAGGACACAAAATTTATAGAGAACATTTCTCTGGTTAGGTGTACTTTCAGGAGCATAAATTTTTTCTATTAATGCATCAGTTTCTGTAAACGGAATGTAGAGTGAAGTAATAGGGTTTAGAAGCAGTCATTGTTTGAAGGAATATAATTTATTTGTTGTCAGTAACAATAAAAGGTCTACCATGTCTAGTTTATATTATTCAGACCTTGAAATCTGTTAAATCATTAGATACATAAGAGTAAAAGACAAAAAGGAAACATTAATTTTCTTGTGGTTATTTCATGTGTTGCATTTGAGCACATATAAGATCTGATGTTCAAACAGTCCTTCAGTCTCTTTAAATGCCACAAGTACTTTTTCTCCATTATTTTAAATATATTTATGTAAACATCAGTTAGGCTCCTTTCTGCCTCAATTAAATGTGTTTAACAAGTAATCAATCTGAATTAACAGCAGGAGTCTTCATGCCATTCATATATTTATAACAGATGTGTTTGGATAGTTCTGTGCAGATATGTGGCAATGAGGGGAATCTGCTGTGATTCACCAGTTTCCTGGGAGAAGACTTGGAGCACACATCTTAATTAAGCCTTGTTGCTTTAGGCTTCTGACACTTAGGATGAAGTTAAATAATAGTTCATTAGTTTCTGTGCATCAAATACTTGTCCTAAAGGAGCTTTTACATCTCATCTATGAAGAAAGACCTTTGGAAGGAAAATCTTGACTGACTTATCTGTTAATACCTTTAGGGAAAGAGTGGAAAATATTTTAACAAATGCTCAGTAAATAAGTTGATTACCAATACTCAAACCCCACAAATCAGCTGCTTGGAAGTATTCAATCTTCATTTAATATACACAGGAGTAAATATAACAGGGAATAGCTATGTGTGAGAATGTTTACTTGTTATGGATTTTATGTCAGCTTTTATTTTAGATTTTATTTAGTCTAAGTTTTTAGCCAATTAGAATGTTTGCCCTTACTGTAATCACTACTTTGTGTTTCTCTAAAATTGGGCACTGCCCATTTGCTTAATGTAAAGGAGTAGCTAGGGCAACACATCTTATGCCTTATTTATGTGGGAGATTTGAATCCCCAAACAGAGTGAAACCTTGTAGAGGATTAGCTCTAGTTCTAGGTTTAAAAGTGTGGGCTAATTCTACTGTGACTCAATCGGTTTTGTAACTTGAAAACAAATCTGAAACTAAATGTTTTCTGTCCTTCACCAACTTATAAATAGCGCTCACCAGTGCAGCATGTGCTCAGTGTCTGGTTTGATGTCACAAATGTTTATGCTGTAGAAACGTCACCAGTGGACAGTTCACTCAATCTCCTGGGAAAAGTGGAAGAGATTTCCTTATATTACTTGAGACTTATTATTTATGGCATATAATTTATATGCCATCTGATGAGACACAGGTGTGACAAAATAAGGAGAGAAAGATCTGAGTGGTGATGCTGTTTGTGGTTAAAGAATTCACTATTGAAATGTTTTATTCTTTTCCAACAGAATGAATTGCAGAAATTAGAGATATTTTTGTAGAGATGTACTTCTGAACTTCATAACTTCAAAGGCAGTTAGGAAAACTGTCGCTTTTTGGAGAGGTACAAGTACAAGCATTATTTCTCAGATGACTCTGCGTGCAAAACCAGGGAGCTCTTATCCTTTTGTCATAAAGTAGTTTTATCTTGTGATTACGGGTGCATTTGCTTTATTTTTTGGTGCTAATGTGTACACAAATGGGAACACAAGCCCACATCTTACCTGTAGAAGGTAGGAATTCATTCTTACAACAGCTGCTGGGCCAACTCGCATCTGTGTTAGCATGGGGCATTTTCTTGCATTGTGGTTTTGTAATTATGGCAGGAACACTTTTAATATGACTTAGGGTACAGATACTCTGATATACTCAGCTTCTGTTGTAGGAGATATTTTATATTTGATATATATAATTTCTGTCACTTGTCTGTTAGTTTCAGGTGAAATGGATTTAATCTTGAGTGTGAGATTCTCAATGGCAGCAAGAATTGATTTATGGTCAATGTTTTGAGCATCTTCAAGTCTAATTCTTGAGTCTTATATGAGGAGCAGATAGTATCAATGTGCTGATATTAACATTAACCATCTGGAATGAGCAGCTGAACTGAATTCTTTGCTAATTGTTTTTCCCATACCAAGGGAATTTGCTAAAATGAATGAATGAAAAGACAAAACATAACACTGCTTTAGGTAGGTGGGCCATGAAGTAGTACAGTTTTACTAGTAAAATTATTTAAACCGGTAAACTAGTAAATTAGTTGTGGATATGATCATTCTTTAAAGCACATAGGAATCCACACACATTGTGGATGGTAATTTATCAAATTTACCTACTTTTAAATAAAAATGGTTCTGTGCAGTTTGTGATGAACAGGGTTATTTTGTTGCTATTAATTTGCTGGTATCTGATGTAGTTGTTATGAGTAGTTCAGCTTAACTAAAATATTGTTATGTATTATATAGTTTTTTATATTACTATTGCATTTTTTCCTAATTCAAAACTGAAAAGGCTTTCACAATTAATGAAAATTGAATCAAATAATTTTGGACCTGTTTTATTCCTTAGCTTTTACTCAAGTTAGCAAGGCCCTAACTCTAGAGGATCTGCTTGCTTTCTTAAAAAAGAAAAAAGCTAAAAGAATCCCCAAACACCTTTGTGTTTTCCTTCTTGAGGAAAAGGTGGGTTAAAAAAAAATCCCTTCTTTCTGTATGTTTGATTAAGTCTTGGAAAATACATTCTAATCCTTCATTCTGACACGGGGGATAACATTGTTCTTAAGATGATACCATGCTCCTTCGAAATAGTAAAAATAGTGAAAATTTTGGAATATAGTTGTTCTGGGTCAATACTTTTTTTGCCAGCCTTGACAAGGTGATGCTGTCAGTTGAATCTAATTATATTACAAATAAAAAAGAATTGGACTAATATATAACTCCAAAATAAGGTGTTCAATTTGCTGTATGAGTGGAAATTGTCCTTTTTGCACAGTGGTTAATTTTGAAGTGTTCATTGATATCCTTGAGGGAAGAGATGCCTGCTGTTTCAGTTGGTGAGAAAGTTTCAGTTCATAGGAAAGGTTATTCCAGTTTGCCACAAGCAAATGTTTGAATGCTCTTCCTAACAGAGACAGCTATTTAATGTCTTATTGCCAGGAATAAATAAATCCTGTAAGATTTGAATCAGCTCCAAACACTAGTGGAACTCAGTTAGGTTTCACTTCAGTTCTATTAAAAGGTCCCTATTAGCCATACAATCCAAACGTCAAAACATTTTCTGAACTGTCTCAAAACTAAAGGAGATCCTCATGAGACTAAAAATTTACTAGAATGTTCTTTGGTATTGGAATACAGAATTGAGTTTAATGTGCTTAAATCCTGAGCTGATAGTGTTTGGGTTTTGCTGTTGTATATTTTTGTTGTTTTTTAAAAAATTACATTTCCATTTCTTTCCTACTTTTTTCCTCCCTATTTGTAAGTGTAAGTCCCCATATTTTCTGCAGGTGTTTTGGTAGCTATGATTTGCTTGTGGTACTAATCCTGTCTCACAGGCTTGCAAGTCAAGTCTTGCTATGTTCATCACACTGAATTCCGTTTTCTCAGAATCAGCTAAACTTAATCACTCCCCTGAGCAGAGATGGAAATTGAACTTGCCTCCAGCCCACGTCAGCTTGGCAAATACTGGTATAATAGGACCAAGAAAATGAAAGTAGTCGCAAAACATAATCTCTTAATACAATATTGAGGATCCTTGGTTTGTCTGTACAAGTATTGAATACTGTCACAGAACATAAAAGAAGCATTAAAAGAGATATGAACACTCTTCTTTCTGAGGAGAATATTGGGAAGGAAAGTGTTTTTCTTCGACAAAAATTAGAGATGTGGGTGGCCAGATGTTATCTATTTGTACCACTCTGATGTGAGAATTCATTTGATGATTCCATCTTGGTCTTCCTGTCTTTGGTCCGCAGCTGTCCTCTGGTTAGATAATATCTGCCTTCTAACACTTTCAATTAGTTTGAATTTGAATGATGTCATTATTTTCTGTTATCTGTGTTGATTATAGTCTCAGTCTAATTTAGAGCCCTAATTCTGCTGCAGAGGAGAGGAGGTTTATGCTGTAACTTTCATGGGTATTTGGGGTGTAAGTTGAGGTCTAAGCTTGTCCTGAAGCCTTTGCACTTGAACGCACTTAACTTTCATTTTGCTTTTAAAATGTCAGGCCCCATCTGTGCCTATGAATCTCAGCAATGAATTTAATTTGTCTCCCTTACAGTCAGCTCTGGCATGGCTAAGAACTGATTCTGATTTTGAATTGGTGTAGAATAAAAGAACACTGACAGAAGATCCATATAGAAGAAAGCATCCTCTCCCTATAATTAAAAAATCTATTTAATGTATCTTCTTTTTTCTTTCATACTTCCCCCGTGAGACTTCATGGAGGACCTCAGTGGTGGGAAAAAGCACAGTTATTGGCTGGGCTTGGTGCAAGGTACATTTTGAACTGCTTTGCTCAGTTCTCTGCATGTGTGGGACATTAAGCTGAAAGTCACACTGGGAAATGGCACTAGCAGCATTAGGTGACTGCTGTGATTTTTACACCTGTAGTTTAAATTCTTTCTCTGCGCACTTTAGTTCTGAGCCTTTTTCTTAGATATGTTCTTTTTATATTGTGGCTCCTGACTTTGTCTATGAACACACTGGATTTCTTAGAATGCCAGCTGAAAGAAATCAATTTTTAAATTTTTTCAAGCTCCACTAATGCAGTCTTTTAGTTCCTTAATTATCTTGATTAATTGTTGTATGATTTGAAAATTTTTGCTAAATTTAACCTGGTTTTTTTTAATGGCAAAATCTTTGCTTGTGTGCATTATGTTGTCTCCTTAATTTAGAGAAATTGCTATAACAGATCCTTCCAAGTTCAGATTTGCTCTAAACTACATAAGCAATTTTTTATTGGTGGTGGATCATGGTGATTAGTCAAACAGCTCATAAGCTTATCATCCTTCTGGCTGCTCTCCTTGAATATGAGATTCATAGGGTTGTGTATCTCTGTAATGCTCCTCATAGGGTAGGGCTGCAATTCTGATAGCACAGAGCAGCACTGAACATTAACTGATAGGTAGCAATTTCAAAAAGATATAATTGACTACCAAAGGATTGATTACTATTTCCAGCAAGAAAGTTAAGACGATCATGAATTTTGTCCTAGGAGTGACAGGTAACTTTCCAAGACTTTAAAGGAAGGTTTTATGTCTATAAACTCTAGATGAATGTACAGTTTTGCCCGTGGGGCAAGATGTATGAAAACTAGAGTTTAGGTCTGCCAGATCTATGGTCTTAATCTAACATAATACTCTGTCCATGGTGTTATTTGCCTGCAGATATAATCTCACCCCATGTGCCCTTCAAGCCGTCCAAAGCAATATCCTTCAATGAGTGTGGCTCTGAGCCTCATTCAGGAGTACACAGCCTGTGATTGAAAGCTGCACTCAAACAGCTACACATACCACAACTGGCTGAAGATGAGCAGAACTGTCCAGAAAGCAGGTAAAATGTCAGCTTGTGAGAGGTCAGTCAGATATCCCCTCACTTAAATTTAAGCATGACAATGATTCCACTGAAGCAGTGTGCTGCAATGAATGGATAATGTACCACCATGGATATAGGATTTGGGTGTTTCACCAGTGTGGTCATAAAGAGCACTAGACCCAATAAAGTCATTCTCCAGTGACTGACTCATTTTGTTTCAGTGTAGCTTTTACTCCTTCCTTCCCTTTTGTAAATCAACTATCCCTTTTGCTCAAGCTGCTTATTCTTCAAAATGTGTAATCAATACTTGGTTGCTAGTTTACCTATCCAAATAAAGCCTACAGTAACATTTCCTATGTTACTAGGAGTCGTGGTCAATCCTTGATTGTTGTTTTTGTTGTTTCTTGTGTTGAGATGGAAATGCTGTGGGGAGATTTTACTTGTTATCCATACACTATACATTGTATTTCATTTTTTTCCTACAGAATAGGGAAGATAGGTCACCTCACTGCTTTTGACTTGCATAAAATGTGTATGTGCAGTTTACAGGGAATAGCATTGTCACTCAGCTGAGCACTTGGAAGCTTGAAGAAAACTAGCCACATAGTGTCTTGGGGAGGAGGAAAGGGAAGGAAAAGATATCCTCAATTTCCTAATTGGTAGCAAATTCGAACCTAATTTTGACTAGAACTTAGGTAGGAATAAAAAACTTCAAAATAATCACTCATGATCCACTTTCTTCCCTGCCCCACCACCAAAGTATTCTACTACTCTGAAGAAGAATGTTTTGTATCCCAGAATGAGTCTCCTGAAAAGATTTCATAGACTTTGGTAGTTTGCAGGCAAGGAAGGTACAAACTGAGTTTTCTCAGAAGTGCAGTAAAATATGAAATCATGCTGATTTTTTTTTATCTGCTGTCAGCTTTCAGGCTCTGTACTTGCCAAATAATCGTGTGTAAAGCTGGCAGGATATTTGATCAAATCTTCAAATTTAGAAATGCATTTTATCAAAAGAATGCATACAGACACAACAGGATTTTGTGGGGTTTTTTTGTCTGTAGATTAGAGCCTTTAAAATTTATTAGTACTTTGTTCTCTATACTTGTAGCTTAGAAAAAAGTGTTGCTTTGCTGCTTTCTCATAGCTGTGTGGTTTTGGACTCCACGCAAGGTAAAAGTGTTACTAAGTTGTTCTAGTGGTGTTATCTTGCATTGGAACATGGAAGTATTGCAAGATACAGTTAGTACTGGAGATTACATATGAGTTGCTTTCTCATCCCTGCTATTAATGAATTCATGTCCAGTGGTGGTATAAATCAAGTAGATCTCAATGAGACTTTCAACTGAAGCTTGTAGCTGTGATGTTTCTTTATAGTAATGGTGGACAAGCTGAAAAGTGTAATATAAAAGAGCCTGTAAGAAAGGGTGCCAAGAATTTGGGCTAAGTGGATAAGAGAAGGTGTGAAGATCTCCTGCCAAAATGTGATTGGTGTGGCAGCATTTTGTCATTATCCTTGGCTCAGGTTCTGGTTCTTGGAAATGTTGCATGGCCTGAAAGCAAAGAATAAGAGGTGTCAGTAGTTGTGCTAAAGTGGTGTTAAACTCAGGTGTTTCTTCTCAGCTATAGAGTCTGATTTATTGTTTTCTTTCCCAGTGCTGTTGTGTTTGACTATCAGTGACTTGGGAAAATGACTTTATTGCTTTTTCTTGGCTTTCTAAAGAAATCCCTGTGGAGTTTGCAGCGAAAGATTGTGAAAGTTTAGTAAGCTTTGATCCAGGCTCATGAAGGGTTTGGTAGTCTTTTCCTTCATGTTGTCATTGTGAAGCCCTTAGCAGTACAGAGGGAGAGGAGAACAGAACACTGTTTTCCAGCAGCTAAAATGCCACATGAAGTAAAGTTATTCGGTAGGCAGGTATTTAAGACATTTTGAAAAATCAGTATAATGGTGTTTTTCTGTGCTCCCCTGCACACCTTAAAAGTGTGTTGGGGAAGTACTGTCAGCTTCAGGTTGTATTATGCTTTGAAGCATGAACATAAAGCTAATACACAAGTTTGGCCTCTGATTTTTTCAATTCAGTTTTACTTTGTGTAAAAAGTGGGAATTGTGTCACAGATTTACCAGATATATCAAGTTTTGAGCTAAATAAAAGCAATCCATATTCCTCAGCAAGATGTCTTCTAAGACAGGGGCATGTCAAAGCAGAGTTCACCTACCCTGCTGCTCAGGTTTTCTTGCATATTTAATTTCCACATTTGAATGACTACCTAACACATCTTAACTTTAATAAATATGCAAAGAAAATGAAGTGTTTGAAAACTAACAGGCTTTTCTCTCACATTTCCAAGTCTCAGTTCAGCTTGATCAAATTAGCAGTCAGATTATGCCAAGTACTTGAGTGGAGCTTGGCATTGGTTGCTCCAGAGTACGTGTTGAATGTTGGGCATAGTGGTGTATTACTGACTATGGTGCACCAGCAGGCAGCTAAAACAGTGTATATTTGGTGTGTTTATTTGTATTTGTCTATGGATAAAACAAGGTGGAAGTTTTGTGTTAGTCTTTGTAAGTTACTATTTGGCAATGTTAGTTCTGAAATACTTTTCAGTTACAGCTTTTGTGGCCTTGTATAACCTATTTGTCACTTGGTGAGTGAGCAAGGATGGAATTCTAAGTGTTTCTGGATCTTCACACTAGGGGAGGTTGGATAGGAGACACAAATTGGCATTGACCATGGTTTGATCTTACTGGAAGGCAAGGTTTATTGGAGTTAGTTGCAAGGAGTAAATTTTAAATGCAGCAAGAGCATTACATGTAACTGATTACTGAAGCTCATGGTTTTCTGCCTGCCTGGAAGAGGGGGAAGCATATTAAGAAGTCTGTACTTCCAGAAAATGTACGTGTTACTGAGATTTTTGGATGGAGTAATTATAAGTAGTAGAAATCAGTTCTGGACTAAACAAGGAGCTCTCCGAAACATCCAGATCTGACTGTGGTTTCTGTTTCCCTACTAGAAAGCTCAAAAATCTGATAAAAATTATGAAATAAATAAAAATTAGCTGTACTTGGTAGAACTTTATTTTGCTTGTCTTTTATAATCTCTCTGTTTTGCTTTCTGACACTTTTCATCTGTAAACATACTTAATTCATAATGTTTTCAAGAACATTCTTTGGAAAAACTACTGTGAATATTTTTGATGTGGTAAACTTGCTGTTTTATCAAGAGACTATACATTTGATGCTATTTGGTGTAATTATTTTAACATTAAAACATAGCAACATTTAAGTTGTTGCTGCTTAAATGCACAAATATTTTTTAACCTAAGGTTGAAAAGGGAATGGTCCCTCCATGAGTTTCTAGTCTTTTATCAACAAATCCTAAGGCAGCTGCAGGTTTTCCACACTCCTAATTTATTTCAGAGATGTGGAGCCCAATTCCTAACTACAGTCCCTCTGCTGAGTGTCTTAAAATTCTGTGCTTTGCATATGGCAATATTTTCCTTGACCTAAGCATGCTGCTAAGGAATCTGGGGCGGGGGGAGGGCTGATAGCCACAGGCACTCAAAGATCTCAGTCTTGTGTTTGAGATGGGTAACAGAACAAACATGTTAGTGCCAGCAAGGTTTGGGTAAGCACAGCATTGTGCTGAATTGGTGTCCCAGTAAAGCAGAGACTGGATTCACAGAGCTGTAGCTCATGGTGCAGCAGAAGCCATGAGAATGAACTCCAGAGAGCTTCATCCTGAATCATCTGAAACACCTCAAGTCATGGCTCTGGCGTCCTCTCTATTGACCTACGCAGACACTGCAATGACCACACTGCACATTGATGTTGTTCTGTAGCTGTCTGTAGATTAAAATTGCCACACAGGGATAGGGATAACATAGGAAAAGGAAGGCCTGGTGTGTTTGTGTTGTCAAGGCACTTAAGTCTGATGTAAGCTATTTACATGTATCTGTTCTCTTACTTTTTACAAAAATACACCCTTAAAGTAGTTTATTCATATGTGTGATGACTCTCCATCCTTGGTTCCTTATATTTCAGTAACTTTTTTTTTAAGTGAGAAGAGGTAACTTGGAAAGTAAATACTATAAAACCAGCAGAATAATAGTCTACACAAAAACCAGCAGCAGTATGAAAAATATAAATGAAACAATCTTAAATGGGTCATCATGTACACAAACTGGTTTCATCTTGCAACAGAAGTTGAGTAAGCTTGTATTCCAAAAGTATCACACTTGAAGGTGAAAGTCTGGAAGCCTTATTTTTAGGGTAGTTCTGTTGTGTTCACTGGAACAAAACTTTTTAAAAGGATATATTTTCAATGAATTAGGATTAAATGCTGACTTGGAGGACAGGAAGGAAAGCAAGGAAATGCCTCAAAGTGATAGGCTGAGTTAGGGCTTTGTGTAAACTGTATTTTGAAAAGGTCGGGAAAGTGAGGCATATGGGGCTGGTGATGAAAAGCTGTGGGAAGACCAGTTGAATTGGTTTAAATTCAAAATCTTGTGCTTGGTGACATAAACTAACCTGAAGTAAGCATCTGTGCATGGATGCTACTTAGGCAACTGTGATATAGAATTTCTTGAATTGTCTTTGAAGCATTATCAGACACAGAACAAATATACTAATACAGTTCCCTGTGACAAGTGCTAAAACATCTAGGGATTAAAAAAGTTATGAAAAATGACTGACCATAGTTTATATGATGTGAACATATGTTAGTTTTAGAATAGTCTTACTGAAAAAGCTTGCTCTGAAAATGAGGGATTGCATCATTTTGATTACTATAAATGGAGCAGTAAAGAGTCTTATTAATGAAATTCCTACCCTTATTGTGAGATTTGTTAGGCTTTGACATCTGAACATCAGCTAGGGAGCATAAAGGTTGTATTGATGTCAACAAAGTGTCAGCAGACAAGTCTCCATGAAGCAATATGTCCTGGAGAGCAGAGCTTGTCTGTGGATGAATAGCTAAGGGTGCTGCAGTTCTCCTTTCATACTCAACATGGCAACATGGTGCAACATGGCACCTTTCTTGCTTCGTTGCTTCTGTGCAGACAAGGCAATACAAATTAATTAGAACTCTTTTTGACTAGCATTGCATAAGAGTCACAATTAGCAGTATTTTTGATAATTAGCTTCTGTGCTAGAGAGTTCCATGATTGCATTTGGGAGACTGCTAGTTAGTAGAATCCTGTTAAATCAAAATCTAGCTGCATAGATACTTTGTAGTCTCTTGGGAAATCAAAATGAAAATGTTTTAAAGGGGATTTTATTCATGTGTTTCAGCTCAGAAATGATTCAGAAATTATTTTTCCCTTCTGGGTGGTAATTCACTTGTTGCCCATAATCAAATAGTTTGGATTTGATTGCGGAAACACTTGTTGGAGTCATAAATCAGTCAATGCCTTACTTGTGCTCTTAGAGTTATGGCTGTGCATTACTAATGGTAGGATCAGCATCTGGCACTGTGAATTCTTAAATAGAGAACCATATTGTGTTTCTGTTTACAGTAAGGCTCTAATTGCTATTTCTTCTGCATTGGAGTATGTATAAGACTCCAAATTATATGTAATGCCTTTTCCTATTATTATACATAAAAATAATGCATTCACAATGATATGAACACTTTTCACTCCCTGATATATTTATTCCTTCCCACCAATGGTGAAGTAGGAGAATGGTTAAATGACAGAGTGCTGAAAAAATGAGGCACTGAAGCTGAGATGCTTTAAAATGTCTTTATTCCATTAACTGTGATTATCTAAATAACTTTATGTATCTGTTTACAGAGAGCCTCTGACTAAAGGGGGAGTTATAACAAGGTCTCCTGAGTCCTAAAGGCACACTTTGGTCTTTGCATGTCTATTCTTCCAAATAGCTGTGGCAATCTTACATCTGTAGCATTTATTTCAAGAGGTCATTGCCTAAATTGATGTGTTCTGTTGAATGCTATAATTTCCCAAATTCCATATATATGAATGTAGAATTTTAGATCTTTGAAGGGGAAACTTAATGATTTTATGTAGCACTTGTCATGTCTCTTCTTCCCTGAAATGCTGATTTTGTTGCCTTTTTACTTAAGAAATAATTTCTTTGATGAAAATGTACAGGGGATATAGACATATATATTCCCTATAATAATTATGGATGCAGGTATTTCTTAGTACAGTTGGGGAACATGGAATGAGATTCAGAGTCTTTTACTTCTCAGTCATTAATTTCTCACACCTAACCAAAAAATGAGAGTAACAATACTCTAAACAGATTGCACCAAGCCATGTAGTACTGGAAAAATCTTGAGTTGACATTTGAGTTACACAGTAGACAAACTCAGTCATCTCAATCTGTTTGCAGATAGCAGATAGAACACTGTCATTTTGGACACTGGCTGAGAAGTCTCAGCTTTCTTTAGTCCTCTGAAGCTTTTCAAGTTTGTTTGAATTTTTGCTTTTAAATATTGCAGTGAATCCTGGGTAGAATCTGAAATTGCTTGTTCAAAGGCAAAAAAGAAGTTGTAAGAAGCCTAAAACTTGGACTTATGTTAGCCAATGGATTCCTTTTTCTTTCTCAAAGTCCCATTAGCTTCTGGGTCCATCACAGCCTGCCTTGATACTGAGTCCACTAAATTATTGAAAACTGAAGCTAAGTGTTTATTAGGTAATGATCAAAACTTTTAAGGGTTTTTGTTTATCTCTTGCTTTGGTTAGTTCTGAATGAAATTATCTGATTTGTATACACTTCATATGCCTTTAGTCTCTTTTAATGTGGAGTAGATCCAAGTTCTTCATAAAGAGTATGCAGAAGCTGGTCAGTAGACTGAATGAAATTAAGTAAGCAAAAGAATATTTAATCCTTTTTTGCCAATTCCCTTTAACAACCTCTTGACTTCTTGTTGGCAAGATGAAAAGATATTGTTTTCCACAAACTCTATTTCTTGGAATGAAACTCTGCCCATCCCCACCTTTGTGTAGTAGGCAGATTGTCACTTTTCAAATTTTGTTGCTGAAGGTTGTTCGTATCATCCTACAGACAAAGCACAGGATCTGGCCTTAGGCTTGCTGGTTCTTCAGCATCTAGTTTTGCCAACTTTCTAGATGTTCCTCACAAAATGCTAGGAGAAAAACTGTTGGAAACCAACCATGCAATTGAAGCAGCAATTGAAGATGAGTAGTCAAGAATCCAACTTGAAAGTATAGGAGAGACTTAAATTGCAGTTCAGATTTTTCTTCAGTGGCCAACACACTTTATGCAGTAAACCTGGATTTATACAAAGTGTTGTCAGTTGCTTGCTAGAGTGAAAAAATACCTAACAGATGATAGATCCATTGCAGTGGTCTTATCCTGCATCTCCTGGAATGGGTAATTGATGTCAATATATCTAAAGTTGTGTGTAGAGAGAAAGCAAAAATGCATCAATTTCTGGATTGCCAACATGTCCCTGTACCTTAAAGATTGTCCAGATGATTACTAGAAAAGCTTCTGAAGCTTTGTTGGCTGCTGCTGCACACTAACTGTGCTGCAGTGTTGTGGATGCTGACAGGTGTATTGTGTGACTTTAAGGGAAGAGGAATATTTTCTCTGTTTATGCTTTGAGGACAGGCCAGTAGAAACAGCAGGTAGCAACTAAACCCCATGGACTGCTAACTAAATGTAAAGAGCACTTCTCTTCTGTATTGCAGAATATTTTGTGGGAAATGTTGCAAGACAATTATCTAACTCTGGTCTGTATCTATGGTAATGAACTTACTTGCTGCAAATTTTGTTCATGTAGTCTAAACTAATATTTCCTGTGGAAATGTAGAGGTAAACATTTTCTGAATTGTTATGAACACAGAGGTGTAATGAGAAGGAACTTCTTGCCTGAAGCTGTAGGGTCTGTGAACTAAACTAATGACTGAAGCAATCATTCTGTCAATTATGTTCTAGCAGCTTGGCCTATGTTTACTTCCACATATTGAATATAAGTAAATACCTCAATGGCAGTGATCTTTTAATGAAATGCAATGTTCTAATGAAACACAATGAAGCAATATCTGATGTATATGATGGCAACCTTTTAGCAGAGACATTGGCTGTGTTTGGGCTAATTGCATTTTACTTACTGGAGAGGCCATTCTCTTCAACTGATGTTTTTTCTTACTGGAAAGGCAGAACAGAGTTTTTGCATATAAAATTAGCATGAACATTGCTTTGGAAAAGAAAGTGGGCAATGACTCCAGTGTAACTTACCTCAGAAACATGGAATATGCAGAGTTGGAAGGGACCCACAAGGATCATCAAGTCCCACTCCTGGCCCTGCACAGAGCACCTCAAGAGTCATGCCATGTGCTTTAGAGCATTGTCCAAATGTATCTTGAACTTGAACAGGCTGTGCCTACTTCCCTGGGGAACCAGTTCCAGTGCCAAACCACCCTGTGGGCGAAGGACCTTTTCCTGACATGTGACCTAAAACTCCCGTGATACAGCTTCAGGCTGTTCCCTTGGGTCCTGTCACTGATCACAAGACTGAAGAGATCGGTGTCTGCCCCTCTATTTCCCCTCAGTCTCCTCCAGGCTGAACAAGTCAAGTGACCTCAGCTGATCCTCAAATGGCCTCCCCTCCAGACCCTTCACTCTCCTCATGGCCCTTCTTTGTAGGCTTTCTAATAGTTTAGTATCTTCCTTGATGTTGTGAAGCCCAAAACTGCACACAGGGCTCAAGGTGGGGCTGCCCTAGTGCAGAGCTCCTTTGCCTGGCTGCCAATGCTGTGGCTGATCCTCCCAGGACATGCTTGGCCCCCCTGACTGCCAGGACACAATGGATCATGTGCAGTATTCCATCAACCAGGACTGCCAGATCCCTTTCTGTGGC
Organism: Pycnonotus jocosus; assembly: GCA_013400435.1. NCBI lineage: Eukaryota > Metazoa > Chordata > Aves > Passeriformes > Pycnonotidae > Pycnonotus > Pycnonotus jocosus. The sequence goes on from VWYP01016924.1 coordinate 50,890, forward strand.
ACTGCTGTCCAGCCCCTCCTTCCTCTGTCTGTACACACCAGCAAGGTTGCCCTGTCCCAAGTGCAGAATCTGACACTTGTTCTTTTTAAACTTGATACACTTGCTTATTGTCCATCTCTGTAATCTGTCAAGGGCTTTCTGCAGGGCCTCTCCTTAAGACAGTCAACAGCTCCCCTCAATTTACTGTCATCAGCAAACTTACTTAATATTCCTTTGAGACGTGTGTCTCTGTGTGAACTTTAGTTTTAAGGCACAAACAACACAGTATGGCAATCTGACAATTAATGCAGAAATTCATTAATGTAGGAATAGGGTAACAACATACAAAAGGAATCTGCACAAGAAAACTCAAAACCATAATGTATAACGTTGGGTTTCATGGTTTATGGTGACAGCTGAGGTTTGCTTTCTTGGCGTTTATTTCCCTTGAACACTGCGGACCATGTTTCCTTGCATGATGAACTAATTATCCACGTCAGTTTGGTATAAAGTATAAAATTAAGTTGTGATAAAGTTCTAGACAACTTGTTTATATGCTAAGGCCTAATCATAACTGTCATCATAAGATTTTTTTTGAAATATCATAAGGTAATAACAATGGAAAATAAGCAGCAGTCTCAGTGGGAGACTGAGGAGTAATTTTTAATCCTGTAATGTTTATAAATGACAGTGGATTTACCAATACTGATGATAGGGTGAAAAATTACAATGATGTGAGGGCAAAGAAAGATGACAGAGGAAATTGCAAGATGGAAAAAGTAATCCAGATAGAAGAGATTATTAAAAAGATTGATGGAATAGGGTGGTGAAAATGGAGCCTGGCTTTTTTGGAATGCCTGGGGATTCAATAATTTCATTAAGAGTACCAGAGTAAAACTTTTGGCGAACTGTAACACTCTACTATTGAAAATGTCCATCTGGGTAACAAACCAACTAAAATCCTGGAAAATGGGATCATGCAGGGAACCTTGCTGTTATACGCAAAGCTAGCAAAGTAATGGTTGTCACAAGTGAAGCTTGAGAGTAGGGAGGAATTTCTTTGAGCTATGTAACGAACTTTTGGAAAACTTATCAGATGAGTGCATGTATGAAAACTGAAACAAAAAAAAGGTTTTAGTCTAGACCTGGTGCTCCTATAGCTCTAGGTTTGTAAAGCTTGTGAACCTTAGTCATCTCAATTTTTTCTTAAATGCACTACATGTAACCTATGGAGAGTTACTTATCAAAAAGATTGACAAATTGTCACTATTCACCTAGAAAAACCCTGTAAGCTCAGGCTGTATGGTGTTACTTATTGCTGCTGTGTAGAATGAACTGCTCAATCTCAACAGCAACAAGCTACAGTTGAAGTTATGTTGTATTGAGTTGCCATTTAAATAACTAAAGTTCAGTAGGTAAAGTTTATATCAACGTAGAAATAATTCAGATTTGATTTAGAGTTGGATCTGTTTTTCTGTGTTTTGCATATATAAATTAATTCCTGAATTGTCTTTTTCTTTAGTTTATTCTATTTTTACTGAGTTTCTACTTCAGCTAAACAGCTTTGTGGTTTGTGCAATACACATTTTAAATGATTTTTATTATTATTTCTTAATAGACTTTTTCCTCATACATGGATTATAATGTGAAACAGTCATGAACTGATTTATGAACAGATAAGTTAGATGATGATTGGTTTGTTGGAAAAAAATCAATAAATCAGAAGTCTGATCTGTTCTCACAGAAGGGAAATGGGTGTCATAAAATCAATTTTTTCAGCCGTTCTTGACATTCTGGAACTTCAAAGATAACAGGTCAGCAATAAGTCACTTTATCATTGCTGTAATGTAATGCTGACAGTTTGAGGGAGAACATTTATAAAAGACAGATGATTTAGAAGAACATAAAATTAAAATGAAAGAAATGCTACAATTCCTCATGGCCCGAGCGTTCTCAGATGGTAGGAATTTTGCCTTTCTTCTGGATAAAGACAGCCTTGATCCAAATCCTTAACTAAATGCACCACCATGGCATCAAGGGCAAGGACAAAGATAATAGCCAGCTGGTTCTCTGCTGTCTTTCTGAATCTATTTGCCCATTATGTCGTCTTTACTCCTGAAGAAAAAGATTTAGCACATATATTCTCCCAGCATTAAAACTTGAAAGGATGCACTTCAACTATTTTGAAGAAAGCAAGGGAAAGGTGCATTTTTTGTCATTGGGGTTAGAAGTCCCTGACCTCAGGTTTGGGTAGTGGGGTGAGGGATGATGCTTAAGAAACTTTTTTCTTTGTTTCTGCTGTCTCAAGAAATGTTAAATTTCCTTTCCTTCTCATGGTTATTGATATTGCGTACATTTTTTTCCTTTTTGGTAGTTTGAGTGCCATTGTGTTCAGAAAAAGTTTTATGCTTGTCTATCAAGGTGCTTTTCTTTCATGAAGGCTAGAGAGAGGGCTGAAAGCTTAGCCATACAGTTGAAATACCACAGTTCTATTGTGCATGAAGAACAACTGTCCATTCCAATTCAAGATGTAACAGAGTGCTTGAATGCAGATTTTTCTGGGGAGAGGAAAAAATGACAAAGTTGTTATTGCTAAATGAATTATTATGTCTTATTCCACATAAGTGGATATTTTGTGATGAGTGTAGTCTTTATTAAACAACTGTATGATCCTTATGATTAGGCATAAATCTTCAGCATGTGAGTCACTAGTATAATGTTCTCTGCCTGAATCTGTAACTATTAAATAATGGCTTCATGAGAGCAGGTGCTGAGTTACAGCCTCAGTGACACGTCAGCCTCTACAATCAGTGTAACTGCTTAATTACTGCTAATTTACAGGACAGTACAGGACTGATCATATTGTAGATTTGCAGAATGTGTGAGCAGGGTTTTCTTGCAGCACTCCAGATAAAACCAAAGGGAATCCCATTTCTTATTTTCACTTTTTATGATGAAAAAAGGGCTCAAGTTAGTCATTAAATGAGAGACCTATGAATGCTCTACTTTTCTTGAGTTCAAAACAGGTGTACAATTGTAATTAATTCTTGGGCAGCTCAGGTGATGATATCCAGGGTTATCATCTTCTAATTGACCCCTGTCCAATGTACTTGTGAAGGAATAGGCCTTTTTTTTATCACCTGGTCTACAGGAAGCAGGCGCTAGAACATAAAAGCTGATGATTGTTCCATTGTTTGCAGCCCTGTTAGTCAAATCCTTAGAAGCCAAGAGTCTGGTCATTAGTAATGAAATTTGAAGGCCTGTTTGAAATAAAGCTTTGTCTTAAGGACTACTTGCTGGTTTATGTCAAATTTCACCCTGAGCTATTGTTTGTTCTTCTAACTTTTTCACTGAGTGAGGACAGATCTGGGACTGATAGAAAGTACAGCAGCTTAGCTGAAACCCACAGCAGCACCAAATTTACCTTGTCTATGAACTTTCCCTGCTGAAGCTTAGTAATTATGAGTAATGTTATGTGATTTATTGTTGTTGCCTAACTGAGCAACAGGAGAGTTGCTAGTGGTACAGGCAGCATTGCTTCCCACTGGCAATAAATTTAGTCTGTGAAAAGAATTCATTTAACTGAGTGTAAATACAAGGAAAGGCTGGGATATAAACTATCTTTATACATAAAAGTTTGAATTAGTGCCTGTATATGGATCCAAACAGAAGGCGTGTGGCCTATAGACTTTTAAAATAAATACAGAGCCTGCTCACATCTCAAATCCATTGAGGAGAATGGTATTACTCTGTATTAATAATTATTAATACTTATTAATAGCTAGCTTAATACAAAAGGCCTTTTTTTTACTTTGAATTTTCTTGCACTTGTACATGGCTCTAATCCCCACCTCCCCTTCAGCATAGAAGGGAACATGGTGTACTGGTTGAAATCTGCACTGGTAACACATTAACCTCTCAGCAGACCCATATGAACGTCAGCAAGGAGTCCTTCATAAGAAATTGTAGTGAGTTCACTTCTCATTTTCAGCTTTTTGTTCTATTTGCATCTGTAAGAACTAAGAAAGATTGAGCAAGCAAGAAAGTGGGAATAGAGAAAAGCTTCATAAAGCTATAGATTTTGGATAGTGTAATAGCAACAATTTTGCTGTCGTTGGATAAGAAATTTTTTTCTGAACTGCTTTTGAATATAAATGTATCAATTCAGCCTTTAGACACTAATTCATCAAAGTTAAAAGTTATATTTTTGAATAATAAAACTCAACTTGACAGCAAATGAATCATAAAGATTAAAGGTAAGAATTTTTTTAAATCATAAAATTTAAAATGATAGTCTGGAGGTGAGGTTTAAATTGTTCTTAGGCAATGGTGTGGAATGATTTTCAAAGGCAAGGTATGCAAAGACAATTATGGCTGTTCAAACAAAGCTATTCAAATCTTACCAGAATTAATCAGAAAGAAGACAGAATGATGATATCTTAATTCAAGTAGCTCAATTACCAGCTGATCTAATTTAGTGGGAATCCTAAAAACTCCCCTGAGAAGGAGAGGAGCTCATATTCCAGAAGACAGTAGTTTTCTTCTTTATTTAGCAGTGGCTTATTTAAGTCAAGTTTTCCTTCCCCCCTTTAATGCTAACATAAAACTCTGTATGTCCAGAACTGGCTTCCAAGGATAACAGAGAGAGATATTGTCTCTTTTCAAAGCATCTATAGAATTTAGACTATGTTACATAATTGTGTAGGGAATAATAAAGTAGAACCCTTGTCATCTCTTTAAAATCAGGAGGTTTTGATTAAAAATTGATATAGAATAATAGAATAATCTAAGTTGGAGAAGTTCCCTAAGATCATGTAGTCCATCCATTGCTGTGTGTGAGAAGAGAATTTTCATTGTGATGATTTGGTTATAAGTGGAAGTTATAGTGCATTATTCTCCAGTGTAAAAATAAGAAGTTGCACTATCTTTGTTATTGTACCATGGATCTAGCAAACTTTAGATATATGCAAACTTTGTGGCCAGATTGCACTCACAGAATCCTAATGAAGTAGCTGAAGAGCTACTTCGTTATTTCTGAGGGTGAAACAATGATATTTTTATAATAACGGGGAGCCTTTGTGTTAGTTGAATATGGCTTCTGTTTTGATGAGCATCACTTGTGGAAAGACTTTTTAATAATGCAGAATGCAGAGGGAGTAATTTCCCTCTTTGGAGTATACTACTATGGGACACTTCACATAAGGTACATTTTTATTTTCAGCTCATTATTTTTGGTATATTCAATCATTCCATGTGAAGTTTTATCATGTTTACTGCCAAGATCTTTTCTGTAGTCCATTGAGAGGAAGATGTTTCTGCTGTTTTTACTTTTGCAATTACCCCCTGCTCCTTTGTCTGAAAGACTGATGTAGCAACTGGTGAAAACACAAAATAATTTTGTTAGTGCAGTTTCTGTCTAAGCTGATTTTTTGGTGACTCTTTAGCCTTTGTGCTGTGCTATGAGAAGCCTAAAGGCAGACTTCATTTTTGACTTCATATTGACTTAAATATTTTGATCTTTATCTCTTTTACCAGATAGTAGAGGTAAAATTATCATTTAATATACAATATAATCATTTAAAAGTGTCCTATGACGCAACTAAATTCTGCCTTTTTACTGCTGGAAGATAGCATATCCTGGAGAAATTTTTGTCAAGGTAGTGCTTTTGTTCCATTTTTTGGTGCCAGGGGATTCTAGAACAAGGGCAAGACAGAACTTGATACTCTTTTTGTCAGTGAAAATGTGTTTCTCCTGAAAAGTGGCTTTGAAGTTATGGAAATTATTTATTTTCATGGAGATGCTTTATAGCATTCATTTTCCTGTGCATTATTCAGGAGACAAAGTAATTTCTTTACTGTTTTTCTTTCTTGGAATCTTTTTGCAGATAAGTTGCTGAACACCTGTCTCTGCTGAATGAAATGTCCATATTCATTCAGAATAGTAATAGTAATATCAATTCCTTGAGCATGCATAAGTCTGCAATGTAAATAGCTATATTAGGTCATAAGATGGAAGAAAACCTTTGTTTAGTTCTCTAGGGAGTCTAATCCAGAAACTAAGCTGAGAAGCAGACAAGAAAAATGTAGGCAGAGTGTCCTATGACATGGAACAGGCCTAGTTAAGTAGTTACTGAAATTTTGTACAGAAAAAAGCAGCCTGAGACAAGGGCACAGGCCAAATTCAGTTCTCCAATACATCAAAATAAGTTTCTTCAAAGGAAGACAGATGTGTCACCAGCTTACAAACTGTTTTCCAAGGAAATGTAAATAGGGTGGTGTTTGTGAAGCCAAGTGGCATGTGAGGATGTGTCTGTTGAAAAGTGATGTTATGGTGTTCTGTCCACCTCTGTAATATCAGCACAGCGCTGACAGGGTCTGCAGTGCCAGCCTCGTGTGATGCCAGAAGGGAGCAACCCTTCCTGTGTTCTGTGTGTGGTGACAGAAGCGGATACCACAGTAACTCAAGGCACTGCAAAGCCTCGGTGCTTGGCAGCACAGACTGTATCTTGCACTGATGAGGAAGAGCTCAAGGAACGTTTGTCCTGTGTCCTGGCAGTGCTCAACTATTCCAGCTGTCCTTGTCACCTCCTCCTGCAGTTTCTTTATGTTATTTGTGGTATACCTGTGCACTTGTATGGTGCCATTCACTAGCCATCTCCATTCCAGTCCCATTTCCTCATCTTTTACCCATTTCTGCCTTGCCAGCTCCTGGTAGGTAGCTCTTGATCTCACTGTAATCCTGCCTGTGCTCTAAACCTGGTCTCTTTTCTTCATACTATGTTCTTGAGGGGTATAAGCCCTGTGGAGGCGCCCTGCATGGTGAATTGAGAGATGTAGGAACAAAACAGACAGGGCTTTATGTATAGGGGGTTATGTATAGCACTGGCACACCAACGGGGTTTTCTAGCAGACAATTGGTTTTTAAAAATAGACCAGCTTTTGGCTTTCAAAAGCAAGCAGGTTGTCGAGAATAAATATGTAGCCAGTGAGTCTGAGAATGATCCTCACAGCACTGGTTGCTACTCACACAGTGAACTGACTTACCAGAATCTTTTTCTGCTTTGTAGTCTTTTTCAGTGGTTAGTACATAAAAGCCTACCAAACTGAACAAGAGGGAGGTAACCTCTGAAGTAGAAATCCATGTTTAAAGAGGATACAAGAAATATAGAGAGGAGACATTTTTAATAACCATGCAGGAAAAAAAGTGCACTCAATTGCATGACTACAGCAAGCACCAGATTTATGTATAAAAGATTGCTTATTCTGTCTCTCATGTCTGAAAGATGTGGTTTTTTATCTGGAGAAAAATTGGGAGAAAGAAAATCCTTGGGATTTAATGGAGATTAGAATATAACTATGAGAAAATTCAGAGAGTGGCTCTCCCAGGTTGACAGGAACAGTGACTTGGGAACTATTAATTTGACCTTGGACAACAGAGCTATTTGAACTGTTTTAACCCCGTGTTTGCTGCTCCATGGCTTTTATTCTTATCTCCATTCCCTCACCTCATTAATGGAACTCATCTTTTGGCAATGATTTAATCTTCTCTTTGGAGAATAAATCCTGCTCAATTGATTGTGGGGTTTTTTGTTGTTTTGGGGTTTTTTTGGTTTTGTTTGTTTTTTTTTTTTTTCATTCCAATCAGTCCTCTAGTACTGCTATTTTGAAAGATACCTCTGGGGTTGTCCCACACCTCCTGAGGGTCCAGCAGTTGTCAGAGAAATGGCTATGCATTCAGTAGGACTCAGCTCCTCCTTTTTTGAAAGTTAAGGTATTTTCTCCTTCAACACAGTTATGATTTTACAGAATTTCTGTTCTGTGACTGCAGTTATTCTGGGTCCTGTTTCATGCGTCTGCTCTATATTCAGAGTCAAAACTGCCAAGATACTGCTCTCACATCAGCCTTACACCTTTTCCTACTATCAGAGCGCTATTTTGAACTCCTTATTAATCTACCGATTTATTTACCACTAACAATGTTTGAATCAACAAGAAGTTGAAACTGATTGATAGAAAATATGATCTTTCAGAGCAGTGATAGGGAATCTCTGACATATGGGGAGGGGGAGGATGGAGTAAAATTCCAGAAGCATAAGAGATAATACTTGAAATATGATAAACTTGTTTTGTAAAAGAATCATTATTGCTATTGAATATATGTCATATAAATTATGGCAGTCAGCTGCCCTGCTTATATTTTTTCAGGTAATGCCATATCATATCATTCTTGATATGATTGGAATAGCAAGAGAAACTTCACAAAATTAAACTTTCAAATATGTTTTGCTTGGTTAGTGGTTTTGACAGAAAGCCAGTGTAGAAAGAATTATCTTAATTTTTGCTGGCTCAAAAGCCACTTTAAGCAAAAAGTGAATGCAAGGGGAGGAAAAAAAAGCAAAACAGTTTAGTATTTTGCCTGTGTTTAAGACTTTCTGGTGTTCTTGGTAGAATAGCTAATGGATTTTTGTGGACTAGCTAATGGTTGTTTTTCTATGATTTTGGTAGTATAATTTGCCATTTTTAAATGAATGATTTGATGAATATTCTTCATTTGTTCTAATAGCTGAAAGCTAAATAAGAAGAGCATATGGAAGAGTAAATAGATTCTTGTTAACAATCTGTTTGGAAAAAAAAATCTTGTTTTGCAAACTGGACTGTGTATTTGTCCGGGCAAGGAGAAGGTTGTAAAATCTTGATATGAACCTTAAAAACAAATTAAAAGATCCTCTGCAGACTATGTTGAATTTGTTGGAGTAGTTACAAAAGATTATTTATATCCCCACTTCTCCTTCCTAGTAACCATGAGATGTGAATAGCTTTCTTTTTCTTTTTGTTATAAACAAATTACATTTCTGTTACAGAGTGGCAGCCAGTTAATTTGACACCAGATCACAAAATCTGACTTCTTTCATTTCTGCTCCAAAACTGCTTCTGATATTTTCTCAGTATTGGAATGTAGTCTGGGAATCCACAGGTAGCTGATTTTTCTAGTATTTTTGTAAAAAATGTTTGTGTATATTTGCCTGTTTCTCAATGCAGTTGTTCAATGATTTTAATGTGGACAGATATCCCAAGTGCATTTGTGGCGTATATAACTAAGCATGAAGCTGTATATTGGCATAGGAAAGCCCGAAGACTGAACATAAGGGACAGTTGGAGTCGGTGATATGTAGCACTCAATTTTTGTGTCCTTATTGAGTAACATTAAGATGTGCTTCAACACCTAACTCAGCAGAAATGTGTGTTTCAAAAAGAATAGTTTTCCTGGCTTCTAAAGGAGCAAATACAGACAGATCCTTGTTAGAGGTAAGATTCCTTACCTGTGCAATTTCTTTCCCTTTATTACGTGTCTGACCAAAGCTGTCTTGAAATCTTTATTACTGCCTATGAAGTGAGCTACTATTTTTCAGCAGTGATTGTTAATATATCTGTGCTATTTTTTTGTACCTAATCTTATCTTCTGCTAGCTTTGAAGTCTCTCAACATCCTATTAGTTTTAGGGTGATTACATTAGTCTAACAAGCTATGAGAAGGAGTCTTGGGACTGGGGCAAGCTGTTTGGCTGCTTTCTCCTTCCTCTGATAGTACTGGTCCTGCTACTCCATACACATTAGCCTGGCTAGGTAACAGCAATCGCATGGCTTAGTAGCCATGAGGGTGCTGTGGTGCAGGGCATACATAGGGTGAGAAATGATATCATACTGCTTCTTTGATCTCTTCTTTTCTGCTTTGTTGAAGTTGCCAGTCATCAGAAGAACTGCTCCAGTTGGGCCATTTCACCCAGCCCAGACCTTCTTGGTGATGCATTTATCTAAATGTTTTCAAGGCTCTAAACACAACCAAATGAATGAGGGCTGTGAATATATTAGAACACGCTTCTGAATAGAAGCTTACTTTGCCTAGTGTAAGGTCCTACTGAGTAGAGCTCTAGGTCAAGGCAAAGCTGTACTTTTGATCTTGGAGGTGTTGCTGTGTGCCTTAAGTTTTTTGGTTCTCATACAATATATAGATTTCAGTACTGCAAACAGGAAAGAGCAGCCAGCTGGACTGCTCGGTGAAGTCCTTTGATGCTGGAACATTTCCCTGTCCTTGGTCAGACCTCATCTGGCAGAACCTCTGCAAATCTGGAGATGCTGTCCAGGAAGTTTTCCTTTGCATTTAAGAAGGAGCTTGCCTAAAGTCTTGATGTGTGTAGTATCTACAGACTTGATTAGTTACTTTCATTTGCATATGAATTTGTAGGCAATGATGTAAAAGAGCTGCTGTGCATTTCAAGTATTGGCAGATTTGTAGGATTTAATTGGTGAATGCCTACTGAATAAATTATTAGTTGGTTGGTTTTGAATTTTTTAAAATCTAAAGCATGTAAATCCAAGCAAGCTGGGCAACAAGAATTTTCATAGTAAGTGTGCTTGGGAAGTACAATTCATGCAGCTGTTCCTGGTGTCCCTTTTCCGTTTGCATCACAAGTATTGCAGTGAAAAACTCATGGTTGTGAAACTTAGGAATAGTGATTCCAAAGGCTGTTACAGAGCACTCACAACAGACAGGTTTGGTATTTGTAAGCTTAACCCTTTGCTTTGGGAAATCTGATTCCATTTGTAATATGATATACATGTTTCAGTTCTATAGACAGGAGAGAAGCAATTCAATTAGCCTGTAACTATATCCCATGTGATATATGAACCCATCTAAATACAAATTGTATTTAAATACCCACAGCAACTGATTAACTGACTGATAAAGAATTATCTTTGACTGTTCTCAACAGATCATTTTGATTTATGAACATAGAATCACTTGAATCTGATCATGAACAGGAAGACACAAATTGAACTGAATGCATTATTTAATACAGGGAACTCACAAGACATTTGTAAACAGTAATATATCCTTAGTAGTATCTCCTGCATCTTTTGTAGCAGTCTTTGGAGGTATTCTTTAACAAATAGCCCATAGTATTTGGGACTCTACATTTAAACTCATCTTGAATTAGAGGAAGAAGTTCAGCAGTAGATTTCTCCTTGAAATGGGCACTTGAAATAGGCACTTCAAAAGCCTAGAAATAAATGCAAAGGAACTAGAGTTTCTCTAAATTCTGTATCCTGGTGGGCATAGCCTGAAAGATTTTGAAATTTGTATCAGTGAGATAGGTTGTTTTTCACTGGTGTGAAAAAAATATCCCTAGTATTAAAGGAGAAACATCCACTTCCAAAATACCTGAATATTTTTTAGATAAAAAAGCTCCAACTTCTAAAACCTATTTTGCTCTCTCTCTCTTTTTTTTTTTTATCAGTTCCTTCTGTATGTTATTTTTGAAAATATATGTCGGCGTGTTGGTCAGTGACCTTCCTCAGTGATGCATTTAGTTACCAGATGTAAACATGCTGCAAATAGCTCATGCTGTGCAGGTCTGCCAGTGCCTCCCAATCTTGACAATGTGTCATAAGTGAACTGGAAGGAAGGCTGTCAAGACATTCCTGCCAAAGGATCCAGGCTGCAATCTGCTGAATGCATCCTATCTGAGTACCCTGAGCTTACTTGGATTTCATTTTTCCTCTCAAGATCATGCTTTTATGTGGAAGAGTGTTGCAAATACTGACTTAGTATTCTGCTGCCTATGCTGATTTGTCACAATTGAGTGGTTTATGTAGCTTAAAAAATCACTATCACAGGTATTGACAAAAGTAAGTTTTAATAGAAATGTGTGAAAGTGCAACAAAGTTCGATGGCAGTCTTTGCTCTATTATTTACTATGTAAATGAAGCATACAAAGGAATATTGGCTTAAAATCACTAGAATGATTTGCATGGCAACCAGGGATGCAAAGGATAGGGAAGACCTTCCCATAGAGTCACAAGGTTCAGAGTGGACCCCACTGACAAACTTAGCCTTAAACCTGATCAACATTTCATGTTTAAAGGATTCAATGAGTACTTAATCAATTGACTAATTCAGCATTTGTAAAGTAATTCAATAAAATTGACTAAAATTGTAGCAGTTACTTAATAATCATTCTGAGATGTCAGTATTTATACTATACTTGCTATAGGTAAATCAGTTTAATCAATTCACATGCATGCATGCACACAGACACAATGAATTGTGTACAGAAGTACCTGTGAAAAATCCCCGCTGATTTCAGTCAAATACCTGTGTCGAGTGCCTTGGCTTTTCTCAGTGCATGAGGGTTGAGGCTCAAGTGGTAAGATTTTATTAGCCTATGCCCTTGTCATCAGCTTTCTCACAAACATGAGAGTTTGCAAGCTCTTAGAGCCATCCTACTCAAAGGGAGATTCCCCAAAGGGTCCATCCCACTGAAGTCCAGGGAAGCTCAAAGGGCCTCATTTAAGACTCTTATTAGGTAGCAAGATATAATCTGTAAAAGTTCCATCCTCAGATCAGTAATCCCTGGACTTCTTGAAACCATTCCAAATTGTTTCAAATGCAATTTCAAAGCCACAATGGTCTTATTCCCCTTGGGTTATGGTTCAGAGAAATTCCCAGGGCTGTAAGTGGGGACTGACTGTGCTCTTGTCCTTCGTCTCAGGGATGTTCTCAGCTTAACCACACAAGAGTTGGAAGCTTCCCTTCATCACCCAACTCATCACACAAAGGTGAAGGCCCAGTGGGGATTCCTGAGGTTGTAGAGTGGTTCCAAGGAAGAGTGTGAGATGGAGAACGCACCAGCACAAAGACTTGAGACAAGAAATGAGGGTTTTTAAAAATTGTTTAACTGGTCATGTTTAGCTTTATGAGTTGGTTTGGTTGTGTTTTCTTTTTTCTTTTCTTTTTGCAAGTTTAGCCAATGTCAAGAGAATGACAGAGTAAACTGATGCTGATTATTCTGTCTTTGATGTGAAAGTTAAACCTGTTCTCTACCAAGGGAATCTCCCTGCAAAATGGTCGTTCAGGGAGCAATGAATGTTTTAGAGGCAGACTCCAGTAGAAGCCTGGGCTGAACTATTATGAACTGTTATATTGAGAAGGAGTAACATGTTTCAGAAGCTTTCAAGATTAGAAGACTTTTCCTGATGCTGTTTAATTGCAGCCATTTTGGAGTATTATTGTGCCCTTCTTGGTAAGAAGCTAGCTCTGTATCTGTCTGTTTTCCTTAACTCACTCCTAGCTAAATTAAAGAATGTGGATTGAAGGTTGCAGACATGAGACAGCCACAGACATGAGATTGCTGGTGCACAGATTGCATCAGCAATCACACAAGAGCATGTGCTCAGCATGCCTGCTACTACTTTGAGCAGTCTTATTGATACAAACTGAGGATGACCTGATTTCCTCTACAGTCAATGAGGGGTGTCGAGAGGTCTACAAGGAGTTTTATAGTGACCAGGCCACTTACTGAAAACATTTGTTCAGAAATAGTAATACATATGGAAGCTGTTGTCAGTCACAGCTTTTGTTGTGCTACTTGTTTAACTGTGTAAGCCTGCATGTTCTTGGGGGCTGAGACACAGATTTTGTAATAGTCGTAGTTAGAAAAGACTGTTTATTTAACAAGTATACATTTTCTCTATATATGCTTCTCAGAAGTTGTACATGAGCAGAGAGGACGTCACAGTATGTGTTTGTAGTACATCATCATCAGGTTAATATATTTAGGGGTTTTTGTGTGTGGCTATCATGGATCTTCTCAACAGAGTTGTAAAAAACCTGTGAAGATTTTAAAGCTCTTAAAACAGTATTTCATGGAAAAAAAATTTAAAAGTGTTTTATAGGCATTGCATGACACTTGTTGGATTACTACATACTTAAAAAACAAACAAGGAGAAGTGAGAGTATAACAGTTACAATGTTGGAAAATATCTGTTTTTTTAGAGAAACAGACTGTTGACAAGCATAGACTGACATTTAAAAGGAAAGCCATTAATGAATGGAGCTCTTTGTTTCAGATCAAGCCATAGATAGAACAAGTGTGAGTCTGGAATTGTGATACATTTTTACAAGAGTACGATACTCTATGACAAGGTTCTTTAGTTATTCCATACATGGAGAGATTAATGTATCAAGTTTGTGCATTTAAGGATATTTTACCTTATGCAGGATTTTGATTTAGTAACTGATACCACAGCACACTGAAATCACTGTACAAGTTATGCTTAGCAGAACATAACAATTGACTATATACATGAATCACAATAAAAATATTATTCTTGTTTCACTAGTCTTGTTTGATATACTCACTGTCACGATGCCATCCCCAGTTGCTGGGAAGGAATGTGGACTAAAGCCTGCTCGAGCCTTTCTCTCTTCAGACTTCTCTTTATCAATGGCTCAGCTTTGGTACTGTGTTGGGTTCAGTCAGATATACACTGTCCTGTGCTGGACAGGAACTCAGGAAGATGTTCACACTCTTTTGCTTGTGTTTTTATTAACTGTTTGACAACAAACATTCACATAACCAGTCTATCTGTGCAACTGACACAATTATTTAACTAAAACAGAGGCTGCACTCTGGTCCTTTTTTTTTTTTTGTTACATTCAGCTTTCTCTGCAACAGTGATGGTAAGTGGATTTTGTCTGAATTTAGCGGGAACATGTCTGTGTAAGAATGCCTAGCATGTTTTCAGAGGCAGGCACAGGAGTATTTTTACGTATATCAAGCTATGGAAAATTTGTGAAAAGAGCCCAAATATTTTTTCCAGTGGAATATTTTAATGAATCTTGTTATTTTATCTTCTGCAGGGAAGATTCTATTGCTGCAGTGGTATTTTTTTCATATATGAACCTCCAGTTTAAAGTATTTTGGCATTTCCAAAGTCAATCCGAAATCTGTGAGACATTCATCAAAGCAATATATTCCACTGGAAGTACAGATCCCATTAGAGCCTAGTATTTACTCATATGCAAACTTTGGTAGAATTTAACTTAGTCTTAGTTGCAGTTGCCTGTTCTCATATATATTTGCAAAATCATTCTGTTGCAGACAGAGCTGAACTGCATTCACGTGAACCTAATTTTATCTATTTGTCTGGGAATGGGGCTAAATTGTAAAACAGCTTAATAGACTTGAGGCTCATTAGGTGTTCATTATAAATACGTTTTTATAATCAAATCTCATGTAATTTTGTTACTGTAGAATTAATACACTCATAATGGAAAACAGTGTACATTTCTGCTTCAATAAGTAAAGGAGCCTGTTACATTTCACTAAGTGAAACATAAATGCCACAGACCAGAGACAACTGAAACAAGGGTTTTTTATGCCATTGCTTTATTTTGGATCCCTACAAATCCCTACAAACATTGTTGTGCATAAGGTGCAACTATGCTTTTGGACTGAGACATAAATACATCTTCGAATTCCTCTTCCTCTCCAAAGCAAAAAAAATAAGAGATTCCCAAAAGTCTTACAATATTTATAGCTAGGGTTTGCTAGTGGAATCTGGTTTGCTTTCCTGTGGTATGAATACCAAGTCCCAAAGTAGGAGAACATTGTCCAGTGTTGCGCTTCTAGCAACATGAAATATTTAGGAATAAACATCTGCTGATGTGTGCAGTGAACTGATGAGGCTTGAGGCTGTGGAGGCAGTCTTGGAATTCCTCTGTGAGCAACCATTGAAGTTCAGGTCCCTTGGAGCTGCTCTTTTCTTCTGGCTGGCATGCATGCTGTCTCCATCATTAGTGTCAAACACCACAGTCATGCTGGAGTCCATCCTGGACACAGCGTAGAGGCTGCTTTGCCGAGTGGGGTGGAACCTGGCTGCCTTCAGCTCCAGCTCATCATAGCTGGACACCTCAATGAAGGGGCACCAGCGGAAAGCTCGCTTGAAGCCAGCTCGGAACCTAGGAGGAAAGAAGCCTGGTGAAAGCCTGTGCTTGAGAACCAGGCCTTCATCTGAAAACATACACAGTGCTGGCAGGACACTATCTTGGCCAATTATCCTGCCCCTAGGCCTGGATGGGGTGAAGTCAGTGGGAGTTTCCTTGACTGAAGTCTAAGTAGGGCAAAAAAAGACAGTGGTAACAACTCATTTTGGTTTCTCATTTTCTATATGCTTTCCCTGCATTTTAGCAGTGGTATTTTCCTTATGATGAATTTTCTGTCCTTTGCCTGTGCAAAGTAAACAAACACCAGCTTTCATAGAACTGTCTTCACAGAAATTGTTTTGATTTTTACCTCTGATGAAGTCTGCACCTGTATTTTCATCTTCTTTCAGCGAGAAACTTTGTAACATTCTTTTCTCTAAAATACCATCCCAGTTTCCAAATTCCAGTATCCCTTCTGTTTCTCTCCAACAGAGTTACTTGTATGGGAAAGTGTAATGACTAATAACTGTACATGTAAAATATTTGGAAAATAATTTTAATAATTAAGAGGCTTCTAGAAAGTTGAAATCTGAATGTGAGCAATATACAAACAGGTATTTTGAGGCTTTAGAGTGTCAATATTTGCAATACTCATACAGAGCCAGGGATTTGCCATAAAGACCATTGTTACATTTTTGTGTGTTTGCATTTTCAGAATAGAATATACCAGAAGAACAATTCCCAATGTATCTGTGAATAACTGGAAAAAGAACACCTTTTCACCTAGACCTAAATGTTACCTGACTTTCTCACTTGTCTTGCTTCTCTTGTTTTAACAATCAACTCTGTTGTTTATCCTGTCTCTAAGTTTTTTTTAGCAATGGTTCAACTACCACAGTGATGACTGCAGGTAAAAATTCAGGTAAAGTGTTCAGTTAAAGTTAATGGATGTCACAAAAGTGACTTTTCTTTCCTCAAATTTTTAGGTTTGCCATGGAGTTCGCATGATGACAACCAAGCAGGTAGGTTGCTATTCAGCATTCTCTGTTTACATGCAGTCCATATTTTGGAAAAATACTGGAAGAACCTCTGATGGAAATGAGTTTAATGATAGGAATTGTAAAACCAAAACATCTTCAAACTGTATTACTTTTCTTGGCACCTTCCATCCTCTTTCTAATTCAGGGCATGTTTTTTGTTCATCTTGAAATAATGCTCTCTTTATGTAGATATGTATTACCCTAATTAGCCTGGAAGATGAGGCTGGAGATCTTACTCTGTCTGATACTAGATCCAGCAGAGGCATGAATTGATCTGACTCCCAGCAACAAGCTTTGTTTTCCTACTTAATGAAAAGGAAGCAGACATTCTGGTATCTTCATTTCAATATGGAACTTAATTACAAGAAAACTGTCACCAGGATTTCATTTTTGCATCAAATTCTGAACAAGATGACCTTTAGGATGTCTCAAAATATTAATTTTGCTTTGGCTGTATTCTTTGGTGCAGACAATTTTGCATGTTGCAAGTGTCAACATAAGCCACATTGCAGATATTATTTTTTCATGAATACTTTTGTAGCTGTGCCATAAAAAGTTTTTGAAGAAAATGGGATTGGTTTAGAAGTTTTATGGTAGTAATTGAAAAATATGAGGTCCCATTCTTCCTTGCCTTTGATTTTGCAGACACTGGACACTTATTGAAATCTGGTTTCTGTTGAAATTAATGGAAAATTTGCCATTTGAGTTATGGGTTTGTTCTGGCATGCTAAAACTTTACTTAATCTTTAAACAGTTGTAAATGATGAAAAGAGGCAGAAGGCTCTTGAATTTAGTCATTACCTTGTCTTATAAAAGATCATGAATGTTAATTGTCGTAAGTTATCCTCATCTAGTAGGAAGATGCCAGTGTTTTTACACCAACAAAAACTCTTTAGGATTTGTTCACTTCATTTTTGTATAGACTTCTTTTGTCAGGTACTGCATGATCTTTATTTGGGCTTTAGAAATACCTTGCATTATTGGTATAAACTTTTACAGTAATTAAACTTGGCACTGGCTGCTAAGTCAAAAGAGATTTGAAATAATATTTAAGATTACTTGTTCAATGCTGACTGAGTTTGTGAAGTAGTTAATTGTTCTTAGCGATCTTTATCCAATAATGCTAGAACAAATACTGACAAATAGGATGGCCAGGGTGATGTTTGTGTAGATCCTGGTCCTATAAGTTGAAATTAAAGACTTGAGTCCAATTCTGCAATGCAGTAGTCTCAGAATAGCAAGTGTCTGTAAAGTGTCACCAAACTCAACAGGTGCAGAGCCTTTGAAATTCAGAGCATAATGTATTGCTATCAAACAGTACTGTAATTTAGTATTAAGTAGTGGGAATATAAAAACTTGTATAGTATCTGTCAGCCTGTTGCAGATCTTGGAGCACAGTAGAAATCTAATACTGAGATATACAAAACACAGTAAATCACATTTAATATTATGTTCTTCCAGCAAAACAAAATTGGGGCTACAATTAGTGAACACACAGCTTGCACTCTATATCAATAATTACCATCTTCTCTATTCTAATATTTTGCAAACCAAGAAACGTTAAACTGCTATAGTTTTTTAAATCTTGCAGGTGGACATGGGAAGGATTGGTTTCTGAAAACAGAATTTTGCTTTGAAGTTTTAAGTAGACCAAAATATTTACTGGAAGTCCACCTTTGGGGTTTTGGGGCTTCTTTTCAAGTACAAGCCTAGAGAAAGGGGTTTTTTGTTTTGTTTTTTTGGGGATTTTTTTTGTGTGTTTTGTTGTTGTTTGGTTTTTATGCATTTTGTTTTGTTTTCCACTAGCTGACAACTATTTAAGTGAAAACTGGTTTTTTTTCCATTTAAGCAATTTACCTTCTTGGTGAAGTTATGCACCTTATTTCATAACCAGCTCTTACCTCTTATTAAGACAGCAGTAGATAATGGGATTGTACATTGTAGAGCTCATGGCAAGCCAAAAGCTGGCTAAATAGATCTGCTGGATGTATTTCCACCGATTTAATTGTTGATAGATGCCAGTAACTATGAAGTAAATGTGGTAGGGCAGCCAGCAGACGGCAAATGTCAGCACAACCACAATCATCATTTTTACCACCTGAAAGAAGTAATAATGATATTTAGCCTTTTTTATTTGGACTAGCATTTCAACATCCATTAATAAACTTTCTTGTAATTAATTTTTACAGTTAGTCAAAGGAAAGCTGAATATCCTTTTATATAATTTTTCCTTTTAATCTGACTCTCTTAATTATTTTTTCTTGACTGGAGATCATCTTTTTCTTAAGAAAAATAGCATGAAAATTTCCCCTGACTTTATTTGTATTGATTTTTGCAAGTAATGTATTTGCTTACTTATATTTGGCTATCTAAAATATCACTTCTTTTCTGTACATCTGATCATGGCATAAGATTACAGAGTGTTTTATTTGGACATGTCATTTTGGGCTTTATTGACATTGGTGTCTATTTTTATTCTGCAAGTCTATTTCTTGTCTCCAGTTTTCAGATGTGATTTGAATAACACTAGGTTGTGGGAAATGAGCAACTGCAGGATCCTGTGTAATTTTGGAGCCTAATAATTCCCTTGGCTGGTGATCCTTATTTGTTGTTTTCTGCAGGCATTACAACATCTGTTAGCTACCATAGTTTCCAAAAAGCACAAATGAAGAAGAGCTCTGCTTTGTGCTCCAAACACATGAAGAAAACTTGCAACTCATGTGAAATTTTCACTCCCATCTTTCTCTTTCAGCTATGTCAAATACTAGTCCAACTACCATTTTCAGCACAACATGTCACATGTTTTCACCACAGGTTTTCTTTTTGTAGCTAAAATGAAGCTAGACATGATAGATCTATGCTGGGAAGTCTCTTGTTCATTTGTACTTGTGAATACTGAGCAATAGCAGGGATCTCTATGAACAGTTCCTTTATTTTCTCTGTACAAGGTGCCACTTCATACCGTTTCTAGTTTTACCGGGGAAAAATCCAAAGAGCTGAAATTTGCCATACTTACATGTCTTTAGTTAATGTTTTTATAAAATTCCAACTAACATAATTATATAATTTTAAATATAAATGTTACGGTGTTCTCTTTAACCTGCATTATATCTTCCTATGGGAAGCATAAAGCAATTTTTCATTTAATAGCTGGCACCAATTAACAATCTTTCCTGCTGGATGGGACTGTAATGTGCAAGGTTTTGCTTATAAGAATATGTATTATTGCTGATATATATGCAGTGTTCATCACTTAAAGGTAAAATAGAGGCCACATATACAACATTAATAATAGTTAATGTTTCTGAATCACTTTTCAATAGTTAACTATAAATCATCTTGTGATCAGGAAGATCAGTATTATTATAAAGGAAGGCAACACCAAAACATAGTATCACTTTTACCTTTCACATGTTCATCTGTGTGTCTACATCTAGGCATATATAAAAGTTTTTGTGACTATATATGTGATCTTTTGGGGTGGGGGGAGAAGGTTATGATTTTATGTGGACAGACCATTCTGGACTAAATCATTAATGTGAAGTGATGCATAAGAATGTTGTCAAATCACAGTCTATCATTAAATGGCATTGCTATTTCACTGCTTTTGACACAACTTCCACTGTTCTGCTGGTGACTTACACCTCTGTCTTGCACACATTGTATAGATAGAAGCTTTAACTCCATAGTTTTACCATGGTACTTAAGCTCCCTGTCATTAATTTACACGTGCACATTGCTTGTTGCTGTGTTTTTATAGCCCTGCCAGAAATGATAAGTATTACTTCAGCACCTTTCAGGACTTCTGTAATTTCAGAACACTTGAGAGTCTAATTACTTACCTTGATATTTAATTAGCAAGTCTTACAGTACCAGCTGTGCATATGAAATTGTTCTTAGAATTAGTCATCATTGGAATATCATAGGTATTGAGTGAAAGGATTTTTGTGTCCAAATTTTCAAAGTTTTAAAAGGTAAATCTGTATTTACAGTGTACATTTCATCTGTGCAGAGAACTAAAATAGTAGAGCTTCCCAGCAACTAGTGTAACTTAATGTGGTTGAACAGCGTGTCAGTTATGCCCTAGAGATGCTGGAAATCACAGAGTCCAGGCATACCCAGTTGTGTGAATTTTTTTCAAAAGGAAGTTGTCTTTTTTCTGACATCCAAATGCTCATTGTCTAGTTTTCTGTGCTATATTGAAGGGCAAGGCAAGCAGTGCTTCCAGTCTACTTAAAGGTCTTCTAAAGCTAATAGACCTTCACAGGCTGTACAAAAAATAGCTTTTAGAGTTCAGCTGCTGCAAAAATTAACCCTGAAGGAATGAAGTTTCAGTTGAAATTACTATTAAATACAACATTTCAGTTTTCTTCAAGGGACCAGAAAATCCAAACTAACTTCTACCTTGCAAAGAAAATCAATATTTTTTTTTGTCAAAATTTCAGGCAATTCAATTCTAATTTTGAATGTTTTAATTTTTTTAATATTTTGAAATGAATAAATGCCAAATGGCCCCCCGAAAATTGCATCTTTTCCTGTTTAAAACAAAATACTCATCTTTTAATAGAATGATATTAATATAAGGTTTTCTTGTTGCTGTTTCTGTCTGGAAATCCATGATTAAACATTAAGTCATCATCATCTTGAAAGCAGAAATTTCTGAAGCATATAGTCAAAGTAGAAAACGAGCTGCAGATGATTTTAGATGGACATTAGTGTTTGATTTAATTTGTGAAGTAACAAGTCACTTGAATGACAGACAGTGAAGCACATTATATTCTTAATCATTCAGGTTTGCATGTCATTTTGAGTATTTATATAGTACACTGCACTTATTTATATATTTCCTAGGTGAAGATAAGTGAGATATTACAAGTCTATGTGGTGTAAAATCGTTGGAAACACAGGGCAATTAAGGTTAAATTTGAAGTCAAACACAGAAGTTGTGAGAGGAATCAAAAAGCTGTAGTCTGTTCTCATTTCATCATCTAAGAATGACTATGTGTTGGCAGAAACAGAGGGGAAAAAAAACCAATCAGAGGAAAAGGAAGGTGATTATTCCCAATGTCCTTTTCCCTTTCAGAGAGGAGGTGCACACTGTGCAAGACCATACCTTGCAGTTCATACCTGTGCTTCTTGTCTGCAATGTTGGTCTTTCCAGTATAAAGTTTCATTTCTTGATTATATCAATAACTTGTGTCACTTGAAAGTGACTTCGAGGCCTATGAACCCAGGGCACCTTGAATTTACTTGGAATAAATTCTGATGAGCAAGTGCCCGTAAACCAACAGAGAAAATAAATGAAACAGGGCCAGTATGAATTCGCCACAAAAACTTGATAGTCTTTTCCCAGCACATTGTGATGTTTCACACAAGAAACCCCAGCGACACTTTACAGGTCCAGCTGCAGAGTATAAAAGGCAGCTTCAGTGTTGGGGTTGTTTTCTGACCACTTAAACCTGTGACTGAAAAGAAAAGATATTTTTAATGTCTGTTCTGTTTCACTTTTTTGAGATATTACCATTTTTCAGTTGCTTTTCTTTCTATTCTAAGTTGCATAGAAGTCATTAATAAGGGTTTGCTCTTGTGCATTAGGAAATGTTTCTAAAGCAAGAAAATGACTGAATTCAGTGGCTTAGCTTAAAGTCTAGCTCTGTTCCTGCCACCATTTTGCCATGGAGCTTTCCAAGATGTGAATTGCAGTGAAAGTCTTTTATCCCAGTGGCACAATTTTCCCCTGGTGTTCTGTTCAATCTCCCTCTGTGTGTATTGTAGGCAGCATGACTGGAGGAAAGAGGCTTTTTTTATGTTCTAGGCAATACTTTTGTTAAATGAGTTGTATTGAGTCTCCCAGTTGTGCAACCTTCATGCAAGTCTTGAGGTTAGATTTGTAAATGGCAAATCAAAGTATTTCTTTTATACATTGATTTTCATCAACTGGTTCTGCTGATATTGATGCACTGCTGCCTATATCTAAGAAAATTAATTTATGTGCTTTGTAATCTTGTCCATTCCATTAAATCCTTTCTGTGTAAGAAGCATTCTTTCATTAATGGATGAAATGAGAAAAAGTATTTAAAAGAGCAAAACCAATGTATATTCATTGGAATTGGAGTTTGCAAGTTTGCTGAAAAACATTTGGGACAGTAAAGGTGAAAAGGAACTAACAGCTTCTGCTATGCTCAGAAAAACCACCAAGTACACTTATTTTTCCATCCTGTTTTTATTTTGCATGAAGAATAGCTAGAAAAGTACTCCAATTTAAGATGCAGCATTGAGAGCAGCTCTTGAAAAATTGGGAATAACATTTCTGGGAGACTCAGTCGCTGCTGGAGGAATATAGCAATTCACATTATAAGGCATTGATTCACCAGCAATACCTAAGACTTGGACCATGCAATCATTTCCTTTTCAATCTTCTCTGCAGCTCCTTATTGCTTTTCTAAGTCATCTTTGATACTGCTGCATCTACAAGTACAGGAATTTGGCTTTTGAGTTCATTTGCACTTATATAACACAGAACAATTTAATTACTTTCAGAACTTTTACTCCTGGATGTTATGCAGATATAAATGAGAAGCAAATGATTTAAGAACCCATGGAGTGTAAGAATGTCTTTGTTTACCCTCTCCTGGATGTTATTTATTCATGAATACAGCCTAAACACATTTTATAGATAATCCCTGGAATCATAACTTTTGCCCTGTGCTCTTTTGGGAGAAGTAAAATGCCACACTAACATTTCACAAAGTGATCTCCCAGCATGTTAGGATGCAGCCAGTAAATCCATTTCCTGGTCCTGGGGACATATATGGCACTTATTCATGAAGCACCAGAGAGAAAGGAACATCAATATGCCTTTGCTTCTCCACAGTGTTTATTTGGAGTAAACTATCTCTCTTTTCTGCAAGAAAGTTATGATTCAAATATAATTCTACTGGCAATAGTACAGAGACAGAATGGACTTCTAAGGTACCAACTGCTTTGACAAACTCAGGGATTTTCCATATTCTTTCAGCACATAGGAAAGGATGGATTCTTAATAGCTGAAGGAGATGCACATTTAGGAGGAAAAAGTATGAGGGAGCTTGGAAGTCTTTCAGCTAGGTGAGGTATTTGCAAGTTCCAGTGCTCCAGATAATTTTAGTCTTCTGACTTACACTTTCATCTGTTTTTCTCAGTTACTTGAAATAAACTGGTTTTTGTTTCAGTTTGCATAATCTCTGTTGCAAACAGAATTCATAATCATTTACTTTGTTAGTTAAGCGCTAAAGTTCAAAAATATATTCTCTTCTATTGTGAAGTAGTTTTTAATTAGTTTGCTTTCTTCCAAATGCTAAAATGTAGGACTCCCCTCAAACCAAAGCAATTCTGACATTTTTTATGAGTGGTCTTGGCTACTGCTGTTTTGAAATGGTGTTTCCCCAAAGTTGCGTAGAACACAGGTTTGACAGTGACTTTGAGTTTCTCTCAACATGTCAAGAAATATCTGTTCCTTTGCAAAACAGGGCTAAATATTTTGCTCAGAGTTTTATTTTCCTTGAGAATGCATGATTTTACAAGTATCTGACTGGGGGCAAGGAGGAAAAGTTTCCAGGTTTTGTGTTACTTTATCTATGAAGAGATTTCTCACAAGGCATTGTTGGATATTAGGCAGTATGCCTAACGTTAGTTTTGCTGCTCAAACTAAGAGGTTTTTTTCTGTAAGCTGGACAAGTAAAGGTAGGTGGCCTTGTATCATTGTCTTGCTCTTAAGCATTGAGTACCGTAAGAAGTTTGTTCTTTTGAAAATGACTGAGAGGCTGTTGTGGGATTGGCATTTTTTGGCATGATTATCCACCTGAGATCTAGTGCTGGAAAAAAAGTGAAAAAGCTGTGAGTGCTTTTGTACTTAGAATTCATACAACCACTTATTTTACAATACTTTCCTTCCTTACCTAGAATGAATGATGAGGCATAATTCATTTCTTTGCCTCCAACCAATATGAGATTTCTTGTGTTGGGAAATATAATGATTTCCTCTTTTTTTTTTTTTTTTTCTGCTAATAGGGGTAGTTAATTCTGAAGTCCACTTTCTGACATAATTCTGAAAGTGTTCTGGAATCTTTAATCCTTGTAGGATTGTTTAAACGAATTTTTAATGTTTAAATTAATTTTCCATATAAGATTTCTGAAGGAGTGGTATTAGTGAATACTCTCTTTTAAGAACTAGATATTATATATGGGACACTGCAATAAACAACTAATGCTATGATGAATTATGCCAATGAATTAGGCAAAAGTTGCATACCATCCTACCTGTGTTTTAGTTTCTGTGGACTCTTTATAATTAAAACTGTCCTCCTGAACCTAAAATGAGATGGGTACCTTTGGTGATCTTCAAAATAGGAGCACAGGCTCTTATTTCATATGGAAAGATTGCTTTTTGAATTGTTTTATTTTGAGCTTATTCACCTAGGGAAATTAAATAAGTGATTTATATAATTAGAAGCTATTTGAATGTTTACTATACTTCTCTAGAATTCTGGCAGAAGAACATAATGGGAAGGAATGCAGATTGTTTATGACATAGCTTGAGAAACCTCTTTCTTCTTGATAAGAAAAGAACAATGAATTATTCTTGGACTGTACTTGTTTAAATTGCATGGAAATTGTTAGGAAAAGGGCACAATTAAATCTATTTTTAATTGCCATCATAATTATGCAATTGCAGTGGTAGTAGCATCTTCCCATTCAAAATTTGAAGAAAAAATGTTATTACCACCTAAGGAAAAAGCAAAAAATTTTAATATTGTCGCCCAGTCTATTTTCATTTAAATTGACTTCGAAAGGAAACTGTTAATGTTAGTGATGTTGAGGTTTGTATTTTCCATTTCATGCACCTAGTTTGTTTTTGTCATTCTTCAATTGACTCTACAAGGTTGTGAATTTATTAGAAGTGTACTTGTAACTCACATACAGAACATTTTGGAAATACTTGGTCAATAGAAAGTGGTACATGCTCTGGTCAACTATTGACAAAAAGTATCAGGAGTGTCATTCTCCTGGCTGCCTCTACTTTTGTACAGACAAGCATTTCTTCAAGTATTAAAGTATCCACATGACTTGGCCATAATGGTCAGCACATTGGTCATTATTGCATTGGCTTGATACTCCTGTGAAATCCTAATTCATGGAATAAAATATAAGCTGACCCATGCAGGGGTGGCTGGAACTGTTTCCTAGGAAACCTGCTTTATAACCTGGAGAAATAAAAAACCTTACTTCTATCCACCCCAGAAAATGAGTAATGAAATGAACGTGCTTTGAATAGGTTATTTATGAAGTGCAGTACAAAAACTTCTGAAGAATTAAATGCTTGAGTTAAAGGATTAGATTTGTTAGGTGAAGGCATTAATAGACATGAAATAACTCCTCTATGTGTAGGCTTGTACGTTTCTGCTTTAACTCAGAAAAAACCTGTGCTGAAGTTCTGTTTTGTTTTGACATGAAGAGCAGCCTGTAATGAATGCAGAAGTGTGTAAGTGTGTAATACTGGAACTGCAGTTCTATTCTGCTGTATATGCAGGTCTTGGCTCTGCAGTCCTCCAGAATGAGTGATCTGCATCAGATTTCCTGGGCTTTTCACCAAACAGATGCTTGGCAGCATTCCAGAAAGCTCAGCAGACTGAAAGCTCGTGCTAAGATTAATTTGTTCATGACTTCCCTAGATGGAGTCAATGAGGAAGAGGCTTCTTATGCACTCTCTCCAATCTCTATAAATTTCTATATTTACACACCCATGCACACACGGGATTATTCATGTCATAATTTAGGATATGTAATGGGATAACTTTGACTTCAGATTAGATGATACAACAAAAGACCTTTTGGAGTTTCTAAGGTTTGTTTATATGCTGGTGAAAAAAAATTGCATGCAACTTAAAGAACACACTTTGTCCTCAATGTGGGATTTTAAGATTATCAGTGTGGAGGATCAGGTCCCAAAATTGAACTTGGGGAGAACTGCACAGAGAAAATGAAGTCTGTCTTAAAAGTCCCAACTCCATAGTTTGAAACATGGAGATCATAATCTCCGTGCTGAAAATCTGAATGTTGAAAAAGGGACACTTGGCTTTCATTTGTCTTTCTTGTAGGTATCTTGGTTTTATTATTAATGAACATGTATAGTTGAATTCAACAATGCATTTGAAAACAGACTGAGCTTACTAACATTGGAGTGAAGCATTATTGAAATTTTTTGTCTGTTAACCTAGTGTGACTTCCATTCTTAAAAATACAAGGCATTAATAAGCTCAAATTTTTGCCCTAGGACTGTGCCTAGACTTTATATTTCATATAGATTTTCTGCCAACAGTGATCAGAAATATAAAAATAAGGAGAAACATCACAGCAACTGTAAGTGCACAACTCTGAGCCTGATCACTGACCATGCAGAACCAGTCTCTTAAATTTGTCCGTGACCTGGAGATGTTGCTAGCTGTTCTGTAAAAAAGTATTGACTAGAAAACTTCCATCATTTTGTCAGTAAATACTTAAACTGGCAAGGTTTATGCACAGTATAAAGCTATTTTTAGTATTTACTCTGCTTTTACTTCTCTGTGATTGCTCCTTGAAGCATGGATGATGGGTGTGGAAAGATGTGTTTGGTCATAGTTCATAGCTGAGTTTTAGGAACTTGAGGCAATGAATGAAAGCTGGTACTGCTGCTGAGTGTTCTGTGGCTATTTGGAGATAGAGAGCAGAGAAGAGCAGCTTCCAGTAATTTTGTTGTATTTCACTGTGTCAGTCATGTTCAGAGAATGATCAGGAGGAGGTCTCACTTTATTTTTACCTCAATAGGAAATCTTGTTCAAAATTATGGATAAATTATTAAAAAGCCCACAAATTGCTAGCAAAAAAAATCCCGAAAATGAGAATAGGTGAAGCCTTTATTTTCTGAATGTCTAAGACCTTAAAACAGCTCTGTAAAAATATTTTGGGTTTAACATGCAATGACAGTAATTCCCCTGTACCTCATGCACCAGTCTTTCCTGATTGGTTTTTTTTGCATGTGAAGAGTGAGACTGCGAAGTAGAAATCATGATTCACAACATTAGTAATTTTGCTCATTCCCTACATTTTCAGTCTGTTTTCAATCCATATACTTGGTAATAGAGAGTTTAACAGAACTTCTTAAAACTTAAAACCAAAAAATATTGGTTATTTTGCCTCATCCTACTGGAAAAAAAGGTGCCTGTGTCTGTGTTTAGAGATGGGCTCATACATTGTAATTAATGTGATTGTGCAAGAACTTAATGGTTAATGAAAATGCCCAAATCAGGCTTTCCAGTCAGTACTCTGTATTCTTGTGGAGTTTTTTGATAACTATGGGAATATATTACTGATCAAAATAGGAAACGATACCAGCAGAATGAGGTATTTTCACCAGAAAGGTACTCATATGATATTCTGACCCTCATTACCCTTCTGAAGATTTTATTAAACTTAAGAGAAAAATAAGCTTTAAAAAAATTCCTATTCTGCAAACTTGTAGCTGTAATAGCAATTATTTGCAGGTAGAGACCCTGACTATTGTGGTAATAGCAATCTGGTAAGTCTGGAAGGATACTTGTCTTTATGGTTGTGGAATAACTGCTCAAGATGTTGGTGGAACACTAACATCTGCAGTCTGGTCCAACAACCTTCTTAGTGGCCAATCCTGACTCTCATATGTGCAGAGCCATGGAGAAGAGCAGCAGGCAGGGGAGGCATCTGTGCTCTGTAGGAAGTGTACTAAGCATCGTGTCATATCTCCTTGTGTGACTAACTCCATCTACAGGGTTACAAACCCAATTTTAGGCACATGTAACAGTTTGTGAAGTCAGATTCTAGCTTCATTAGGATTGGTTTGCATCTACCATATTAACAAGGCTGTTTAATACTTCCCATAAATAGTCAGAGTTAAGGATATCATAGTAAGAGATGCTCTGAAGTAGAACGAGAGGAAACCTATCTGTAGTTATTAATTTTTGTAAGTAATTTTACCTATTACATTTCAGTACTAAGCATTATTTGGGAAACACTTTGGTCTGGAAAGATAGTTGAGGGAAAAAAAATTATTAGAAAGTATTTAATACTAATCTCCCTCTAATCTGGGATGTATTCTCTTAAGTATCAGTCTTGGGATCTGCCTCATTTAGTGTATTTGCTGAGGAGTTTTGTACAGCAAAATAAAGGCACGTCAGATTAAATTTGACAAGACACTTCTGAGCAACTTGGCTGCTATAGAAGCAAGGCAGAGAAAGAACTGGGATGTGGAAGAAATGCAGTTTCACAGTGCTGGTCATATACTGTGTATGGTTGCAGTAGTGATTGTGTCCCTAGGTGGGGTGGTGGCAGTGACAGATATCACAGAGCAGACAGGAACTGCTGGACTGGTACTGAGTAGTTTTGACAGGTTGCTTTACACTGCACCTCCATAGGTAGGACCATAGTCAGAAAAAATCTGGGATTTGCTCAATTAAGAACTAATAAAACTATCTGCTGTGAATTTGTTTGCTTGTTGTGAACAAATGAGGAAGAGACAGATGCTATTGACTCATTTTAGCATGACCAGGTCATCTGTTTATTAAAAGAAAAAAATGAGATATTAGGATGTTCCAGATGCAGCATTCTCAGTGGAGAACAGGGAGGACCATGGTGACACTACATGGCTGGCATTCCTTGTCTGGTTTTGGTCACTTGTTGCATGGAGATGTTATATAAAAGATCAGAAGCACTTGTTTCATTTGTTACAAATGTAAACAAAATCTGAGAGAAAAAATGGGCATAGATCTGTAGAGGTGACACCAGTGAGATATGTTAAGTAATCAATTAAGCTCACTGAAAATAATAGCATCGATAGCACTGTCTATAAAGAAATTTAGCCTGGAAAACTGAACCTCTAGGTTTGGTGAGACTTTTTGGAAGATGGATGTTTAAGATGATGTCAGAGGAATTCTGCTAGAGTTGTCTGTGGTGACAGGCCTGAAGGCTGGTTCCCATCCTGTTTTCATTTAACATTTTAATATTGAAAGACACAAACTGCCGCTCAGAGAATAAGTGGAAAAAGCACTGGACACAGTTCAACATCTTCCAGTGTCTGGCAAACAAGGGATGAGTTTTTCTGAAGAGCATTTAAAACCATCTGAGAATTCCTTCTTCCTGTTTTTTTTTGGTTTTTTTTTTTTTTACATTAAGAAAGAAATGTGACATTGTTGAACACAACCATAGATAAAGTTGTTTAAAACTTTCCGTGACACTCATTGATATGGAAATCTTCAAAAAGATTTCTAGAGTAGTTCCACAAAGTCTGAGATATGTGACTATGTGATTATAACCTCAGAGGAGACTGAATTAAAAGTATGAAATCATAAAGTCAGATGAATCACTTCAGAAACCTTTGGGCACCTCTTTGTATTTCGCATAGAGGAAACACAGTAAGCATAACAAGCTGCTGCTTTGGTATTTTTGTTTATGTCTTCAGTTGCCTGAGGAATTAATCAGTGGACATTTCTATATAAATCTTTAAAAAGCATCACTGTTTCTCTTGATTGTTGGTTGATAACAGAGCAGTGGAGAGCACAGAAGTGGTACTAGCTGGCATAGGTTGTTCTCCAACCTCATATGACTGTCTTTTCTTTTTGAATGTGCTGAACAATGATTGCTAAATTTGTGAGGATGGCTGCACTGAAGTGCTCCTGTGGTTTTCCATCACAATAGATCTTTGGCCAGCAAGGTGCTCACGGTGCATCAGCATTCTGGATAAATGATAATTTAACTGTAGCTGTATGAAATCTCAGCTAGTCAAGCAATACAGCCACCCACACAGTATAATGTATGCCATAGTGCTCTGACTGTTAGATCGGTGAGATCACCTCTTCTTAAAAGTGTTTATTTCTCCAGCTAATCTTCTGTGTTAGTTCTCTTCTAGTATTTATTCATTCTCTTTTGCATTTTGTTTTCATTGTCAATCTCTGCCAAAGTCAAAGAAGAGACCCATTTACAGAAGATGAGTATCAATGGACCAAAAAATTATACAGGCCTGTATTTTTGGCAGGAGTATTCATAGCAAACTGAGCTTATGTACCACACAAGAGAATAGGGATAGGTTGTTTCACATACCATTCCCAGAAATGTAAGATCAACTAAAGGGAAGAGATGCCTTCCCAGGGGAAAGTGCCCATGGCCCTTTTTATGTTTGCACTGTTCTGGAGTGGACACTTGGTCAGTGTGAGCAAAGGGCTCTGACACCACCATGGCAGTAATTTCTGTCTGTGG
The DNA here is from genome assembly GCA_013400435.1 of Pycnonotus jocosus. Lineage (NCBI taxonomy): Eukaryota > Metazoa > Chordata > Aves > Passeriformes > Pycnonotidae > Pycnonotus > Pycnonotus jocosus. Next base: position 81,975 of record VWYP01016924.1, read on the forward strand.
TGCACAAGCACAAATGAATCTTCAAGGTGGAAACACCCATGCCCCATGAATAAATAAATGATGGGAAAGGCACAAATGGCAATATAAGTTCTCTTTAGCAGACTGCTGTTGCATGGCAAGTTTGGGTGATCTTAGTCCAGATGCCTTCACCCTATATACAATGTGTTCTAGGATTTGGTTCTCTTTGCACACCTAAATGTGTCTAGTGAATATTTTGACATATGTGCAGCCTTGACAAACCATTACTTGAAAAAAGGCCAAAAAATTGTTTCTTGCTGTCTGACTTTTTAAAACTAGTCATGGGTGATGATCCAATATAGATAAGGCCATCAACTGTGAAGATTTGGCTTTCCCTTGAAGTCTGAAGTACAAATTTGTGTAGAGTAGTTGATTGCAGGGGGTGTTTCTAATGGAATTTAGGACAATCAAGTTACATTTACTTTCTGCTGTACTAAACTTCTGTTCCCTTTTGTAATTTTGAAAATGGTATAAGTAAAGTGGAGATTGCAGTACTGGTTCTTGTGCTGGGATAAGCTAGGAGAAGATGGAATGCTTAAATAACTGGGAAGATTTTAAACTTGTTATGCAGACCCATGAGGAAGCAATTACTTTCCAATCTTGGAGAAGTCTGAACAAATATGTAGGATAAAAGTGAAGTTTCAAGGTGGTGTAGGAAGTTGTCAGAACCCAGGGCATCCCTTTGGCTGTGCTGGAAGCTCAGGGACCCTGGCAGGGCAGTCTGGGAACTGAGCAAAGGAGGTCTGAGTTCTGTCCGGGGGGTGAACAGGGGGGTTCTAGTTCTGTCCATGGGGGTCACGGACCCTGGCACAAAGCAAAGATGAATTACAAGTCTCAAGAGTGNTTGGGGAGATTGGGCCGAGTGGATATGGTCTGTTTGATGTGGATAGTGGAAATTGGTAGGAAATGGTAAACAATATGTTCGTAATAATCTGTATATAACACCATGGACCTTTCAGGGGAGAAGGAGTTCCCTAATGGCTGGTGTTCAGAGCAGTCCTCACTGAGGACAGAGTGAACTATGAGATAAGAAGGAAAGAATAAACACCATGATAGACCTTGGAAAAAACTGAACCTTGAAGCCTCTGTCTCTTTCTTGCATCTGCCCTGAAGCATCCAGAAGGGCAAAAAGACTCTAACCACCTGAATATCGGAAATCGTAATCCGATACGTCTCTTTCTTGCATCTGGCTCAAAGATTCCAGGAGGGCAAAAAAGGACTCTAACCACCTGAATCTCGGAATTCAAATCCGAGAGGAAGTCACATGCAAGACAACCCTTGAACCTGGAGTGTCAAAACATTTTGTTTTGCATGGCTGGACGCAAAAGGTTTTATGAATGGAGCAATATGTAACCCTAGTCTGTCTGTCTAGACTTAGTGGTTGGTTGTTAACTAGAAGGGTCTTTGATTTCACAGTTAACTGTTGGTTATCATCTGATCTGTGAGTTCACAGTATAATATTCTCATCACCTATTTATGTTAAATAAGCTTTATATTGTGAGTATAATCTTTTTTCAAATCTGTGTCAGCCCATAATGAATTCAGTATTTCGAGAATTTTGATGCCATACTGCAATGTTTTAGGCTTTGACTCTCTTGGCTTTTTTCCTTTTCCTTTTTTTTTTTTCCTGCCTCTGCTCTGTGATAAACCACTCCATAGTGAAACAATTAATCATCTTTATTTTAGTCTGACCTGGTTGGCTACCCCTTTTAATGTCAGCAAAAGTATCATAATTTCTAACTAGTTCTTCCCTTTATGAAGTGTGGTGCAAAATATGTTCATGTATTTTCATGTCATTCATTCATATGTGGCAAAGAAAAAAGGAAAATCTGCATTTTTAGTTGCACTGAAAACCAGTGAGTAGTCAGGAGTATGTTTATAGCTTCACTGCTTTGTAAAAACAGGAGCATAAAGACATTGTACAGTTCCTTCTGACTCAGACAGTTGCCCATCTATGCTATTATTCTGTCTCAGAGGCAGTAGGAGGTGCTGTTTATGGAAATCCCATGAACCTGGCCATTTCCCATCTTCTATTTTCCTATTACTGCCCCAGCACCCAAGATTGTGTTAGAGGGGTGCATCTCTGATTCCATCCTTTCAGTATCTAATTGGACATTTGGGACAATTTTTAGACAGCAGGAAGCATTTCTTCACTGAAAGGGTTGTCAGCCTTGGAAAAGGCTGCCCAGGGAAGTGGTGGAGTCACTATATCTGAAAGTGTTCAAGAAATGAATGGACAAGGAACTTTGTTGTGGTCTGGTTGACAGTGGAGACCACTCAGAGGTTGTACTTGTTGATCTTGGAGGTCTTTTCCAACCTTAAAAATGCTATAATTTATGAATTTATTGTTAACTTGCCTAAAACCTTTCTGAATTCCTTGAGATCATAAACATCTGGCAGGAGAAGATCTCAGATGCCCTTTAACAACTTTTAAATTACCTTTTCTTAAAGTGCTCTCTTCTACCAGCCTTGTGCTGCTCTCCTATTAGTTCTTGAATTTCAAGATTTGGTGACCAACAGTTCTTTGGTCACTTTATCCACCACCTTTGTGTTTCTCTAAACACTGACATCTTGTCCCTTGGCCTCCTTGACTCCAAACTCAAAAGTTCAGGCCATTTTAATTTCTTCATAAGTCCTTTGATCATTTTTAGCTGACCTTACTTGGACTTTCTCTAAATCTATGAAAGGGAGTGGAAAGAAAAAGAGAACAAACCAGAGAAATATGTGTAAAGTGTTCATACAGGAGTTCTCACAGAGACTGTGATTTGCTAGCAAACATATGGAGCTTTTTTTTCTTGTTTTATACTCAAATTTGAGAAAAAAAAATTGAAGCAGTGTGTCTTTTAATCAATCTCTGTTGCTAAAAGAAGTTGAGATGACATCTCAAGCTGTGTTAGGAGAAGCAGAAAATACAGGCAGAAGCAGAAGTGTGGAGGAATGAAAATTACTGAAAAAGATGCATGGTGATATATCACAAAGTTAACAGTCAAGTAAAAGGAACAGTAAAGGAAATACAAAAGTTAAGGAGAATGTTTTCTGTTCCTCTGTATTCTTCCCATTGTGGCCAGGCAATATCACCTTCTGTTGAGGTACATGTTCTTTTTTTCGGTTGTATTAGAACTATATCTCTTGATAAAAACAATACTGATTTTATTTGCAGTACAGGATTATTCCCTCTTATGGGTTAAGTAAAGCTGAAAGAGTGCTTGGAACTTGTTAGATAGCAAAAACAGGGTATGGAGACAACATGTGAGAGAAAGTATTTGCAGTGAATTTAAAGAATGTTTTGACCTAGTAAATCTTACAGTAACGTTATGGGACACTTGTATAAACTTATGTATGACACCACTGAGACTATAATTCTGTGTTGTGAAAATTGGAATTGCTGGAGAATAAATGATGTTCAGCTGAACATCAGTCACTCATGCCAGGAGCTTTAAGAAGAAGGGATAATGGCTGCAAAGTCCCCACATGCAGCAAATGTTCAGAAGGTCAAAATACTGATGTCAGTCAGTCAGACAGGGTCAGCCCTGAGATACTTGAGCTGTCACAAAAAAAAAAAAAAAAAAAAAGAAGGCAAAAGTAGCTTTGTAGTTTCATCCAGTCCTGAATTTCTAAATATTTTGTCTTTGACCTTAAAGATACTAAGCATGACTTTGTGTTGCCCAACCCACAGGGTGCACTGTGAAATTCTTTGAATCCTTTGTCCCTCAATGTTGCTTTCAGGATGATTGAGGACTGTATTACCCAATCACATATATGAAATTATGAGACTATCTTTTGAACTACTGACAACTTTCTCAAACTTCAAATCTTTTGTTGGCAAACATTGTTTCTTTTAAAGGTCCTACATGAACTGTCCACTACCTTCTTAATCTTAAATACTATTTCAAACAATGATAATCAGACACCTTTGCACTGTAACATTGCCTGATATGAAACATAGTCAGCTATTTTATATTTCTCCATTGTATGTGCACAGATTTTCCATATGTCCAGATACCTATATACTAAATAGTAAGAAAAACAGATTATTTCTTTGCCTGAAAAGGGCAAAGCACTCGCTCTGTTATCAGAGGCAGGCTGAATTATGGCTTTATTTGGATTCCAGTCTGTTAGTTCCTCTCTGTGAATAACCAATTATGATTCATCTTTCCAAATACCAGTTATGTCATAAATCCTACTGGAGAGCACAGCAGTATAGCTAAAGTGCTGTCATGGAGCTCTAACCATAAAGTCACTGATGCAGTTATAATATATCTGCACGTAATTTAGTTCCCTTGATGCATGTCTTGAAGGTATGCATTCCTGTACTCTCACATTTAAAATCCTTTAATTAAGGATGCTCTTCCATGTTTCTTGTATATATTTAGAATTCTAAACAGGTGCTATTTTTAAAGTATTCAAGGGATTTAATTAGGCCCTCTCTTTCATATAGTAAAAGCCAGATTTTCTCTTCAGAGACCTCTAGTTTCTATGTCATAAGATGATTATTTTACTTAGTCATTATGATAACAGGTCCTGAAGTTCTGGCATGTCCTTGTTCTGTCATAATTGAACAATTTCCCTTCCACATTTGTTTTTGCAAATTGTGCCTATTACAGAAAGAGATTTCTGCAGTGTCCTGAAAGAAATGGAGGTGTTAGTGTTCTCCAGAATTTGCAGGAGGTCTTGTGTTGTCTCAGGACCCAACATGCCCCACTCTGCTATTGCTGCAGCACAGTAGCATATTCCACTGTGCAAACATACTCACAGTATCAGGAAGCAAACTGAGCAATTGAAAATGAGCTCATCATTGTGAGTTAGAAGTTCGTATTAGGGTACCATTTTTTCAAATCTGAAAGGTTAAATACATTTTGGTATAAAAAAAATTGTTGGAAATAAAAAGCAGAAGGCTGCTTAATTAAATAAGGAAAGTTAGGTTAAGAAAAATCATGTTATATGAAAGAAACCTTCATTGTACTGCCACATTACGAAAACTGAACTGGAGATTAGTAAAATACTCAGTTTATAAGCAATCCCAAGTCTGGATAGTTTAAGCAATATCCACAGTGAAAGAGATTGAAAGAAAATATCTGGAAAAACTTATTTGCATTTCTCACAAAAGAGTTTTTGTTTAAAAATCTAATTTATTTATTACAAACAGGCTAATCAATACTTATCTCAAATATGCATGGACCTTAATCACCTGAGAATTACAGCAAGATTCACTTTTGTTTCAGTAGGATGAAAATCTTACCTAACAAGAACTAATGGTTTGGCTAGCCCATTGTTCAAAACTCAGCATCTTAACTCTGTGAAGGCTAAACTTTTTGCCTTACTTTCCACATAGCAGACACAGTATGTGTTGGTACGTGTGGAATAAGAAGTTAAAACCCAAATGTTTCCTTTATTTAATGACAAGCATTAAAGTTATGAAAGGAGCAACCAGTGAACAGAGAAGACAACTTGTCAACCTAATCAAATTTTATATTGAAGCAGATCTCTCATTACTGCTGTTTCAAGTGATTTGGTGTTTCTGAAAGAATTGGCTTGATAAATTGCAACACAGTTGCATATTCCCTTAGTGTGATTTACTTGAACAGTACCTTTCTCTTTGCTTTGAGCTGCTCCTGATACTTGTTGGATGTGTCGCCTGGTATTTCTCCTCCCCAGAGGCTGATTCCCACCATGGAATAAGTGATGCCCATGACAAGCAGTGGAAAGCAGTAGACCAGCACAATCACAATAACATGGTACCTGCAATGAAAGAGGTATTAAGGTGGTAAATTCTTTCAAAGGATCTATACCAAGGGAATGGGCTGCCAGAAGTCAAGACTGCAACTTTAGCACAAAGTATGTTTTATATTAACTGGCTAGTCCTTGGTGTTTTCACTGCCTTTTTGAAAATCTTAAATTGCACTGCAAACTTATATACATTTTAATGCATGTGCTTTGTGGGGTGTCTAATGCTGAGCCTGCACTAGTATACATTATGAATGACTATAGTTATCATGATTAGTGACTGCAGAATAAGGTACGTTTGTCCATAACTGGCTGAGTTGATTTAATTGCACAGTCTAGTATCATGAGGGCAAGCTAGACATTTGGAGCTCTAGTCTGGACCATAAATAAAAGAGGAAAATAAGTATTTTAGTCATATGTTGGTGCAAAGATCCTGGTAAGAGTCCTGTCACTCACTGTTCTTCATATGACAGATCTGTTGCACACAGACAATACATATCAGTAGCGTGTGTGCAGTATAGGCACCACTGCTGATGTAAGCATTGGGGAAAAAAGATAATTTCTTTTGCCTCCTGTTAGTTCCTGGTTAAATGCCAACTTCAGATAAAGTCCTAGTGAATGATCAGTGAAGAATGCCCAGCTGTCACTAAGTGTGACCTTCCTGCCCTAAAGAGAAATGTCTGTGTATGGCTCCTAAAGTGATAAAAATTACATATGACCAGGACTTTTTCACCTGCCTCAAAAAGAGCAAAAGGTCAAGTTTGATTCTAGATGGTTACACAGGCTTTCAGCCTTGAACACAATGTTTTTCTTAAATGTCAGTGAAGACATGAAAGGATAGATGCCTAAGTAGCCACTTAGTCCTAATTCTACCAGAGGGACAAACAGGATATATTTAATTTAATTGACTGCTATTCTTACTTTCAGAAAGTGGAACCAGTTGCAAGTTAACCAGTTTCTTTTGGCCTAATATCTGACATAAGTAATCGTGATAGTGTAAGAGAGTGAAGAGACAAAATCCAGCCCTCCCATGAGGAGATCTGGAGAGAAAAAAAATCTGATTAGGGTCTTCTCATTCTCTACAATTACTTGAAAGGAGATTGTAGTGAGGTGGGTGTTTGTCTCTTCTCTCTAGTTACAAGAGAAGTATTACTTCAGGCTGTGCCAGGGGAAGTTTAAATTGAAATTAGGGTTTTTTTTTCTTTCATAAGAAGTGTTGTCAAGCATTGGTACAGGCTGCCCAGAGGAGCAATTGATTCACTATTCCTGAATGTATTTAAAACATGTAGATGTGGTGCTTAGGGACATGATCTCATGGTGGAGTTGGTAGTGTAAGGTTAGTGGTTGGACTTGATGACCTTAGCGGTCTTTTCCAACCTAAATGATTCTAAGGAGAGACTAGAAATCCTTGTTTTCCTGCTTAGGATAAAGAGGAAGCTTGCTTTGAATTGCATGATAAGTTCACAATTCTGACCATCTCTGTCTGTATAGAAGGGGCCATCTTAGGTGGAGCAATGATTGTAAAAGTGCAGCACAGGAAGGGAGCACACTCAAATATGGAAGAAAATAAATTTGTTCCCTTTATCACATGTAATGCTTTATCATCTTTGCGTAGAAAACTGGCTCTGCATTTCTCAAAGCTGTTAGTTATTCTGCATGTAGAGTATCTGCATGACACTAGAGATTTTGCCAAGACCATTGCAAGTATAGACACCACCATGCACAAATTTAAAAGAACAAAAGCTTACGTAAAATGCTGGTTTGGACCACCTGGCCATGCTACATAGCAAAGAGTTCTCCCAGGCATCACCTTGGTTATGGAGTATAGGCACTGGGGAAAAGCCAACAGGAATGCCAAAATCCATATGCTCCCGATGACCACCTTGGTAGCAGTTGCAGAGAGCCTAGGTTTCAAGGGATCAATAATGGCCATATATCTGTAAAAGAAAGCAAGAACCTCTGTGTAAGAACTCTTCAGAGTTTCTTATGTATCTAGAATCAGGCAAAGCTTAGGATAATAGAGAAGGCTGAAAGCAGAGATCTTTGTCTTCCTGCAGTTCTGATGTCACTGTGCCCTCTGTGTGGTTCAGCTCCAATGAAGGCAGTGCAAGAAGGAGAAGAAGGTTCATTGGATATTATTTTGCAACCATGGGACACCCAGTTAATCCTATGTATATCAGTGGAGGAACTATTTTGCTTAGAGTTCTGTTAATGTACCGCCTGACTGGAAAGCAACAATGCAGCTGGATCATCTGTTACTCTGCTAGGTCATACAGCATTTATTTCTAATACAAAAATTTACAGCCAAGCTGTCAGGATTATTAGTCATCTGTTCCAAAGCTACAGGAACCTGAAAAGTCCACATGCATTTATTCCAGAATGCCAGAGCAACTGATTCATACAGAGACTGAGAGAAGAGCCAGTTTAGAATTGGTAAAAGCACTAAGGGAAATAGAGGCACAAAGCAAGAAAACATCTCATTTGCCCTCTCAGTTGCCATGCTCCCAGGTAGGATAGCATTCTTTGTGCTGCCCATCATTGTATTGGCAATTAATGTATGCTGGTAACCTTAGAAGAACATGCAGAAAAAAAAAAAGTTTAAGTAATTACAATGTAAAAGCTTAGGGGAAAAAAGCAGTGAGAGAAAGCATCTAAACAGACAGTAGTAGAAAACCAAGTCTTGTTTTCTGTCTTTTGATCTCTGTTATAAATAAAAGGAACAAGGGAGACAAAATTTGTATCAGTCATTTTTGATTAATATATTGTGTTTGCTGCAATTGAAATACTTGTACTCATTTTAAATGAAGGAAGGAGTGATGTATTTTAATAGTTACAGTACACATCTAGGTTCTTGGCAGACTTGCCCAAGATTTTTAGCTACAGACATTAGCCATGAGACAATAACAATAATATTTGTAAGATAATGTTTCTGATAAGAATTTGTGCAAGAATCTTCTGCATCCATATTTATGTGCCATGGTACACAAATTTCACTCAAGATAGTCTTATTTTTTTAAAAAAAAAATTTATACTTTGCAGATGAGTAATTACAGAACAGATGTTTGTTTTAGCAAAGCAAACTCTGTTTATAGTTAATGATAAAATATGTGATAAATCCAGCATTGGTCATGATAGTGCTATGTCTTCTCTAGTAGGCATAACTGCCCTAATATGTTAAAACATCTAAATGGTATCAGAAACAGGGAGTGCTCTAAAACAGCTTCAGTCCTGAATCATCAATTCCAGCATCTAGAATTTCAAGCTTGTTCATATTTTGTTTTTACAGGACTTTGTTTTTTCTCCACAGAGTAAGAATTAGTTCCCCTTTTTTTCATGTGCCTTTTGGTTTTATATTTCAGCTAAACTGGTGCTTTTGATATTGCATACTGTGAAATAGTTTTGAGTGCTGGGTGTCTTCTGTTTCTTGAGAACAGCAGTTGGATTGTTGCCCTCTACTACCTAGCTCCTTTCTCCTCCAAAGAATAAATACCACTTGGTAAAGAAGTCAGGTTTGTAGTCATGAGCCCTGTCTTTCAAATTGAGCTGTCTTGTGTGGACTGCCAAGCACTGTCCAAATGTTTGATGATCTTTACTTGTAGTAAGTGATAAGCTGTGAAAAAATAATCATTTCCACATGCTTGTGAGACTCTTAAGGCATCTTCTCCTAGCCTGGAATTATTCCTTCAAATTGCTACTTTTCTGTAGATTGCACGTTGCTATTATTTTATGTGCTATTGTCAGATTTCTATTACATTCACATTATTCTTATTCCCAGTTATATTATTCTTACTCCCAATAGATACCAACAGTAGCTCTTGTTGCCTAAGATAAAATTTGGTTGTTTTATCTCCTCGTCTGCCCTTTAAAGACATGGATTGTTTGGGTGAAATGACTCATACAGCTGTACTGATGGAAATTTTAACAATTGGCTGTCTGAGTAAGGTAAGCCAAAGGACAAGAATCAGATGAAAAGCAGGCTATTTATCTTTCAAGCTCAAATTTGAGTGATAAGCCAACAGCCTAGCTATTGCACAAGATCAATTACAAATATGTAGCAGGCAGTCATTCTAACAAGCAAAATGGGAAGGAAGTAGGGGAACTTTGACTATTCCCACAATAATGTCTTTTTGCAGGATGGATTTAGCTGAAGAGACTATTGACAGCTCTGTAACAGAGCCTTTGATAACAAATCTAAGTTATTCTGCTTTGCCAGTACACTAATAATTACAGTATGTTCTCTAAGTGGCTTTTCTTAGAAACAAAATTGCTTCATTAACATAGTGACATATTGCTTTATAACTGCAATTTTTACATTCACTCAGATTTGTCCTACATGTTTGGTAGCATTTTCTTAGAGAAGCCATCATTGTCACATGTAAGTAAAGTAGAAAATATGGAATGACCCATCATTGCAGGTCAAAAACTACTTCCATATTTGAACAGAACCTTGATGTTACATTTGTAGCAAAAAGAAGACTTGAAAAGAATTGAGTTCTTCCTGCACTGATAACTGTCATTTGCAAAGGAGACAGAAATGCTTCTGCTTATGATTTTGCTTGCTGTAATATGTTACCTTGCCATTACAGGTATCAAAGGGTAGTTTGTCTATCTCTTTAGGCTCAATCTGAAGTAGCAGTAGCTAATTTTTCAGTTGTCTCTTGCTTTTGATCTCTCTCAATTCAACAAGGGTGTTTCCAGCAGGAATGCAAGCTCCTGCTAGCACAGGCTAGAGGTTCCATGCTTAGATGGAGCTCAGAAAATCAATTAGGTAAGGAGGTTAAGGATGGGATAATGTGTGATGAGCATATTGGCCCTATATATTACAATTCCCCGTGGCTGACAACTGTCTGTCATGTTTCATGGTGTAGCTCTGTCATTATAGCTAATTTTTTAACTCTGTATGGCATCCTTACATATATTAAGCATGGCAAGATGCCAGTTACAAGGGGGAAGAGTAGACATGCTGTCTGAATTGTGCACTAAATGGTGCTGAACATGGTGTAGAAATAATAGGAATGTTTGAGTTGGCAAGGAGTGAAAGGGAGAATGATGAGATGTAGGATCTAGCAAAAGGACTGAGACTGGGGAGCAGTTCACTGAATGAAAGAATAAAAGTGAAAAGAGAAAAATGAGAAACTAATAGGAGAAGAAAGCAGAATTGTAGAATAACAGCATACAGGAATTGTGTTGAGAGAGGAGAGAATAAGAAAGGAAACTGGGGATCACATAAGAGCAAAAGACATGACAAAAATCAGCCCTAGCATACCAGAGATTCTACAAGGTCAGTACAACTGGTATAAAACCAGAATATTTTGGGAGTGTGGCTATGTGGTGGCAAGCCCTTCTGCCTCTGCAGATGTGTGGGAGAGAACTCCCAGAGAGTTTTTTTTCTGTAATCAGTCAACCATAAACAGCAGGCAAGACTTCTTAGATGCTCTGATGTTGTCTGTCTTACAGACTGTTCTGGTACTCCACAGTTCTTTCAAGTGGTCTGAATTTCATCATGGAATCATAGAAAAAGCTGAGTTGGAAGTGACCTGTGAGGATCATTGAGTTCAACTCCTGGTCCTGCACAGGACACCCCAAGAATCACTCTGAGAGCATTGTCCAAACACTTTATGAGCTAAGACAGGCTGGTGCTGTGCCCACTTCCCTGGGGAGCTTGTTCCAGTGCTCAACCACCCTCTGGGTGAAAAATCTTTTCCTGATATCTGACCTAAACCTCCCCTGGCTCAGCTTCATGCTGTTTCCCTGGGTCTTGTCACTGGTAAGGAGAGTGAAGAAATCACTGCCTGTCTTTCTGCTTTCCCTTGTGAGGATGTTAAAGACTGCAGTGAGGTCTCCCCTCAGTTTCCTCTTCTCTAGGCTGAGCAAGCCAAGTGACCTCAGCCACTCCTCATAAGCCTTCCCCTCCAGACCCTTCACCAGCTTTGTGGTCCTCCTCTAGATGCTCTCTAGATAGAGTAATGCCTTTTTAATGCTGTAGTGCCCAAAATTTATGCAATTGTTCTGAAGCCAGTGACAAATGCAGAAGCCTTCATAGGTTCACCATTTTCTGATATTTATACACAGACCTTGTACCTCTCCATACCTCATCTCCAAGGACAGTAAAAGATGGTAGACATTCGAGCTGAAGAAGGGTTTCCAATAGCTACAAGCAGCTGAAGGCTTGTTACACCACTGAAAAGCATTGTGGAGCCACACAGACATGTTTTCAGTGGGGTGCTGTGCCAATTTGCTTTGCAGTCTTTGGACATTTACTGTTCAGTCTGTTACCAGGCTTGAGCAGTGTGACTCCATGCTGAATAAAGGGCTCTGAACTCCCACTGTGGTGGTTTGATTTAAAGATGGGACTTCTAATGCTTTGTCACTCTAGAGGGAGCTGCTGATAGTGCCAGAGATAGCTTATTTCACACAATAAGGCAGGATGTAAAATATGCATCTGAAATTTAAAAAATGTACAGCTGAAAGGAATGAACTCATTATACTCATTTATCACAACAAGCAAAAATCATTATTACCCCACCCAACAAGATATTTATACTTGCAAAATAATTATAAGATGGAATATGCACATTTTGAAACGCAGGAATGGAAATATGTGCGGGTAGAGATTTAAACCAGCACTTCCAAGAATGTGGATTGCTCAACAACTGCACCATGTTCCTGTGCATGACTTTAAAGCATTTTTATGTAGCACTACAGTTTCATATGCACATCATTAGCACATGGTTTTGCTTTTTGTGACTATATGACATCCCAGTGTCATCACTTCTCTTACAGCTTTATCTTGTGTTAATCTTTATCCCTAGCTGATTACTACTGAAGTCAGCAAGAGTCTTTCCACTGAGCTTAATGAGAAATCATTCAGGCTGCATGATATAATGGCTGGTGCATCATGGTGTACTTGCTGCTGCACCTTTTTCTTAGCTGGGGTCAGAATAGAACCAGTTCCCTTCTGAACCACTCTGTTTGTCTGGAGTCTACAATTTAGACTCTTCTTGTGTCTTGGGCTCACCATATCAAGAAAACCTGTTTGTTTTGAAACAAAAATAGAGACAGTCTTCTGAAAAACATTGATAAACTCTTTAAGCCAGTAGTTTTTATGGCAGCATAATCATGTATCTCTTACAATTTTTAAGTAACATGAGCTAAATAGCTGCTACATACTATAAAAGCTTACAAAGTGTTTGTATTATGGCCTGAACAATAAAAAAAAAAAAAATAAACCTGATTTGGCTTTTTGTAATATAGCATATACTGGCTAATACAGCCAGGAAAACCTTTCATCTTTAACACATAATTTGGAATATTGTAGCAAAAATACACAAGATGTTATTAAAACAAAATGATGTTCAAAATTGGGTCCTACAAATGCACATCTGGAGACACAGTTGGAAGCCTTTAATCATCCTAACTGATTTGTTTCACCTGTTTACAATGTGTTCATAAACTCACACCGGGCAAAATGTAATCATCCCAGATTGTAGCAGGAAATTGGAACTTGACAAAGGAAGAGACTGAGAGAAAAATCATAATTCTTGCATGTAAGTGGCTTGTCAACAGGAGACAACAGAGCATGCTTCTTGAAGAGTACACAGAAGCTGTTATTCCCTCAAGACAGAAGCTGATTGTGAGACTTTGTATTTAGAATCAACTGGTATTTAAAAAACTTAGGGAAATTCCCTAAGTTATGATTCCCTGCCCTTGTTTAGAACATTGCTGTGGAAAATCCTCCAAAATGTAAGCTATATAGAGTAGACTAAAGGTGTTGGAATGAACTGAGATCTTAAAGGCATTTATTTAATGAGGAAAACCAAATCATTACCTTTTGTACTCTTTAATTTCTATCTGCTACCTACTAGAACAAGGCTCCTTCTTTTCTTGTGGGACTGGTTTGTATTCATTTATTTAGTCTGACTTTCTCTGGAGGAAGAGTGGCTGTGGGCGTTTCTGTAGGATCATAACTGACTGTTGTGAAAGATTGGCTTCAGTGCCCTGAAGGGTCCGCTGTGCAGCGTTCACCTTAAAGCCAGCGCCATAAAGGAAGTGTGTGACAGAAACACATGGTACATTTCAGAGGTCAGTGGGCAGTATCCCAAGGGTACAACTTGGTCTTGATTTACCCAGAGGAATGTGTGTTGTGCTCTGAGCAGGGGAAAACACTGAAGTTTTTCTGAAACCAAGAGTAGCTTCCAATGCCTTGCGTACAAGTACCTCTTAACTAAAACCTAAAACCAATTGTATTGCAAGTCTTCAGGATGGCTGAACTCTCATAAACAGTGCTTTCTACTTGAAGAAGATCTGGTCACTGACAATGGGCTAGATTTTTATGAGTATGTAATTGATTTTATGCAATGTATTCTATACTTATGAATATTGATAGAAAAGGGATAAGAATTTTCTTCAATCTGTCTCATAAAATGATTGACTGACTTCCCCTGAAAGAAAGGTTTCTGTTCCTTCTTTTCTTTTAATATCATTGACCTGGGCTATCAAGGACCAGTATCAGTGTGAAGTCTGCAGAAACAGATCCAGCTGCATAAAACCCCTGTTAGTGTCTACATTTCTGCCAGAGTCATCTAGATGGCTTCCTTCTTGTTTCTGCAGTTATTTTGAAATAGTTTTATTTGAGGGAAACACAAATATGTGAATGATACAATTTTATCTCCTGGTTGGTAAATTAGTCAGAAAAACATGCACTTAGGCAATAATACTTAAGAAAATAATAAAGTAAACAAAACAAACCTGTCTCCTGAAAACTCTTGAGAAACTTTTCAAAGTACCCACAGGCTACATTGTATGGTAAACCACAGAAGATATTTTAATTGTTTTCATTAAATTGTAAAGAAGAGTAGTATTTAAGGCTAAGACTCTAAAATGAACTTCTTGTTTGAATATAAGGTTCAAACTTATTGGTTATATCCTGTCTGGAACAAAAAGTCTGGAGGCTTGTTGCTGTTGTAACTGTTGCTTATATTTCTCAAGATATTGGTGTGTCAAACTCTTTTTTTTACAGCACCTTTTGAAAGCAGCTTATTGAATAGAATATTTACTCAGTACAAAACAAAAAGAAAAAGAATAACTGTTATGCCTGTATTTTTTCCCAGACTGCCCCAGTATATCATTAATAATGTAACTCTGACATGAACTCTGACAAAACTACAAAAAAAATCCTGTCTTTTTGCCCAATAACAATTAAATTGTACCATTGCAAGAAAAGAATTATTTTTCCTAGGCCTTTGCATGCTGAATCACGTAGCCATTGCATCAAAATGTTCTGCAGAAAACTATTTCACCTCTTGACTAAGAAAGAAAGAGAACTGACAAATCCAAAAAATATTTTTAGACTCCCAGATGATAGAGAGTCCTTTGTGTTTCGGCTCTTGATATTTGAACCCTTAATGCCCTCTCACTGAACTTTCTCTCCAGCTCTGACAACTAATACTTTTCAGGGGGCAGCCCAGATACTGGAACCGACAAATAAGATGTGCTTCATCTTCAAATACTCTTTGAGGAAGATGGAAAAATGGGAAAGGGATTTCCTCTTTGAATCGTATAGTTGGACAGGCAAAGTAAGAATAGAAATAATAGTGATAATTTTTAAAGCATGTCTTGCATTTTTCCCCTTCACAATATACAGTGACCAAAGCAGATTCCTGAAGTTGTGATTTTGGAGTCATCCATTAGTTTGAAAGAAGCATTGTATTGCACTTTAGTGTGGTAGTAATGGTATGGCAGGTAGTGTTTTGTGGGATTATGAGGAACCAGAGGTGTTGGGAGAAGCCAGCTAACAATAAAGTGGCATCTTAGGGAAAAAAAATAAAAACCACATAAATGCTATCTATTTTTTTCTGGTGAAATTATTCTCAGATAGGAGAGGGAGATTTCAAGACTGAAGGACAAGAAACCTGAAAGAAATGCCATATCCTTTTTTGTTTTTATTGTTCTGATGTTCATCTCTCTCTCACAAGTCTTCAGTGCAAATTCTCATTTTTTTATGTGAAAACCATTTACTTTGAGACTAAATCTGAGGGAAAAGGAATGAGAGACAGGCAAAAAGCTGCAGTACTATTTGAGCTGAGCTCTGTGCCAGGTTTGGCAGCTGGCTGGGCAGTGCAGGTTTCCAGTCTGTCACTGCTTTAGCCTCCTTCATTCACAAGTGAGCCGAGAGCAAAGCACATCATGCCAAGCTCATGTACCAAGATGCAATTACCAATAGACCTTCTTGATCACTTTCTGCTGACACTTCTGCCATATGACCACAAAAGCCATGTGCATGTGATTAAAACCAAATGCAATGAGGTAAAATGAGGGACAGTGAAAAGAACCAAAACTTGCCAAAAGTACTTGAATTCAAATCCTCCAATCAGGGAGTAATGTAAATAGAGAGAAGAAAATTTTGAAAAAAAAGAAATGCAAAAAAAAAAAAAAGGACAAATTCCAAAACAAAGTGAAAAAAATAAAGATGAATGGTGTGACAAGAAATCCAGGGAAAGAGACCCAACCTTGCCCCATTAATCCTCATTGAAATAGCAAGATTTTATTCCCTTTCCTGAAAGGCAGAATTTCCTTTCAGGAAAGGGAATAAAATCTTGAAATCAGAGAACAAAGTCTTCCTTTCAGGAAAGGGAACAAAATCTTGGAATTAGATAATAAAATCTTCCTTTCAGGAAAGGGAATGAAATCTTGGAATCAGAGAACAAAATCTAACAAATTCTCGGGCAAGGAGACAAACCTGCCAGAACTTGCCAAAAGTACTCCAATTCAAATACTGAAATAAGGGAAGCAATGTAAATCAAGGAGAGGAGAAGGATTTGGAGGAATGAAATCTTAAAATTCAAAAAGGAAAACTTTTGAAAGCAAGTAAACCCAAAAAGTGAATGGGATGAATGGAAGTGCAGGGAAAGGGACCAAAGCTTGCCCAAATAATCTTCATTGAAATCACAAGATTTCATTCCCTTTCCATTCAGGAAAGGGAATGAAATCTTGAAATCAGAGAAGAAAGTCTACAAAGTGCTCTGGAAAGGAGATATGATCAAAAACACTGCAATTGAAAAAACTGAGAAAACTTGGAAATGAGGTGAATACAACCAAATGGACTGAGATGAAATGAGGGGCAGTGAAAAGGACCAAAACTTGTCAAAACTATTCCAATTCAAATCCTGCAATCAGGGAGAAATTTAAATAAAGAGAGAGGAGAAGAATATGAAGAAATGAAATGCAAAAAAAGAAAAAAAAGGAAAAATTCTGAAACCAAGTGAAAACAAACAATGTGAGTGAGATACCAAGAAGTGCGGCAAGATGGACCGAAGCAGTTAATTGCTGGCATATCTGAACCGTCTTTTTTGCATGCTAAGTTCTCATAGAAAAGCACAGTACTGGCTGTGTTGCCTAAATTCTGTGTGATTTACTGTCATCAGTATTTCCAAGAACTGTAGTGCAGTTGTACACGTTATTTCTGTGATCACAGATGGAGTTTAGGATCCTGGATGGACCCTTTAGCATCATGCACTGGTCAAGTGACAAGGGCGTATTGGCTCCAGAATTACCTCCTATTCGGTATCTCTTGGACTGTTTACCAATTTATTCCCATAACGGAGCTAAAGGATCTGCCGCAGTGGAAGCAATGTAACTGTGGATCTTTGCACTATGAGCTGCAGAAGAATGGAGGAATGAATGCCAGTGAAGCAGCACAGTGTAAAATCTGTGGTGTATCTGGTCCATGAAACAACTCAGTTTGAGCTACCTGTGACATCTCTGCAGTAGACTGCAAACAGCCTGTTGGAAAAGAAGGAGAAAGCAGGGAAAAAACCCCACCACCAGGAAGGGATGGTCAGAAGTGTGCATAAACTCACAAATTTGAGTCTGTGTTCAATGACCAGGATATCTGGTCTGGGATACTTTCATCCTCAGCTCCTAATGCAGCTCACCCGCAGCGCAGGAAGTGCCTAGTCCCCCAAAACTCTGTGTCTGTCCAGTAATCTCACAGTTCACACAGTTTAGAATGTCCTACAGAATCAGATGTGAAAGGAAATGTACTGTCCATGACCTCTGCTCAGTGATGTCCAGGTTCACATTCACACATTTATGCTCTATGAATATTTGGATGCTCTAAAACAATGAGCGGAGCATGTCACGACATACTTTTTTAGTGAGTTACAACCCATGAGCTTTAGTATTTTGGGATGGTAACAATTTCTAAAGGAAAAACATCTCATCATTTCACTTCCCTCAGCAGCTTTATCCTAATTTGTAGCTTTTGTTGTTTTAATTTTTTTTTAATTAAAAGCATGTGTAAGAATGAGTTTACTGGGTTAAAATGGCTGAACTTTTATGAAAGGCAAATGGGAACTAAAGTTTTAATATACATCCACCCAGCAGATCTTTGCCCTGGAATAGGGCAGTCTGTACATCCAAGGACATTCCTTGGGATCTATTTTTGACTCTTAGATTTCCTCAACTTGGCAGAATTGTTTTGCAGAGGTAGCCAGAGAATGTTTAAAGGCACTGAATGCATCAGGTGTGATTTGGTATAAAAGGAAAATCAGTGAGAATAGGGAAAGAGGTATAGACTGCTCTTCCATTTATTTCACATGATGCTGCATGGTACTACAGAGAGCTCACCTAAACACAGCTATGGCATTATTCATTGAGAAGATTTTAATTTGCCTTTAGAGGCAGGTGAACTTGGAGAATGTGATGGGGTGCAACTTGTGATTTCTTCAGGAGATTTTCAGATAAGAACCAGATCAGAGTGAATGACAGTAATTATTTGCTCACTTCTGAGCACCATTTTGAGCAACATTTTGCACTGCCAAACCAAGATACATATATTGGAAATGTATTGTATCTGGCCATTGCACTTCAGTCAGTGTGGAGCAGAGCTATTTTCTCTCACTCTGGAAACACAGTTTGGATTCCTAAGGAAGTGTATTCACTTCTGTTCCCAGTTTCCTAGCATAAATTTAGGAATTGCCAAAGTAGTAAGTACTACATCCCGGTGCTTAATTTTGTCAGGAAAAATGAAATAAAGCATTACTCAGAGCATCCAAGTCACTGCTCAACTAATGACTTGATGAGCTGCAGCAGTAACAATTAAATATGCAGCTCTGTTAAATACTTCAACTAAAAGCCCCTTTATGTTTCTGAAAACCTCAAGCTAGATGAGAATTTTAAGCGGAACTCAAAAAGATAATGAAAAAAATCTTTGCCTGGTCAAAAGTAGCAGCACTGTTGTTACACTATCTTTTCAATTTTTAATGGGGATTAACAGTAGAGAAGATACATCACTGGCAGGAGGAAAATGTGTATTGATTTCCTCGTGTCTTCTCCCATCCACAGAGCAGAAAAGTACAAGAGTTGCCAAGAATCTTATTTGCTCTTTCATTTCTAGCTTTACAGAATAGAAATGCATCTAACTTAGAATGCCACCAAAAATTTACAATTAGTAGGTCAAACAGAAAAGTATTATTATGAACTTGTCCACAAGCACAAAAGGCACAACATTTCCCAATCTTTTTACCTGGAAATGAGAAATAACAATTCAGAAAGTGGATTGAACCTTATAAAATCTTAAGCACCATCACTTGGAAATACTGCAGTTCTGACAAATCAATTCAGGAAAAATGTATAATGGGATTTGAATAGGTAGAAAAGAGTTTAGTGAGCAATTTCAGTGCATTGTTAAAAGGCATAAAAGATCTGAAATACAAATCAGTTGGATTTTCTAAAAAAAAAACCAAAAAAAACCCCAGTAACTTATCTCTCCTGCACAGCAAATGTGAAAAAAATAATAAAGAAATATTTTCCAGGGGAGACTCACAGCACTTTCTGAGAAGCAGAGTCCATCAGTGCATCGGTGTAGGAAACCCAGCAACTACATCTCCTCTTTGCTGTATGGACACTGCAGCTGTCCTATTCCATTATTGTCAAGAGTACAAAGGTAAAGTTTTTCCCTGACCTTTTTTTCTTTGACATTCACAAAGCTTTATTTTGCTTCAAGAAATCAGAAAAACCTGAGCACTTTGAAACTATGTTCTTACTAAACCTCCAGATATGCACAGATGGCAGTGTAAGTAGTCTCATTAGTTAAAATCAGCAGGAACAAAGCATCTCGGAGCTGACTGTGAGAAAAGCTATTAAAACAGGGTCTGAAGTGATTTCTGAAGAGAAGGGAAATGCCTCTGCCATCTGCAGAAATACAGAGAAGAGGGAAATTTGAAATTCTCTCCCTTTACTCACAATCTCTACAGCTCCTTATCAGTATGTATACCTGTTTTCACAGTGGGAGGCAAAACCCTGAGTTGCTCAAAGATGGAGCACAGAAAGCAGCTGAAGTCAAACAGAGAGGAAATGTTTGTTATACAAGAAAACAGAAGAGTAAAAACAATGAAAAACTGAAGGAGAGAGACCAAAGACCAGGAGAAAAAGTGTTAGGAAGAGATCCTAAAGAAGCGCAGAGGAGCACAATGAATGAACTATTGAGGTCTTTGCCTCTCATCACTATGATTGTTATCTCTGTATTTTTATTTTGGCAGAGAATCTGATCTCAATCTCTCACCCTGAACTATTTTCTTTTCTCACCTGTCCACAGCGATGGCTGTCATGGAGTAGATGCTGGCGAAGACAGCTGTGATTGGGAAGAAGTTGTGGAAGCGGCAGTAAGCCTCTCCAAAGTACCACTCACTGCGCAGCGCATAGATGAAGTTGATGAGAGTATTGAAAGCAGCCATGGAGGCATCAGAGAAGGCCAGATTCACCAGGAAGTAATTGGTCACTGTCCTCATGCGCTTGTGAGCCAGGATAATCCAGATGACAATAAGATTTCCAAAAACGGCCACTGCCACCACACCACCATAAGCCAGAGACCACAGGGCAATGCGCCAAGAAGGTTGTATGAACTGATTGGAGAAGTTGCCTGCTGAGGAGGCTACAGGGGCAGAAGCATTTGCAGCTGGTGCTTCCAGAGCCTGTCCCCAGGAATCACCTGCTTCAGCAAGGCTCACGTTCCACCTGCTGCTCATGCTCGTGTTCCACTTGGCTGTGGGGACCGAAGTCATCTTGGGTGTTTCTCTCCTCTCTTCCAGGAATGATGTACCTCTCCCACCTCCCTCTCCCAACCCTCCAAAATCCCCACCAACAAACAGGAGGAAAAGGGGAAGTAAGGCAGCACAGCAGGTACTGGGAATGGGAGCTCTGTCAGAAAAAATCTTTGGCTATGCTGTTCAAACTGTTAGACATGCTCTAACAGACATGTCAGGAGAGGTACCTCAGAGTAGAACAGCATCCTATTTCTCCTCTGTACAGCCTCTTGCTTTTGATTTTGCTCAAGAAGAAGGGGACTGGGAGCCAGAGCACATTTTATAGGCTTGTGAGTTCCCAGCGTCACGAAGGGAGTGGAGCGATAAGCTCCATCGGCTGGTAAGCTCACACCTCTTTTCCTCTGCTCTCCCTCCCCTTTTATTTCATTCGTTGCCAGCAGCAGGCACTTTCAGGAGCTGTGGAAAGCATCACAGGAAAAATGAGTTCTCATCTCATTTATGTTGAGAGATTTATTTTGTATTGTCTTTCTTTAAGTTTCATTATTGTGCTTCCTTTTTTAAATTGTCTTTTTGCCCAGTGTTTGCAGGGCTAATCAGCTGGCTTAGTTGAAATTCCCAGGACTGAGGCTGCCTTTTTTATTAAAGCTTGTTCCAGATGAATTTATTCCAGATCAATTCAGAGCTGCTTTTTTGCTGCTCTCTTTTCATTTAGTAGACACTTTACTTTAAACCATTCTGTTACCTACAGCTTTAGAATAGTGACTCTTTCAGACAAACAAATACATTCTGCTGCTCTCTAATTTCACTTTTCATTCTGTAATATGTAAATGATATCAAGATACATTTATAAAGCCGTTAGCATGTTCAGCAGTTACTGATTTTTACTGAAACAGTATGCAGCCCTAAACATAGGTGTCCCTAGTTAGGGGCAAAATATTAGGGGTTTGTTTTCTTTGTGTCTTTAAAAAAAAAAATTGTCCTTTTTCCTGATTTGCACTTATTTCATGCTTAGTACTATTATTATTTTGAACAACTAATATTTTAATAAGCAGTGATTTCTGTAATGGTAGAAAAGGCTAAATGAGGAAATTTAACACCCGATGTTTTCACATCCAAAATCAGTTTTCTTGTTAATATGTTAACAACAGCTGGCATTAGGAATGCATGTTTTATACAAGGATTGATTGCAAGGGACTTCAACTAACAAACCTTTGTTATTCAATAGGCTGTAGTCTTAAGGAAGAAAATGTGTTTTACTGCCAATCTTTCATGTTTCAGCAATTTAGAGCTACTATTTGTCATCAGCAGAGGTTTCAATTGTATCACAGCAGTGGGAGCTATTCAATGTCCCTATCAGCAATGACACATTCAGTACTTTTTAAACAAAAGCTTCAAACAAAAATCAAGTATTCCTGTGTATCACTTCCTCCCTGATGTATTTACCCAGTGGAAGCAGTGCCTGCACTTTAATTATCAGGTCTTCACTGCAGTTTTAATTCAAATGACTGTAATTGTGGCCGTTTCTATATGAGCTTTTACCAGCTTACCTCAGCCCGAGTAGCTGCCCACGTCAGGCTTAGAAGCTTTGCCGAAAACCACAGAAGCTCTGCTGTAAGTCACCTGGTGCTAAAGCATGTCTAGAACACACCCATACACTGCAGATGCTTGTAACAGGAAGGTCACTGGAATTAATCCCAGAGTTCCATTTTGAATTCTAAATCTTCTACCTGCCTCTTCTTTCTTCCTCTGCCTGGGAGGTGAGCCTGAAGAAAGGCACGGTAGACAATCTCTGTGAGTTTGAGAGATGAAAAAATTTAAATGGTGGTTCCAAAGAGTGAGGAACAATGGACTGATTGGTTATAGCAGAGAGCTGGACACTCAACTCTTGATTCCAGCAGCTTCACTCAAGGTTTTCATATGGCTGTAAGCCAGAGAATACAAACGCAGCCCTGTACCCTATACCTTTCCACCTTCATACCCAAACGAGGAACTCCACACTTTATCCTTTCACTAAGCTGCTGCGTTTTTCACATTCACACACCAGTTGCACAAGTGTCCCACGTGCTTCTGTTGCTTCCATCCAGCTTTCCCAACCTCAGCTCTATTATTCTTTTTCCTTCATTTCAGCAGAGGACACAGTGCCTTATTTCTAGCACACAGTACTGACAAATGTGCAGTAGAGTGCAAACTAACTGGAGCAGTGTCCTGTAGAGCACTGTAGTAACTTCCCCTGTATAGGAACATAAAGGATCTGTGTTTGAACCACTTGCAATAGTTCACGGAATCACACTCTGGTCACTTGTGTAAATTCTGTCTCAGGTTTCCCCGGAAAATGTGCAATACCCAGTAGTGCTGCAAACGGGGGGCTGGATTTTGAGTTTGAAAGCAGAAGTCTAATTTCTTGTTCTGGAATGAAGCTTGTTCTAGCTTTGTCATGAAAAATTGCTTGCCATTGCATGCCAGGTGTTCAGGAGAGACCATTCCCATGTGTCTTTCTCTAATCATCTACATGCCCCCAAGGGAATTTGTTCTCAATGCATTCCTAGAAGACAGCACAAGGCAAAATCTCCTTATTCTAGCAGGTGTATAGGTAAACTGAGTCTTTAAAACTTGCTTTAAACACAAAACAGGAAGCTTTTTGTAGTCTGTGTGTGTGAAATGTCAGCCAGGCCACGAACACAGCTTTGCAGAGTAGAAATCAAAGCGCCATTGATTCTGTCTTCCTCTTCACAGGTGCCCTGAGGAAATAAGCCATCTCCTCTAGGGAATTTTTTAATACACTATGGTCTTCCTCAACCCCTCTCCTCATATATGAGAAGAAAAACTGTGGGCTACCATAAGCATAAAAGGACAACCTGGATTTTTTTATTAGTTATTTGCTCAGTGAGGTGGATGTTACCAGCCTGCAGCACGTACCTGAAACTGGCAGAGGAGGTATTGGAGTATCTGGAGTTGTTTTGTTTTGAGAAGTGGAAAGCTGAATAGCACAGGACAAATGTTGGGTAGCTGGATCAGTCTCCCATGTGGAATATTTATGACTCCTTTTGGAGATGACTGTAAAAATTTGCTAGAATAAATTCTCTGTGTTCTGACTTTCATTCTTCCTGAAACCACAGAGAAGTAGTTTAGTACAATCAGCTGGAGCAAAACCAGATTCATCCAAAGGGCTACAGTATTCTTCAGCGGGTGATCTGCCTTGCTAACATTTTACTTAACTAAACAAGAAAAGATGTTAGGCAGCCAGTCTTTAATTGGATCTTATCTATAGAGGAAATTCACATATATATAGTGATGTCAGCTGTGCTTCTTGATCACAATTTTTATTGATTACACATGTACTGATTGAAGTTTAGTCAGCTGAAGGCCATCAGCATTGAGTTTCTCAAAAAAGTTCCACACTAATTCTAATGAAAACATTTGTATTAATAACTTCTGAGCAGCATAATCTGCTTGAATTAGGCAAAGGAGGAGTACAAAAGACAAGGATCTGTAGTTTTTCTCAGTCTCTTAGAGATAATAGAGGGTAACTGTGCTGGTGTTTTCTTCCAAAACTGTTACAGGTATTTGATTTCTTATGTTAACTTTTGGCTATTCCAGCTTATGCATATTTGCAGTGGGAATGTTTAATTTTCCACTCTGTAAGGCTACTCAATTGTAGAGTAACTTTCTTCTGGTCATCTGCTCTCTGCTATTTCCTGATGATCGTTTTCTCCTTTGCTTTTCCACTGACTGCTACTTTATGCTTGTGTAAAAGCATGTTGTACTTTTAAACTGCAGTTAAACTTGTCACTATTAGAAGCTCCCCACTGAAGTGTGAACAGAAAAGTAGCTGTGATTGTCTCTACTTCTTCCTTTGTCTTATATAGTTTGAAGCTATTTTTTCACAGTTCCAGCTTAGCTGGCTCCTACTTAGGCAGAGCAGAAGCTAAGTTCCTGACTTACCATTTTGACTAGAAGGTAGATTTAGAAGTTGTTATTATTTTCTTAGCTGTTTATGAGATTATGATTTAATTTTCTACAGGTCTTCTGGTGTACTTGAAGTTTTTATTGGAAATTCTTCTTCCACTAAATCTTTCTGTGTGCTATGAGAATAAGAGACAGACAATATCATCATCATTGAACAAGTATGGATTTGTGGTAAAATAGCAGCCTGCACAGTATCTCTATTTAGCATAAGCAGTATCCGCATCATTAAGATCTTTTACAAGGCCTGTCCTCTGTCCTTTCTTTTGTATATATAAAAGAGGGCAGTGTGAAGTTTGCTTTTGGTTTTGGATTTGCTTGCTTGATTAGGCTTAGCCTAATAACCTCTTTCCCTGCCACCTTCCTCCAGTGCCCAGCTGGAAGAAATGATCCTTCAGCCAGAGCTTTTTTTTTATTCTTCAGCTTTGGTAGCTCCCGTTCATCAGTCAGTCATGAAAAGGTTTAGTGAGGCCAGCAGAATTTATGCAATTTAAGGATGCTCATTACTGTCCTATTTGTCATGGCTGTGTGTTTGCATTGTGCTGCTGCCATGACAGTGCCAAACCACCTAGATTCTGAACAGTTAGCTTTTATTTGTGTAGCTTAAAACACAGCTAGAAAACTCAGTTTGAACTTGGTTTCTGATAATTGTCTATGAATGCAAAAGTCTCATTCTTGTCACCAACTGCAAATTACTCAGTAGGATATTTAGTGGCTTCAAAAGCATGCAAGTAAGGATGTTGCAGCAAAAGGCAAAGACTAAACCCAGAAATATAGTGTGGCTCTTCATCTTAGCTAGAGGGGGCAAAGAGTGAGGAAAATCAGAGCCAAAGAACTGATTAGAGACAAGATTTCTTCTGGAATATGATGCTAATATGCAACTTCACTGGAACTATTTTTAGAATAAAGTAAAACTCAATGTGTCTAGAGATAAGTTCTGAGAAACAAACAGTAAATAGAAATTAAGACTATTTTGAATTCCAGATAATACTCACCAAGTGTTTTGTATGAGAAAACTTTTTTCTTCCTTGATGAAAGATTTCAGCCATTGAGAGTTTGATCTTCTGATCCTCCTGAAAGGCTAAATTTTATGTGTTTTCCATTGTCATCAGCATAGCTTATCCCTCTGTTCTTTATCTGCTACACATAGGACATGACTGAAGGTGCAAAATTGCTGGCATGGTGAGGTGCCTGTGCCAAAATGTAATTTGTAGGGCACAGTCATTCTGTGAAAAGTAATTCTTATTCATTTGCTTTCCTGGTCAGCTAGGTCTTTGAGAGGAAAATACATTATACAAAGTGTGATACTAGCAATTTTTGGGAAGAAATTAAGTGGATTGATTCAAGTGGTTCTTCTACCTGACAGCAGTGTATCTGGAGACGAGGTAAAGGCAAAGTGGTACGGACCATGGTATAATAAACATTTTCTTGGGTTATTGTGATTAGTTGTCTTTCCCGCTATTATTGTTTTCCTCTACGTTCTTTGTGACAGTCCTTGACACAAATTAGTGGGGAACCTTCACTGATACTCTTTTTTCCCTAGCTGCTGTACATTCTCTATTTTCTTTAGTGGGAGACAATTTATTTGCAATTTTTAAATCCAGGCACCTCTTCCTTATCATTTTTCTCCAATCTCTCAAGTGCCTGTCTAATGTCATAGGTGAGATGGATTAGAAGCTGACTTTTGTGTGTGTATTGAATACATGTTTGCCCACATTCTTCTCTTCTTTGAAATTGCTTTAATAACTTTTTTAGAAGTTACATTTAACCACAGAATTATACATAAATCATAATGTGTTCGATTGGATCTTGTAGGTTCAGAACCTACAGCCTTGAAATTAATGGGTAGCTGCTGTAGCCACCTGAAATTGCAAGTCCACTGAAGTCAATCAAAAAGTTTTCCCTACTGGCAAAACCATTTCCTCTGTCTCCTATGGGGCTCTTTCCAGCAATTTGTTTCCTTATAACCATCCATATTAAGGGGGATTTTATTGGTGACTTTTCTGACTCTTGAAGCTACTTGCTCAGTTATATACATATATTGCATATAATAAATTTACATACATACTGTTACATAATAAAATGAGCAAGGCATGAATGGAACTGCAGTAATTCAGTGCTGAGTAAAATCAGAAAATAAGATTTTCTGATGGCTTTGCCCATGTTATTTATAGAGCATCAGTGACACATCTTTGTTTCACTGTTACCTGAAAAGTAAAACAGATAGGCTTTTTGACTTGGTTTTTAGTAACAGGAGATATTATTATTGTGGTATCAATAGAATATTCTCTATTTTTTTCTCCTTAACTAAAATAAAATTTTTATGGATTGGTCTTCCTATAAGGCACTACAGGCAATTCACAGAGTTAAAATACTATCTAGACGGTATTTCTAAAAAAAAAAAAAATAAAAAAATCTCATCTACTTTTAGAAGACTAATTGGAACGTTTGTATGAAACTGTATTCTGTCAGCATAGAAATAGTTGTTTGCTCTTTGTTGTACAATAAAAAAGGGGAAAAAATTACAAATTTACATATGATGTTACCATGTTCTTATGACTTTTGACCAAAAATTATTTTACATTCTATGTGCTAGAGCAGGACCAGAGTAAAGTGGATTTTGTAATTGCTTGTGTGGTCAGCATATGATAATTTAGAAAAGCTGTATCTGCCAAAGTGTAATAAATATAGGAGGGAGCCTTTGACAATATAGCAAACTTTTGTCTTGAAATATATCTATTTTGCATAAGAATTAAAGGATAAAATGAAAATATTCTCAGCTATTCTCTGAAATGTACAAAACTACTTGAGTTCTGTTCTACATTTTGTAATCTGATTTGTGCCTTGCCTTTTTTAGAATCCACTTTTTTCATCTGAGATAAAAGTGGAAAGGAGATCTGAACTTGGCTTTTCCACATCCTACACCACTATTAGTTTTATTAGTTTGGTATTTATAAATCACTAAATGGTGAGAATGTCTTGTCATGTCTTGTGCATTTGCCTGTGTGACTGTCAGTGAAAATGGCTGTTAAATCTGATGCACAAGGATTATGGTATTCTTACGACATTTAATCACACACCTTCTATTTCTAATCTATAGAGTTTCTTAAGCCAAAAGTTCTGCTACTTAGTTGGTGTTCAGTGAAATAATTCATTTATTTGTCCAAAATCCCCTATGAATCACCTATGTAAACTTTTATGGAGCCTATTACTGAAATGATTGTGTCTTAAGAACTAGTATTTTTACTGCAAGGTTATCTGTTGCAAAATGGTTTTTTTTTTTCTTCTCCCTAATATTAAGGTTCTGTTTCTCTGTTGTGTGACCTTTCTTCTTCCTTTGGAATTGGAATGAAAGGAAAAGCAACTACTGCCATATCAGTGAAATTCAATTTGTGGCTTCAAGAAGTCATTCAGTCTGTTGCACCTTTTCTGCAAACCATTGCACTATCTTATTTCTGCTATGACATATATTTACAAAGGAGTTCCTATTAATTTGATTTTCTATATTCATGTTGAAAGAGATTATTTAAGTGAGAACAAGAGTTCAAGTGACCTAACCTTTCTCAATAATTCAGCAAGTTCCAGAGGTATTGTAAGGCAACAGAAAGGAAGGCAATTAATTTTCTGAGGTGAAATTACTTAGGCTAATTTATTTTTTGTGGATATGACATATATCACTAGATGAGTTTTGAACAAGCAGTAGCAAAGAGGGAGGGAGAGGCATGAAAGCAAAATGTAGTAACTAAATATAATTTGTAAAGAATGCATCTTATTAATTTGGCTCCAAGAATTAGCATTTAGATTTGGTGACTAATAAATTTTGAACATCATAGAAGGTACTTAGATTTTTGTCTTTTTCTTTTATGATTATTTTTATTAATTCTCAAGTAACAAGCCACTCCTGATCCTCATTGCTGATTTTGGGACAAAACCCCCCAACTTTTATGTGGAAATGATAAAAAAATCAGTAGACAGCCTTGCTACTGCTTTCCTGATCCCAGATTCCCGGCAGGTGGATTGCCTGTGTGTCTACACCTGTGATGTGTCATTGTGTTAACAGTGATGGTATTTGATCCTCTGGTGATTTCTCAAACCGTGTTAATCTGGCAACAACATTGTTCTCCTTAAAGAATACCATTCATTTAGGGTTGGCAGCAAGTATCAATATCTTGCTAAAAATGCTTTCCAGCTTTACTGGATTTCTTTTAAAATAAAGATGAACTGTCTAGGTAAACAGCAAAGGAGGAGACTCACAGCTTGAATTTTTCACACATATGCACACCCCTGTTCTCATGAACAGATACAAAGATTTTTTGAAGATAATTTTTGTGTCTTATAGTTGAATAAGATGTTTGACTCCAACAAGTGACAAATGAAAATGAGTTCTATGGAATTCTAAACTTAAAAACTGAGCCTCACTATAGAAAACAAATGCAACTACCCTTGCCTGATGCACTGGCTCTTATAAGAGAGTAGTTGATGAAAAGACTGTAAAAGGAGGTCAGGGAACTGGAACTGTAAAAATTAAAATGTAAGTCTTCCTTACCTTTCCTAAGGCAGATAGGAAAGAAAACCATCTTTCGATTAAATCTCTTACATTCCCTTCAGGCTGTTGTTGGAAAATAATTTGTTCTCATGTAGCAAGCACTGGGGATTGAAGCTATTTTATAAATATTTTGCTCCTTTAAGACCAGATGGTGGGTGTTGATAAAATGTTTGTTGTCTCCCTAAATTGTTCAGATAATCTAATTTTATCAAGTAGAATTTGTAGTGGTAGGAATTATGTGTGGAGGTAGCATTTGTAGGCTGGAGAAACTAATTTCTTGTGTCTGACTTCATGTATTCAGAGTGTTATCTAATGGATTTATTTCCAGATTTATCTGGTAGAGAAAGGGCTCTCCATATCTCCTGCTGTAGAGCACACTTTTTCTTTTATGGATGATAAAGATAGGGAAATCTTGGGCTGGTGTACAAATTCCAGCATTGCCCTAATGAAATATTAATGTCTTGGAAAGATGAACTAATGTTCCCTGCCGCAAAGCAGTGTTTTTCCTTCATGTTCTTGTTCCTTACTGAGTTATTGTGTGGCATGCCCAAGAAGGAAAAACAAGGGGTAATTGGGGTTTGAACCTGTGGAAATAGACAATGACAGCTACTAAAACAAATTTACATTCACTACAAAAAGAGAGAAAACTGGAGAAAAAGAATACAAAGAAAAGACTAAAGGGTAAAAGAAAAATCACTGAACAGCAGGTTGGAAAGAAAGCATTGAAGATAATTGGAAACTGAACCGAATTGTTTGGGGGATGAGGGAGAGGAGGAAGGACTGAAACACTGCTTTTGTCTGTGGTTATATTAAGGCTTGTATAATGATGAATTTCGACAGGCATCCATAGTGATGGATGCAGTTTTATCTGTTAGCACAGAGCAGCCTTGTTTAGACCTTTGTCTTTCAGCAGCAGAATTTTATTCATTCTTCATTACCACAGAGTCCAGATGCTTCTCATGTCTCCAGACTTCAAATGAAAGCATTTGACTTGCAGACTGTGGAAATCGGTTCTTTTATGAAATACTGCAAAGCATTTTGCATGGGGGTGGGGGTTTTATTGTTTGTTTGGGTTTTTTGTTGTTGGTGGGGTTTTTTGTTTGTTTTATTTTATTTTGCTTTAAATCTAAACTTTTGAGAATTTCCAGGTAGGAAAAAAATCTCCAGCTCTGTGTTGATATTTTTGTGTTGATTCAGGACCAAAGTACAGATTGGAATTTTTCATGGCTGTGCACTGGAGGCTGGTTGTTTTGGGGGGGTTTTTTGGTGGGTTTTTTTGTTTGTTTGTTTGGGTTTTTTGGGTTTGTTTTTTTTTTTTTTTTTGGTTGGTTTTTTTGCATACTATCCAGCTTGTGGCATCTCTTCACCAGCAGCTCAAAGTCATAATGTCAGGAAATTGTGTTTTGATAATATGGACATAAAAAAGGAATTTTCTTTATCCAGTAGCAACTCTCTCACCGCAACTGCCATCAATCTGAAGCAATCGACTGTGTTTTTCACTCCTGTCACCTTTTGTTTGAAAAGAGCAAACTGTTCTTTTTGTAAAGCAAAGTGCAACCTGGCATTGCAGGTTTATATGACTGACAAATTCATATTGATATGCTAATCAATGTATGTTGTCACCTTTGTGCCGAGCTCTTTCCTGTCAGAATGGTTCCTTGTCCCACAGGCTTTGTCTTTTTGCAAGATGCTTTGCTAATGCAATTAATCATCTAATCCAGGAAATCATCTCCCAACGTAGAAAACTGACATCATCCTTTGTGTTGTATATACTCTGCATCTTTTGTCTGTGGTGGAATCATAGACTCTTAGATACGTCTGCAATGTATTTTATCATTATAAATTGTTACCAGCCCTGGCTCCAAATCCCATGCAAACATGCTACAATACATGTACATATATGTGTGTATATGTATAGGAAATGTATATATGTCCTCACTACAAGAAGGACACTGAGGGGCTGAAGCATGTCCAGAGAAGGACAGCGGAGCTGGGGAAGGGTTTGGAGCCCAAGTTTTACGAGGAGCAGCTGAGGGAGCTGGAGGTGTGTTTAGCCTGGAGAAAATGAAGCTCAGGCAGAGGGAACCTTATCTCACTCTTCAACTGCCTGAAAGAAGTTGTAGATAGGTGGGGGTCATTATCTTCTCCCAAGTAACAAGTGATTTGACAAGAGGACACAGCCTCAACTTGAACAAGCAGAGCTTTAGGTTTGATATTAAAAAAGCATTTCTTCGAGCATTGGAACAGGTTGCCCAGGGAAGTGGTGAAATCCCTGACTGGTAACTCTGGAGGTATTTGCAATATAGGTGGATGTGGCACTTGGGGACATGGCTTAGTGGTGACTTAGTGGTGCTGGGTTAATGATTGGACTTGATATTAGAGGTATTTTCTAACTTCATGATTCTATGATAATTAGGCTGGTTGATTAATTTCATCTTTTAATCTGCCTTGTATCTGAAAAACAAAGTCTGTGCCAGTTTAACTGTGTAACTGTTATTCTCTTTGGATAGAAATCTGAGAATTACACTGACAAAAGAGAACTGAAGACAGCCTAAATGACAAGGGGGAAAAATAGCATTTGCTTCAGAAGGGCAGGAGGCTGTTTACATTTATGTCTGTCATACCTAATTCTTAAAGGTCAATACAGTTTCTTTTTAAGAAAACAATCAATTAAGTAATACAGCAATAAGACATCAAACACTGTAAAAAATCTTTACTGTCATTGAAGAAGAATGCTGACATTTTGCAAGAGATGTTAGGGGAGTCAATGGAAAACACTGAAGAGAGGAAATTATGTATTTTCAAACATTAATAAGATTTAGTGATATTTTCAGGAGAGTGACAGTATTTGCAGTTCAGTAATGGCATTAATTTCAGGCATTTAGGTCTGAATTTTGATTTAGAGCAGCTGAAGTGAGTCCTTTGTCAGCCCAGCTTGTCCAGTGGAAGGCAACAAGACTGTGTAAGGAACTGCTCAGGAGCTCTTGTGTGTATATGAGCCTGGAATTAACAAATCGTTAACAGTTATTCAGATAATCTCAAAATCAGCCACATTGAGGTACAGGGTCTTCTTAGAAGAGAGTACTGCATTTTTATTGATGAAATGTTCTGGTTTTGTTAGTCTGTTTTTACACCTTGGGAAAACACACCCTAGTCATTCCTTCCCAAGCCTCTGACATGGACATCCGTGAATAAATGGTGCAGTCTGGCAGGTTTCCCCTTTGCTCTTACAGTGACTTGTGTGCGGTACTTCCTTGCTGAAGAAGGCATTTCCAGCTCTTTCCAGACATCTGTAATATTGGTGCTAATTAGAGAGAGGAACTGTAAAGGTGCTAGGCTTGAGGAGGAAGCAGCTGATGGATATATAGAAGCACAAAGGACAGACCTCACTGTGTAGCTGCTGTCCACTAAAGCAAACGTCTCAAAAAGTAGCAGAATTAATTTCAAAGAAGGACCTTCCACCACCAAGCTCTTATTAATAATAGTCAAACTTTTATTAAATGTTAGTCAGGCTACCTATTCTCTTTTGTAAAAGCTGGCAATATTTTTTTCTCTAAATATGAATATTTTAAAAATAGCTCCCTGAGAGCAGTGAGAAATATAGAGCAGACACATCCTGTTTTGTTGTTAATGAAGTTTACCATGGTGCCTAATTGGCTATGTTTGACGATGTATGGGCCATCTAGGACAGCAATAGCATCCTGAATGAAGAATAGCCACCTTTCACGAAGTCACCCATTGCTTGTCCTTTGATGCTGTTTAAATGCAAGGACTGTAGTTCATAGCAAGATTTTTTGAAAAATGGTAAGACAGACTGTCTTTTAAATGGTTCATTTCTGCAGCTGAAGTAGAAAAAGAAACTTGTAAACAGTAATTCACAGTAATTATCTGAATGATTTTCCAGCAGAGATTTATGTTAGCAGCATCTGAAAGTCAAAGCATGAGAAAAGGTTAAAGAAAATACCTCTAGGTTGTGTTCTTCAGGCATTTATCTAATAATCACTTCCTTTGGATGCTTGTTTTGTAACATAAATGACTAATGTTTATAAAGCTTTTTGGAAAAGACAAATATAAACAGTGTGCAAGTGCTCACTGTTATTTTTACACATGAATCATTGTATTAAGCAAAGCAATAACTTTTCTCAGGCATGGGCGCAATCCATCTCACACTGGGTTTGATAGGATGCATTTTCTTCAGGTTAATGAGGAGGCCCAAGTAGCTGACTTTTTCATGTCATTTAGGGAGGAAAATCAGTTCTTTTTCCCAACATTTTCATTATATAGAGAGACTCTAATAGAAATCTTGTGAATTTTTTCTTTATGTGTAGTAGCAGTTCCCATAAGTATTAATTGTTCAAATGGTACAAGTAATATTGTCATCTTGGAAAAATGCCTCAAAGGTATTTCTAACACAGAGGGCTAGCTTGGGAGTGCTCAAAGGTAAATTCATCAGTCAGTTCACACTGTTGTTTCAGAGTGCTGAAATAATCGTTTTGACAGTCATTGCTTCTTGATAGAGGCTGAATGGAAATCCCTGCAATTTGGGACTTTTGGTTACAATTTCTTACCTATCTCCATTTCCAGTTCTGTTTAAAGGGTAGCATATGGAGGCTGCATCACCCCATTTCTCAGCTGTTCCTGTTGTGAGAAATACTGCTGTGGAAACTTACTCTAACAGAGCTTTGTTTCTCGTCTCTTCTGCCATTTGTGGTAATAGTACAGAACAGACTGCAACACAGAACCATCCTAAGCATCATGACTTAAGAAAATTTTAATACATGCTGGAAGTGAGTGAGAAAAAATGGATCACTGAAGAAATATTTAAGGAAACTGACATTAACAAAGAGAAAAATATTAAGTTCTTAAATTATCCATTTTACTCACACTGCCTGGAGTATCTATTGATAGTGTAAGCCCAGTTGGACATCACTTGTAATTTTTTTTTTCCAATTTCCTTTCATCAATTTCTTCTCCTCAAATATGTTTTCATTTGACTTTGTTCCCTGATTTCAAGATTTCATTTCCTTTCATGAAAGGGAATTCTTCATCTCATGAAAGGAAATGAAACCTTGCCATTTAAATGAGGATCAATTCAGCAAGGTTTGGTCCATTTCCCTATGCTTCATGTCACCCTTTTCCATTTTATTGTTTCCACTTCAGTACAGAATTTTTTTTCCCCAGCATTTCCTTTTATCAATTTCTTCTCTTGTCTTTTCATTTGGCTTTGTCCCCTGATTTCAAGATTTCAATGAGTATAATTTAAAAAGTGTGAGTCCTTTTCACTGAACCTCATTTCATAGCAACCAAATTAAGATTTTCTTCTTTTTTTAATTGCATTTTATTTCATCATATCTCTTTTCCAGATTATTTGTTAGATTTTCTCTGATTTCAAGATTTCATTTCCTTTCATGAAGAGAAAGTCTTCATTTCATGAAAGGAAATGACATGACTTCAATGAGGATCAATCTGGCAAGGTTTGGTCCATTTCACTGCTCCTCATTTCATCCCAATCCATTTCATTTTAGTCACTTTGTTTCAGAATTTTTATCACCCCACATTTAGTGTTTGATAAAAGACCCACTGCTTTAAAGAGGCTTTTTAAGGCATTGCATTCTGGTGCGTTTCTTCTACCAAAGCTAGCAAAGTGCCTCTCTGACTTTGCAGTCTGTTATGTGCAGCAACTTTTTATTGAGGTTGCTAGATGTCACTGTGCTATGTAATTTCCTTCCTCCTCTGTAATTTTCTTAACAGAGATTATTTTTCCAGTATAGATATGTCATCAATCAGATGCCTCTTAGTTCCAGCATTTTTAGTAGTCGTATACAGGCAAGTTTAGCAGCATTAATTCAGTCTTATGTCAAAGCCACGCAAAATGGTTGTGACCTAGACGTGTGCTTTAAAAGCATGAGGTGTCTTTTGCCCTCATGGTGTTACCATACAAAAGTATTAAGAATATTCAGCTGCCTGTTTTACTCAAAGGCAGCAACATCAATGAACACCCAGAGCCTTTCTGTGAAACCTGGGGGACTGAACAGGAGATTTGGGTGTGTGGCACAGCAACCTGTGGGCTGAACAGAGAATCTTTGTGTGCACATGGGAACATTTGCCTTGCTTGCCTGAAGTTACTCATCTGATGTGTTTTGTCATGTGGAGCATTGAGGTCTTATCCTTGCTCACCTTTCTTGTACCATTGTGGCCTTGAACAGCCCCATGTTAGAATGCAATGGGGACACCAGACAGAAACATCAGCTTGGAAAACTCAGACCTAGGCTGCTGGCAGTGGTGATAGAAATTTTGTTTTAATTGTACAATGCATTTATCTCTCCTCAGGCCTCTCTCCACATCTCTGTACATGACATGGAAGGCATAAAATTCCAGTTATGACATCCATACAATATCTAAATCCACTTCTATCTCTATTGTTTGTGAAGCCTAGTTTTTACTTCAGTTTGTTCTAAACAAAGATCATGGAAGAACACTAAACCCCCTTAATTTCTGGACCATAAAAAGCTCAGATATGTAGGGCTTTACATTTGCTTAATTTAATCACAGAAAATGGCAGGAAATTAAAGTAAAAACTCTTTTATAAAAAAGTGTGAATTTTAAAAAGTTATAATAATATCTTATACATTAAAAATATTTGCAATTCACTGTACATTTAAAGAATTCTTACAATTTTTTAGAATACAGAATATTTCAATATTTTTGGAAAGAACAACATTTCTGGAATAGCAGCTATCCATATGTGTCCAGTCAAGATAAGAGGACCTTAGAATTTTAGCAGTCATTGATTGCTTGGGCAGTGGTTTTTCTCCCTTTCATGTTCAAGATAAAAAAATTCAGAAGACACGTTTGTATTTAAAGAAAAGAGCTTGTGTCTTGCATTTGAAGCCACACATTACAGACCAAATACAGGATATCACAGGATCAAATGGGAGCTGTGTTTCTGTCTCTAGAGATACATAATTAAGGAGCAATAGAGGGCAGTGCCGAAAAGCAATGAGTTAAACTATTGAAGAGAAAAAATAATATTTAATATTTGGTAGCTAATGCAAATGAAGTCATGCTGAACTGCCAACTATGGCAACCATACATAGCTGTATAAATTATTAATAACATTTCCTGGTTTGAAGGTAGAGTTGAAGAATGGTTTATGAAGCTCTTTTTCTTCAAGGGGATGAAATGATGGTAGCTGTTCACCTTGTTTCTGCCGTGATATGGTTATAAATTATTGAATACATTCTTAGAATTGGCCCTTATTTCAGCACCAAAGATGATCACTTGTGTTTAGTTTGTTGGGTGGGGATCTGTGGAAACACAGCTTACACAACTACTTGCAGAAATTTTTTTAAGACTTGTTTAGAGCAATACATCTAACAACAAATGCTGAGGCAGGATTTGGAGACTTGGAATGCAAGTGGAAACAACAATAAAATACGTTTTTATAATTTAAGAAATAAACTGAATTTAAATTGATTTCCATCCCTTGTCATTGCTGTCCAAAGGAAACAACACAGTGTGCTGCAGTTATGGCTGAGGAGACAGGCTTTTCACAGCTTTCCTTCCTTAAGCTGATTGGCTGAGAAGTGCCCAGTAAATAAGAACTTGAAAAAGAAATGGGAACTTGAAGCACAGCACAAGACAGCTGTCAGTACTGCTAAGGAGTTAAAGCATCACAGCCTGACATAATTCAGAGCTGCTACCTTATGTGTTCTACTTAACCCTTGGCACCATTCCACACTACACCACAGCCTTCTGAACAGCTATAAGGATGGATAGAAGATGGTTGTGAGGGATAAGTGAAAAGAAAAATAGCTGCAATCAGTGGTCTTCTGATTCCTGAGTGCCCTACTAAGCTCTTGAGTGTACACCATTATTATAAGACCTAGTTTCTTTTCTGTTCAGTACCATTTTTCATGTATTTCCTTTGAAATAAACTACAGCAGAATAACTGCCTGTTAATTTGCATCCAACTCTTATTCCAGCAAAGATCAGGATGAGTTTTGCCGCTTTTGTCAGTGAAAGCCTTGATAGGTCCTTAGCTCTGCTCTGGAGGTAAGAAATAGTAATGATTCCGATGGAAAAGGGTGAGCAATGTAAGAGCTGCCAGGCAAGTAAATGGGCACCAGCTGAGCAACCTGGTGTTTGAGAAGCGGGGCAAGAGTATAAACAATCCACATTAACCAAGTATGTAAAAATAGAGTGGCCCCAAATTTGTTGACTACCTTGGGAGCCCAGTACTGAAAATGTCACCACTTGCAGTTACTTCTCTTGGACACTTTTCTTTGTCTGTGCTTGGTATCAAAGCTGAACTAAAAAAACCAAAAACCAAATCTACTATTCCTAAAGTATTCTGTTAAAAGAGTTACATCAGCACCATCTCTTTATATGTCTCTCTTGTAACAGTTCCTAGAATAGAGTGTGATGTGCGCTGTACTGCCATGCCTGCTGCAGACAAAAGTCATTCCCTGCATGAACTAAATGCTCACGTGCACTAGCTGGTTTTGTGTGATGGCTACACAGTGGTTGCATTTTTGTCTCTTAAAGGGAAAAACTAAGTGAAATTCAAATATAATTTATTAACTGAATCCTTTCTTATTCTACAGATTTTTCTACAAAAATTGCACCAGAAGTGTCTCCTTTCTGGGGCTGAGACCTTTCTGTTCAGTTTACTTTATAATATCTTGTTATTCTATTTATGATGATTAGTTATGGTTTTTATTCTTAAAAAATACTGAATGTAGATATTCCCTGAATGGGAACTTTTTTTTTTTTTTCTCCATTCAGAGTGTATCTGAATTCAGTTTATCCCTTCTCACCTTCTGGGTGCTGTAAAAATTTAATTGGTCTCTTAATTTATGTCTGCATCTGTGTCTCAGTTTTATTTACTAATTTTTGAAGGGTCAAAGGCAGCAGATGGTGAGCTTTTTAAAGAGTCTGGTAATTTCTACAATGCTTTGATATTGAATTGACTAGATTTAGAAATAGTTTCAGTAACAAAAGGTACTGCATTTGTAGTGCTCTTTATACTAGTAAAGATAAGGTGGTTATTTCATCTACTTCTCCAGTTGGGAAGAATAGGAGACTCCTACTGTAACTAATCCAAAATTACTGCCAGTGTTATTTAAAACATTTCTTGTGCATTTCCATGACACTATTGTAAGGGTCAACAAAAGCAGCTACATGGTGCAAATATCATTTGCATCAAATGCAAATGTCTTTTGTGGTTAAAAATACAAATAGGTCTAGAAAGTTGTTAATGAGAGCAGGGAGGGAATAAATGTAATTCTAAGAGCTGTAAGTATAGAGTGTGTGGAATTGTGTCTCTGCAGGAATTATACAACTCCTTTATAACATCAGAGAAATATAACTTTTCTACTTGCATCTACAACCCAAAATATTATCCTGAGAGCTAGTGTATGATAAACGATGTTTCTAATTTCTAATTCTGTAACAGAATTTATGTTTTTCAGTCAGTCTCATTGCTGTTAATGCTGATCATGTACTAGCCAGCAGGCTAAGAGTCCTAATCTACACAGTGTGCAATTGCTGTGAAATCCTGTACCTTGCTGGGAACTGTAGTGAGTTGAGCCTGTCTCCAGCTTCCTAAAAGTCTGGATCATAATGCTGCTCTGGACTTCCATTCTTCTGTTGAAACTGGGCCAGTGTCTGCTAAAGGACTGAAGAAAAAGCAAAGCTTGAACAGGATGGGCTTGTGGCCCAGAGGTACAAGCACTTGTTTGAATGATCTGTGTCAGACACCTCAGTGTTCATCTCTATATTTAATTCAATGCTCATTTTAATATGTATCACAGAAACAAGTGTTGCTTGGGGTGCAAGAGGTTGCAATGCAGCAGGTTAGTGTCTTAGCATCTACTGAGGTCATGAAAGAGATGGACATATTGAATATATATTTCGGTAGTTTGAAGTGTTTGCTCCCTAGGACCGGACCATGATAGAACAAGAAGGAAAATATGTGATAAGATTTGATAAAACACCTAGTTACCTACATATACCTGTGCAAAACTGAAGACTGGTGTCGTAGAAAGCGATGTGGATGCACAGAAAGCTATGCAAAGCTCATGAAAGATGCACCTCGTTTCTTCTGACACATTATTGTTCTTGTGCCTTATGTGTGTTCTCAACAAACTACTGTGCATGACCACTGCCTTGAAGGCAAAAAGGATTTTGAAGAATTCATAAATTCCCATTCGTAAATGACACCACTCACCTTGTGTTTGCCATGCTGCCTACATATGAAAACTAATTTTTTGTTAAAACTGACTTTCTTTCAAATCAAGAAAGCTAGCTTATGTCTTGTTTTATTCCCTGTAATCCCAGCTTCGGTGATTCTTTGTACTTGACCCTTGAGAGGAGTAAGTCCCTACCAACTTTGACAACTCTAGAAAGACTAGCAGCAATTTTTGACATTTCATGCATTTCCAGTTATTTGGGTTTCATAATAGATTTTAAACATTTTTTTTTTTTAATAAGTGAGTTTGTGTTAGAGTAGGAAGGAAAAAATGAATGCCGTTATACAGTAATCCTTTTATCCCCCTGCTTCTGGCCTGGTCTGTAGCAGCACTAAAGATTTTTCTTTCTTTTATGTAAGCATACAACTGAACCCTTGCAAGTGTCAAGACTGAAACATTTCATACACAGAGTAATTCCTCCAAAGGTGTCACTTGCTGAAGGCTCAAAACATCTTTACATGGTTGTTCTTGAAGTAAACTAACACCGCCACCTTCAACAGAGTGAAAAAAAAGTTTTTTACAAAAAAATTTTTGGCCTCAGCCAGAGTTCAGATAAACTACAATTTCAATTCAGTTAATCAGTCCATGACACAAATGCTAACTACATATTTGTGCCTTTAAGACTTCAAGAACCAAAACAATCTTTGGATCTTAAACTGACCTGATATAAGGGGGGAAAATTACAGTTGTTGACAGGTGGCCCAGAGAGATTGTGTAAGAATGAAATTTTGATGTTTGTACTTTCTTTGAGTATTCTCCCACACTTTCTGTCTTTAGCACTCTACAGCTGCATGCATTGCTGATCTGAGATTTAACAACAAGTGTAGTTAGAATGATATGGCATTAATTTGTGGAGAGAAAGAACAATTTAAAATGAGACAAAGAAAAGGATAAATTAAAATTAATTAAGATGCTGACACTTACAGTGTCTGAAGCAAATGAAATTATGTAAAAAATGCTTTGATGTTTTAGCTGGGAGGAAGCAGTGCTAATAATCTTTACTTGAGTAATTATGGCAATAGAAAATTCCTGCTGTGATCAGTATTTATTAGATGTTAATATTTTGGTAATAGTCCGTATTGCTGTTAAAATTGAATATTTTATAAATACAGCCAAAGCATATTCAACGGGTGGTGTTAACTGATGTTTCCTAATGAGCCATTTACAAGTTTTGTTGTTTTTTGGGGTTTTTTTTGCTTTCAAAGTATGTTTCAGCCTTTTGCTCCTCCTTGTAATGCTTTGAAAAAAGTGCCTAAATTCTTACTGGCACTATTCACTATTTTTTTTCCCCTTCCTAAAAACCCTTAGGCCAGATGGAAGAGTTGTTATTAACTGGTGTGTTCTTTTCCAGAGTATCTCAAACAACTGAGTTCTACCCAGGAATTCATTCAAGAAAGGAGATGAGCTCCCTCCAAGACAGGACTACATGTTTTTGAAAAATATTCAGTTTCACTCCAATAACTCCAAGTCCAACTACATCCTCTGTAACCTACTGCAAATATTTGTTCCCTTGACCATTCCTATTGGTGGTCCCATTACCTAGGTATACCCTCCCCAAAAGCGTCTGTTCTTGTCTTCCAGTCAGGATTGCAATTTGTAGTATCCTCTACCAACAGCCATCTGTGAGATTGCGAAATCCACAACATCCCTCTTAATGTTCCTCCTTTTGTCCTTGCTTTTGTTCCCTGCCTGATCAAGCTGTTCCCTCTTTTATTACCATTCTTAAAGCCTATGCACAGTTTTTCAAACATTTTAGTGACGTCAGTCCTTTCAGACTGAAATCCTTGATTCTTCTCTGACTTGTAGCCTGATTTCCATCCGTCCAATTGCCTCTTCTACTTGTATGGCTCATTTACATTTGTATTATTGTTGATTCCTATATGAGAAATGAGAGCTCACTTCTCAGATATTGTATCATCTGTCTCGGTAATTTGATGCAGCCAGGAGTAACAACTAAAAAGTTCTGGGACAATATTTGGATACATTTGTTGTCAAATTCAGTCAAGTGTTAAAGGAGCATGTGGGACCTGTGGCTCTGAGGAGCTATAGCAAGCCACAAATGCAGCTGATTTTCACAGCTTTGTTCTGCATCATGACATTTTAGAGATTTTTAGTAAACAGCTTAGGCAAAATGACATATTTTCCAAAGCCACCTTCTGCAGAAGATTTGAAAATTTCCCCTGTGAGCCCTGCAACTCTCAAAATCTGTATGAAAGTTATTATGAAAAGAATCTAACTTTGCTAGTGAGGACATAGAATGGTTTAGGTTGGAGAAGACCTCTAAGATCATGGAATTTGACCCTTTAACCAGACCTTCCAGTTTCACCACTAAACCATGAACCTAAGAACCACATCTGCATATCTCCTATATGCCCCTTCAGATTTTTCTTGTCTTTTAAAATTGTAGCCACTGAAAGAACATAAACATAGAGTTACAGGAGCAGCATTAGAAATTCTGCTTGGATTAATGATCCAGTGGATTAAAAAAAAAGTGAAGACAAGTCTGCTTATTACTTTAAATAGCAGGACTATAAATTTTCTGAGGACCCTTGACCTATTCTCTTGGCAGATCTCCCATGACTGGGCTATTTCTTGACTTAGGTATCTCACTATGTTAAGACCACTGTCTATTAACTTAGTTATATTTTGAAATTATGCTTTGAAGTTCAAAACACCTAGAAGGGGAAAAGAATATTTTTTTGGCATTGAAGTAAATGCAGGGGTTTGGAAAGAACAACTAGTTCTTTGTAATTTCACATTACAAGTCAGGTGATGTTTTTAGGTGTAAAAAAATTAAAAAAGAAACTGTATGAATTTAATGTATAACATTAGAGATCACTTCATCCACATCTGTGTTATTCACTGACTGCAAGCTGAGTGTGTTATAGTGAGATTAGCAGCTATTTCCCAAACATACTGCTTGCTCTGTAACACTGAACTCAGTCATGCCTTCTCTTCCATCAACACTGAATAAGTAGAGATAGTACAGTCCCATGTGACAGACTGAAAGCTAAGGGATCTGGAAACATTCACAGTTTGAGAAATTAAGTGCTGGGATCCCACATTTTCTGCAACATAAGAAAAGTGACCTGTGACCCTACATCACAGTTCACACTTCCAAAGAGAATAAGGCCAAAAATAAATTGGGCTGCAGGGATTTCCCCACAACCTCAACATCCCTGCACTATTTTTGCCTCCCAAAGGCCTAACAGGCTGGAGTTTGAGCTACAGAATTGGGTCTAGCTAGGGGGTTAGTGCGTTGGAATACAGTTTAGGAGTTTCAAGATGTAGGGGGCTTGCTTCGGGGATTAGTGAACAGAATTGGATTGAGGGACTAGTGTGGAGGGTGAGGTTAGAGATAAGGGTTGAAGCCTGACTGAAGTGGTCTGCAATCACCATCTCACCCATATTGCCATGATGAATCAAATCTCCATGATTTTTTTTCTCATACACTGAATCAATTTGATGCTCTGAAGGGACCTGAGGACTTCTGAGCTGTCAAGAGTGAGTGGAACCTTTTTACACAAAATTCCCTGTAGATAGTTCTCCTCTGTGTGAACATCCACTCTGAAGGTAGAAAGAGGTTTTATATGGTTATGTACAAATGAGGAAATCAGGTATTGGAAGACAGTGGAATCTGGTATTTGGGATCAAAACTGACAAGAAAACTAATTGATTTATGAGTGGTAGTGGGTTCCCTTCCACTTAACAGGTTGACTGAGTCAATCAGCCAGGAAAGAAGAGAACTCAGATGAATGGACATCAGGCAGCTGGGGTGCATCTGATCCAAGAGTGCATGAATCAGATGGTTGATTCTAGGAAAGGAAGGGAAGGGCTAGATGTGAAATACAATAGAGATGACAAAAGGGAAAGAGTAGCTGATAACATTATTACAATTAGAACAGAATTTTAAAGTATTGTCATGAAATGGGTTCATAGCCACACGGGTCACCTACTGTGGTTCAATTCTGTTCTGTATCAGTTTATTTGTTAAGAGATAAATGTGAAATTGCAATTTATTTGCAATTGATGTGTAAGGCTGTTAGTCAATAGTATATATTGATTCAAGTAAATTATTTTAAAGACTGTTTTCAGTTTAGTTGGTCTAACATTTAGGCTTAGGCAAAACATTTCAAGATCTAGACAGGAATGATACCTTACCCTGCAATAGATTTTCTGTGGTACTGATTTTCAGTGTGTTTCAGCATGTGAAAAATATCACAGGATATGTCTAATAGTTCTTCTCTAAACTAGAAATAACCATTGTTTTTCATCTTTTCATAAATAAAATTGTACCTTGCCAATAGATAAAAATATAAAAGATAGAGAGAAGGTAGAGATAAAAAAATTTCACTGCTTGGTATTTTATTGAAATTCCTATAAAATCTTAGCTGAAACTGAGTATGAACTAGCTTTAATAGGGCTACAGTAATAAGCTAGCCAGAATAGTTAATGTAACAGGCAGCAAGTAACATTAGTCTGTCTGGAAATTAGTGTTAGGAACAGTTTTATTAAATGTTCCTTATGTAAGCACTCAGAAAGGGTATTGATAGTAGTTTAATGCAATCTGAAGGTAGTACTGAAATGATGAAAGAGGTGTTCACAGTAGTTGAAGCAGATAATAAAATGTTAATTTTAGGAAAACACAAATTTATAATATAAGAAAATAAAAAGGTGGATTTGGCAAAAACAAAAGAGGTAATTTATATAGCTGAGGAGGATCTCAGCAATGCCTTACATAAAACACACATACATGAGTGGGAAGAGACTTGCATGAAAAGCAGTTTAGCAAAGGAGATCTCAGGTGACAGAAATGCAGTAGAAAACAATGATGGCTTACAGTGATGCTGCAAAGATAACCCACTCAAAGCTGACTTGCCATCCAACAGTATCTAAGGTAGGGAAATCTTTGTATGACACTGATGTGACAACTCGGAAAAATTTATTACCAGAGAAATAACAAAATATAGGCATTTCAAAGACTTTGGAAACCATTCTGTGCCACTCCATGCTGTGCTGGTAAATTGAAGAGTGCATAAAATAGGGGTGAATTTTAAGAATTTGGGGGGAAAAAAAAATTAAGCTGTCAGGACTGTTCTCCACAGCTACTCTAATACTGATGTACCTGTATTGAAATTGCTTATGGCAGGTTGCAAATAAACAAAGAAAATAACCCCATATACAGAGCTAAGCTATGTAATTCCTTGTCATAGGCTATTGCAAATACTAAAAGTTTTCTGGTGTTCAGAACTGATTTGATATATTAATAGAAGAAAAAATGATCTAGGCTATTTAAAGAAAGATGTCATCTGTGGTCAAGACATTTTAGAATAAAAACCTAAAAGCTAGGTGTCAATTCTTGGGTAATATATAGTTCTCATTTTCTTTCTGCTTTTCCCTAGGAATCCTCTACTGGTGTTACTGAGTACATTATACTGACCTAG
This sequence comes from Pycnonotus jocosus, assembly GCA_013400435.1. NCBI lineage: Eukaryota > Metazoa > Chordata > Aves > Passeriformes > Pycnonotidae > Pycnonotus > Pycnonotus jocosus. The sequence goes on from VWYP01016924.1 coordinate 126,967, forward strand.
ACAGACCTTTTGTCTGACATTTTATGGTTGGTTCCATTTTCTCACTAAACCTTCTTAAACCTAAAGATGCACTTTGTCTAAACTCAGTAAGCGATCCTCACCATTGCAAATCTTCCTCTTTACCTCCCAGGGCTCATAGAAGTAGTTACAGAGTCCATGTGGTTCATAAAACAATGAGACAGCAGTTTTTTACTAAATGGTCTCATTTAAAAGGAAGACATTTTCTGGTAAGACTGAGACTATAAATAATCAAAAGTATCCTTACTTTAATATGCATTTTTTGGCAACAATTGGGAAAAAATATGTTATTCTAATATGTCACACATCATTCCTTGCAAGTTTATGTTTTCCTAAGGTCCTGATCTCAAAAAAATTACATAAAGTGATGTACTGGAACTAGCTCTAGGAACTGGAGATGAAGTAAGGGTGGAAGTGCTTCCTGCCATCTTTGCCTCAGTCTTTA
>VWYP01016925.1:0-18443 GCA_013400435.1 Pycnonotus jocosus
TTATTATTTTGTTTTGTTTTTATTTATTTTATTCTCATTTTCCCACGTAACTCCCACTGGTGGGATTAAAACAGCCAGGCTTTTAGAGCAGGGAAGGCTGGGGGGAGATGAGGTTGTTCTATTTGTTAAAATACACCCCATATCCCACCTAACCCTGAGAAAAATATTTGGGAAAAATTATTCCACAGGCACAACATCTTTTACTACATCTCTCATAAGTGATTGTGCTGTATCCAGCAGTTCCCCCCACCAGCCCCTTGTTTTAAAGGAATGCAAACAATGCAAAAAAGCAACTAAGAAAAAGAGAAATAAATTGAAAGTTGCCCTCTAAAACTCCTGCCTGCCTTGTAATAATTACTGAGACAAATGTTCTCCTGGGGAGAGAAGGAGAGGAGCTTTCAAAGCCGTCACAAACCACACACTTTTGTGGCTCACAGGTGCAAAAATGAACAGACTGAAAACATATTAAATTCTCCTGGCAGTGAATTGTGCAGTGCAGACTCACAGTCACAGCTTTTTGAGTTCTTTATTAAATTGTGGGAGGCACAGGTTTCACTCCAAGGACTGTCCTGAATGTACCTATTTGTTTGTAGAACTACAAGCTCCTTTATTTTCCTTTCTTTTTGGCCAAGTCCTCCTTGCTCCTGCACAAATTAAGTTATTTAACTTTTTAAATTGTTTTAATCATCTTGGGGAACTGCAGGGACAGGACAAGAAGGAATGGGATCACACAGAAAGAAGGGAAATTTAGGTGAGATTTTGGGAAGTTGTTCCCTGGCAGGGTGGGCAGGCCCTGGCACAGGGTGCCCAGAGCAGCTGTGGCTGCCCCTGGATCCCTGGCAGTGCCCAAGGCCAGGTTGGACTCTGGGGCTTGGAGCAGCCTGGGACAGTGGAAGGTGTCCCTGCCCATGGCAGGGGTGGCACTGGATGGGCTTTAAGTTCCCTTCCAGCCCAAACCATTCCAGAATTCCATGGTTTAATATCATTCCTCTGCCCAAGCAGCTGGCCCCATCCTGGGCTTGGTGTCTGGTGCCACCTCCCAGCCCTATTCCAGATTTTTTTTCAGATGCTGAACAAACCATTCACAGTGTCACAATGTCACTGCCTCATTGCAATGAAAAATCTGACAGCAATTATTCCTTAATCAGCATCTAAGGATGCCTTCATTATCCCATGGCTTTGTTTATCCTGCTAATTAAAGCAGCTAAACACATCCAACAGCCCAAACCCAGCAATGAACACGAAGCCAAATTCCCCTGCTCGTGCTGCTGCCTTTGATCCCCATTCACAGCAATGGCTTCTCCAGCTTCATCCAAAGAAAACTTCCCAGACTCTGGTCTGATGACAGGCTAAGCCACTGACACTTGAGCTCCTTTCAGCTCCTTCTGCCTTGCAAAATCTGAATGCTTGAAGGCTCCTCAGGATTCATCCCCAAGCATATCCATGTCACTCTAAGTTTCCTAGCCTCTGAGATTTGCATTTCTTTAGTGGAGTTTTCTCACGGACCTGCATGTAAACCATGTATAATTTTAAAATTCTCTGCTTTGTTTACATATTTCTCCTCTTGGAGGAGTCAACCGAGTGCCTGTGATTTTCACCAACGAGGTAAGAGAGGTGGCAGCCTCATCATCCAATCTCTTGGCTTTTTTAGAATTCTTTGTATACCGGAGTCAGAAACAATAAACGGAGCTCTTTGCCTGCCTCAGGAGAGTCTGCCTCATTCTTTTGTGTCCTACTGCAACATATTCAGGTTTAAATTCCTTTTGACTTTGCTGGAGAAATGGAAGTGGGGACAGCTATAATGGCAGGACTCCACAGGAGAGCTGGAGAACAGGAGGTGGCAGAAGGGACAGGGAACAGCAAGCTGGCTCAGCTCTTTTATCCCTAATCCCATCTTCCCTGGCTCATCCACCTGCAGGGACTCTCCTGTTTATTCCCACTGAGTTTATAAACTCGAAGCAGCACCACAAAATAAAATAGGAAGGGTGATAACCACCACCACCACAGAGCTCTGAATTTCACCCATTCATTTTTCAGGCTTCTCCTTAAAAACCTCCTTTTGCTATTTCTTTTTTTAAACTCAAGATTCCAAAATTCAGAGCGGGGGGGGGGTGGGAGGAAAGGTGCCAGTAAAGGAGTATTTTGTGTCTCAGCTGCCAAATCTCACAGAGGGGACAGAGAAAAGGTGTCCTGTACCTTGGTCCTTGTCCCTCCCATCCCTGTCCCTCGATTTGTGTGCAGCAAACAGCGCTGTGTGCATTTGGGCACTGCTCCTCTGGGAAAGCAGAATCAAAGGCAGGGAAAGCCTTTTGATATTCCAATTCCCTGAACATCAGTTAGAATCACAGGATAGAATCCCAGGATGGCTGGGTTGGAAGAGATCTTAAACCCACCCAGTGCCACCCCTGCCATGGGCAGGGACACCTTCCACTGTCCCAGGCTGCTCCAAGCCCCAAAGTCCAACCTGGCCTTGGACACTGCCAGATTTGGGGAATTCACACCTCTGTGGGAGAGGTTCTCAATTTTCCCCAGCTTCCCAGGAACACAAAGAGAATTCTGCACTCAGCCTTCCATGCTCTGAAGGAAATTTAAGGGCACTGGTGCCTGAGGAGAGTATTGTTCTTGATATTGCAGAAGTGTAACAGAAAAAAGTCAAACAGACTCCCCCAGATGCTTCTGTGGAAAGATTTTGGGGTAACAACATCCCTGGAGAGATTTTGGGGCAAAAGCAGCCTTGAGGAACAGCTGGAAGTGCAGGGAGATGAGCTGGAGGATCTTGGCTGCCAAGGAGCCACAGGCAGGACCAGACCTGGGACGAACTCAAGGTGCCACTGCTCCACTTGCCAGTCCCTGTTGCTGTCAGTCCATCCCCATCTGGTCACGCTCCTGGACTTCTCTGGATGTGAAGCAGTCCAGGAGGAGCCCTGCTGTGCAGATGGTGGGACAGAGGAGACATCTCAGTGTCCCCTGTTGGTGCCTCCCCCTGGGCTCCACACAGCCCCAGCCATCTGTTCCTGCAGAACCAGCCAGCCCCTGCTCATTGCAGGGATGCACTCCTCTCATCTCCACTCAGACACAGCTTTAATTCCACTTTACTCCTCTTCTGATCCCAGCAATCTGTCCTTGTGTCCTCAGCTGGGTGAGCCTTCACTGGCTGCTCCTGCTGTGGCTCCTCTGCAAGGGAGATCCTCCAGCTCACCTCCCTGGGTGCATTTCCAGCAGAGCCCAAAATCTTTCCAGGGCTGTTGGTTCCCCAAAATCAGAAGCCTCTGGGGGAGTCTGACTTTCCTGCTACACTTCTGCCATATCAAGAATAATTTCCTCCTCAGCCTTTCAGTGTCTTTGAATTTCCTTCAGAGCCTGGAAAGGCTGAGTGCAGAATTCTCTTTGTGTTACTGGGAAACTTGCCCAGAGAGGTGAGGACTCCCCAACCCTGGGAGAGTTCCAGGTCAGGTTGGATGGATCTTGGAGCAGCCTGGTACAATGGAAGGTGTCTCTCCCCATGGCAGGGGTGGGAATGAGATGAGCTTTAAGGTCCCTTCGGCTGGCAGCAGAACAGAGAAACATTTGGCCTTTTCATGCCAGTTCTCTTTGCTACTGCAGCCCTTTGTAAAACAGCAGCACCCAGAGCGTGTTACTGACAACGCCTTTTATTTTAACACCATTTAACAAGGAATGGCTTGCTCAGAATCTTGTTTCAGGTCAGGTAAGGAAATTATTATGTCTGATTTATACCTTGAAAGTGCGTGCTGGAATTTCTGGATGCTCTGGGCTGTTTCTAGAACATTAATTAAAAAAAATAACTGTTAGTGGAGAACATGAATTTCTGCCACATCCCACTTCCAAGGTTATGTTGCCCCCTGGGGATGACCTGGAGTTATCAGTGTGTGTCCAAGCGATCTTCTTGGGGCAGGACACCCTGGCATTTCCAAATCAAGGGACAGATGCACAGCAGCAGATGCCTGCATCCCTCTTGAGCTACCTGCTCCACCTCACAGCCATTTGGAGGAATATTTTGGAAGAGTTACAACCATATCCAGCCCCAAACTGAAATGCAGAGCTCCTGAGCTCAGCAGAGCCTGGGATTTCTGCACTTTCCCATCTGATGTTGGCCTGAACCTGAAAAAAAGAGTTGCAGAATTAATTGTCTGAGTAAATTATGGATCTGAGAACATCTGTGGCACTTTCATCCTAGAGATGAAATAATCCAAGACTACCTCAGCCATTTCATCCCACTGTCCTTCATTCCCTGCCCAGCCTCTCCAGAGCCGCTGCTGGAAGAAGGAATAGGAGCAAGGCACAAGCCTCTGTGCGGTCCCCAGACTGGCCAAAGTCCAGCTGGATTTATTTCTGAGCTCCACAGGAGCTGGAATCTCACCTTGCTGACGAGCAGGGGGCCTCTGTGCAGAGAGCAGCTCTGATGCTGTGAGGCTGCCAGGCTGCCTGGGCTCTGCTGGGTGCAGGCTCCAGCAGCTCCTGGGGGCTCTGCAGACAGCTGGGCCCAGGGCAGTGGAGCAGGATGCTCTTCTCTGCCCTTGGGATTGATCAAGGAGCCGGGACAACGTTCTGTTTGCAGGCTGTCAGTGGGACCTCTGTGCTGGTTTGGGTGTGGATGATGCTAAATCCAGTCTGGGGACAAAATCTGAATTAACATCCTGAGAGTGAAGCCAAGACCTGGCAGAGAAGCTGCCTAAACTGACCTGGAGATACAGGACTGGCAGTGAACCCCTCTGAGCTACTCAATTCCATTCTCCCTTGCAAATGGGCAGGTTGTTCCCCTTGGAGTGGGTGAAAGTTCTTCCCCTGGGGTTTGGGGATGTCCCCCAGGGACATGGAGGTTGAGAGGCAGAGATCTGCCCACAAGCATTGGACTGGGTGAGTTACACCAATCTCTACTTAATTTTTTTTTTTTCTGGCTTTAATATAATTGCTCCCAGAGGAGAGAACAAGATCCCCAAATTCCAGGAAATGCTCCATTCCAGTTTGAGAATCTCTGAATTGTTAGTGACCTTAAAAGTTTCCACTGCTGCAAGTGCAGAGGGGCAATTTCCTTTGGGAATCACAGCCAAGGCTCTGATGTGGGGGGGAAGACACACCAGGGAATGCTGCCTTCACGGGAGCCATGGGAAGGAGAGACTAAACCAGGGAACAGAAAAGCTAATTTGGGAGAAAATCAACCTGGCTAGAATTCTGCTCCCATTAGATTAAAAAACAAAACAAAACAAAACACCTCAACTTGATTCCACACAGATCAATTCAGCCAATACTGGGCTCTGAGAGTACCTGTGTGGTTGGATTTCAGTAGCCTGAGGATTATCTTGGTCTCCATCAGGGTAAACAATCCAGGAACAGTTTAAACAATCCAGGAGCATTTTTAAACAATCCAGGAGCATTTTTAAACAGTCCAGGAGCATTTTTAAACAGTCCAGGAGCATTTTTAAGCAGCGATCACAGAGCTTTCAAATGGTGATGAAAGAGAAGGAGGTGATTCAGATCTGATGCCATTATGGGTCAGCTCCAGCGCTGGGAGGTTTTTATTTCTGGCTGCTGAGGACAGACAAACCAATGCCCCTGTAGCCACCTTTCCCACCCAGCCCAGGCTTCTGCCCTTCCCTCCCCTCCAGATCCTCTGCTCCCCAGCCTGAATAACCCCAGCTGAGATGTGGCAAAGTGCATATTTGTGTATTAATTACTGCCTTAAGCAGCAATTACAAACCCAAACAAGATTATGCATCGATGGCCAAGTGAGCCAGGCACTGCTGGGTCTGTTCTCATCCTAAAGAGAGGCTCGGGAAGGAGTCACAGTTCCAAGAGGACAGGGATTAAGGAGAACTGTATTTTTTTTCGTAAATACCTTTATGCAAACTTAGGGCTCTGCCTGTTGTAAATCCTATCCAAGGGTGTGTCAAGGGAGGGATAAATGAAGGTGCAGACACTTGACAGCATCCTGAGGGATCTGTTGGTGCCACTCTGGGTGGGCAGCAATGTCCTTTTCTGTGGTTTTGGGTCCTCTCTACCCATGTGAAGGCAGAAGAATTCCATGAGCTGGGTGCTCAGGGAAGAGGAGCTGCTTTTAATCCACCTCTGTTGTGTCTTATAAGGAGAACATTAGGATTTCTGCCACCCTGTCAGCACATAAAGGCGTGCAGGGAGGGAGTTCCACAGCAAAGGCAGCTGTGGGTAGAATTAATGGGAAGAGGGAAACCTATCCTGACTGACACAATTACCTGAGGAAAATGAGAGCGAAATCAGACCCGACTCTCTTCTCTGTAAAAGTCAGTTCTGATCCAAAAATCCAACAGCCTGCAATTAACAGATTCTACACATTCTGTCCTGCTCTGGCTTAAAGCTGATGTGTTCTTGGCAGAGCCTTTCAGGCTGATGCTGACACCTGAATTATCAACCTCTCAACATCTGCCCTCGGAAAACTTGGCTCTGTTAGTGCAGCAGGAAATCCCCCAGACATTTCTCCCCAAATATTGGGATGGGCACAAGCTGGGTGGAGGCAGTGCAATCCCAAATGCCAGTGGGAAGCCCAGGAATGCAAATTGGGCTTGAGGCAATGTAAAGCACCACCAGAATTTCAGAGCTGATCACCCCTGGCACATCTCAGTGCACAGGGACAGGAGGAGGAGCAGCCAAGGAGCTGAGAGGACAAAGCCACTCAGGAGCTTCCAACAGCAGCTGCTGAGGACAGGAGCTGGTGTCTGGGAAGACACCAGAGAAAAGAATCATGGAATTATAGAATCCTTCAGGCTGGAAAATCCCTCCCAGCCCATGGAGTCCCATCTTGTCCCCAGCCCAGAGCACTGAGTGCCACCTCCAGCCCTTCCTTGGACACCTCCAGCCATGGGCACTGCAAACCTCCCTGGGCAGCCCCTGCCAAGGCCTGAGCACCCTTTCCATGCAAAAAATCCTCCTGGTGTCCAAGGAAGGAAAATTCTTTCCCCATTCTCTCAGAGGGTCTGTAACTCATGAGCACAGACCTCTGTCCTGTACCTGCCTGCATCCAAAATGTACCCACCTGGCCCTGTGGTTATTTGGATTCATTCTCCCTGAGTATTTTACCCCCTTTTTACCCTCATTTCTACGCTCCTGACTCCTGCAAAGTGGCCAATGTTTCCACCCTCCTTTCTGTTTAAATCCCACAGATCTCACCACAACAGAACATTTGCCTGTGACAACTTGCAGTGGCTTGTTTGTGCTTCAAGACTTTGATACCAGACAAATTCTTCTGAGGCACCCAAAAATCCACAATCAACCGGAAAATTAAGAAGAATGCAAAGCTGCAGAAAAAGGAGAATTCTTTTCCCCCCTCCATCATCCCACAGCAAGTTTCAAACCCAGCTGACAGATTTGAGGTGCCATGCTGAGCACAGCCAGCTCTGGTTACCCCTGTGCCTTTTCTTATATTCCTGTTCAGCTGCAGGAACTTTAGGGAGGATGATTTAGGAACAGATCCACTTTGGGGAATAATGCCCCAGCGCTGAGATACAATTCAACCAAAGCTCCAACTCCAGAGCCTTTAAAATTATCTATAAGTCTATCTTGTGTGCAGGGAAAATAAATTAATGGGTGTGCATGGGAGAGACAAATCATGGAGATAAGGATCATCTATAGATCTACAGAGGCTACACAATTAGTGCACCAGAGATGTGGGATTAATGCTGCTCTCCTGGTGAGGATGGAGGTGCTGATGTGGGAGAGTGCTCCAGCTCAGGTCCCTTCTGAAGGACTGTCCTCATTGTCCCCTGCACACTGCTCTGCACTGCAGGGAGCTCTGGGAGCATGGAAAGTGCATTCCTGGAGGAGAGAACCAGGAACCCTGGGAATGGGGTGGCTGTTCCAGCAGCCACTTCATGCTCCAGGCTGCATCCAGCACATGTTGGAGAGATGTGGGATCCCCAGCAGGAACTGCTCCAACCTACACTACACTTTAGTCCAACCAAAAATTCCCACAGCAGGCTCCTGGCTGGATGTTGGCTCAGGAGAGGCCCCCGTGCTCCAGCCAGCTTGGATTTGACTCCAAAGATAAACCACAATGTCTTAAAAACACCTCACAGAAAGGGTGCTGGGAGATGTCAGGGAGAGTTTTCCTAACTCAACACCAACGTGTTGCCTTCTCCCTAACTGGCCAAGCCGTGGGATTGCAGCAGTTCTGCTGAGTGGTGCCCACTTGAGAGCTAAATCTAAATTTATATTCATTTCTCAGAGTGATGCCAAGCACCAGCGGGCACAGCAAAGCCTGAACCGAAGCCTTGGCATGCTTTAAAGCCAATATTTCTATTTTCAGCCGAATTTCTCTGGGAAGAGAGGTTCACATAATCATTCCAGGCCGCTGCCTTTTTGTCCTTCCCCCAAAATCCTTTGATAGCAGCATCAAAGCTATTAAGATGCAAATCACTTCAGGAAAGCTGCAGCCAAGATAGAGGAGAGCAATTCCCAAACATCCCTATGAGGGGACGTGCTGCAGTTTCACTTCCTGGTCATTAAATGCAAGGAGAATCCATGGAAAAGGAGTTATTCCCAGTCTCCAGGAGAGGGAAAGGCCCCCAGAGCCCAGTGAGGAGATGGGAATCACGAGGAGCCTGGAATTCACCCCTCCTTTTACTCAGAGCGAGACTTTTAGGTTCAGCAGCATCTCTCAGTTCATCCACAAGGATGATGTCTCCCTGAAAATGTTTTTTAACAGGAACACACTCAGAAGGGATAAACAGACAAACATTTGATGCACTGATAGTGCTGTGGCATAGCTCTTATCACCTGGAATAAAGCAGGAAGGCTTTTAGGAGGGAATGCTATATCCTGCTTTTGTACCCATAAACACTGGAATTTCCCATCACTGTGCTAAAACCTGAAATTCTTCCACTGTAAATCTTTTTTCTCTTTCCCAGAGAGTGCAGAAAACAGCTCTGAGAGCATCTCTGCAGTTCTTGTAAAGCCAGAGCCAGCTACTGCTGCAACCTTCTCTCCCCCAAGCTCCATCCATGAGACCTGTAGAGGGCAGTGGATAAAAGAAAATCAAGCACCAGAAAGAGCCATAGATGTTAAATACAAATTTAAAAAAAATGGGAAAAAAAAATTGGGATCTCATCTAAGGACCTCCTCATATTGAAAGCTTGCAGGTAATTCCATGGATTAATGGATTACTGCAATGGGATTTTTCCAAGCCCAAATCCCAAGCTCTCTGGCAGGTTGCACTGACAGGCTTTACAGCAGAGCCCTTCCCTTGGGATTTACCTTTTTGTTTTCCCCCAACAGAAACCTTGCACCTAAGCTAAAATACACAGCTGCCATGGTGCTGGTGGGCAAACAAAGCTTCCCTCTCCTCGTTAAACCATGGAACAGGGAAATACAGCTGAGCAAAGCCCAGTGTTTACACAATACACAACAGCGTGACTGTGATGTTCCAATTAATATCAATTCAATATCAAAGCAGCCCGGACCCAGAGCAGCAAGCAGCCTCCTGGATAATTCCTCTGTGGTTTTCAGGCACACCGCTAATAACTCCATTATCCCTTTGGCACATGCAGTTAACTCCTTGCTGATGGAATATGTAAAATCCCGGGTGGAACTCCAATTAGGCACAGCAGATAAAAGCAGTGCAGGCCCCTTTGCCTTATCTGGCACACGAGAGCATTAATCAATACAGCACGGGTGCTCATGATCACCTCATTCCAGCCCTGCTGTACTCTTAACTTCTCCCAGTTCCAAAATCGGCTCTGCAATTACCACAGGCAGAGCTCTCCACACCTTCCTTAACTCCCCGTGTATCCCCGGAATGCAGATTAGAGCTGCAAAGGCACCAAAAGCACCGGGAAAATCAGCAGAAGGAGGCAGAAATGAGGCTTGAAAACGTGTTTAGGTGATGGCAGGGTGTAAATGGGGAAAGGTCTGGAGCTGCTGGGATGCAGGGCTGGAGCTGTCCCGGCCCCAGGTGAGTCACTGGTGCCTGCAGCATCCCTGGGAAAGGCAAGGCAAGGCAGAGATCAAACCCGGCAATGAGCGCTGAGCTCTGCTCCTGCCTCACTCCCGCCTGAGTCACCGAGTTATAAATTGCCGCTGCTCCCGAGGACTCAGGAGCTGACAATTCACTCGTACCTGCTGCGCTTTTTTAACCTTGTTTGTGATGTTTTTATTCTTTTTTTCCTCCCCCTGCCAAGCGGCTCCTCTCTTTGCCATCGGTGTTCCCTATTGTATCAGTTTATCGGGTTTAAAAAGGGACGGAGAGTTACTGGCTGCTTTTGTAAGGCACATTTGTGAAGGTAAACACTCACACCGACTTCTGAGCCTTCCTCATACTCTGGCACAGTTGCTGCAGTGTCCCAGAGTGAGAGCCTGGAGGAATGAAAAATTGGGATAAAGCTATTCGTGCTCAGAACAGAACGAAATAAAATCATTTTGCATTCATCTGTTCGATAGATCTCTGTATGTCACGAAAATGTGGAGACACATTTTGGAGGGGGTTTGCAGAGACTGGAGGAATCTTTCTCCTGGGAGAAATCTGGTTTTGGTGATGGCACTTTTCCTTCTCTAGAAAGGAGAAAGAAATGAAAAAAAAAAAAAAAAAAAAAAAACTTACANCCTTCTTGAAGAAAAAAAAAAAAAAAAAAAAAAGACTTACAGTGGGAGAATTTCAGGTTTTAATATAGTGATGGGAAATTCCAGTGTTCATGGGTACAAAAAGTCTAAAGTGAAAATAAAACACTTTATTTTAGCAAGCAAGAAAGAACAGTAAGAACGGATCATGGGCATGGTGGAATCAGTCCAAGGCTGGACTGGATGATCCTGGAGGTCTTTTCCAACATTCATGGTTCTGTGATTCAAAAAGTTACAACAGCAAAATAAAACCAGATGGGTGCAAGGTCTTGGAGTAGCATTCCTTTGGATGGAAAGGGCACTGGGGAGATCAGAAATACTGTTCTGACTTCAGCAGTCATGGAAGGTGCCCTCACCCTCACCCACACCCACAAAAATGGGTTCTTAGGTGTGTGATCAACTCCAAGACCAAATCTCCAGCTCAGGGGTGAGCCAGTGGCTCCCTGGCCCAGATAAAGATGCTTCAGCTAAAGCCAGGCAGAATTAAAGCCTGCTCCACAAGCAGCCAGCCCAGCAGCTGGGATAACCCTAATTTTCCTGTCTCTACCACAGGAAAATGACCATGGAATTGAATACCAATGAAGAGAAGCTGGATTGTTTAAAGAAACCATTTGCTTATGGTTTGCTCCTCTGGGAGTGATCCAAATGCAGAGCTGAAGTTCTCTCCAGCATTCCTGTGACAGAGCTTTTCATTTTAACCAGAGGAGTTGTCAGGAAAATTAATCCACGAACGCCAGAGGTTTATGTCCACAAAGGAGACAGAGGAGTCCTGTAACTTTGTTTGAACAAAGAGAGAGGCCATGGGGCATTTCCCCTGGGGTGTCTCAAATTTTTGGAGGGCACAGCCTTCTTTTTATTCCAATTTCCTGGCCACATTTCCCTCTCTCTTTCCCCGTGGGCTGAAGTACTTGAGTGGTACAGACTTCCCAAAACACCTGAAACATCTAACACTTCCTTCTAAATGCAAACTCCCCTTTGTCTTTTCCTTGTGTCACTCAGTGGAATTCTTCATGAAATTTATGTTTTTTCTCATTGTTTCTTTCCTCTCTCAGTATCCAATTTTATTTATCAGCAGACCTACAGTTGGTTTGTAAAGACAAATCCCTCATTCCATTTATCAATCAGTGGAATCCTTCCCGTTGTTTATCTCTCAGCATCGAGCTTTATTTTCCAGCAGCCCCACAGTTTGTTTGTAAGGACAAGCCCCTCGTTCCTTTCAGAGCCAATAAAAAAAGATTGGCCTCACACAAGAGCTCCAGTTTGTTCGAAGGCACAAATCCAGATTCAGGGATGGCTGCACAAAACATTCTCAGTGGAGATTCTGCAGCTGAGGGCATGGGGAGCTCTCAGGCTTTGCTTCCCCTGCTCTGGATGTGACCTTGTGAAAGCTCTGTTTGGGGAGAAGGGAAGGTCTCTGCTTGTAAATGTGAGCATTTGCTAAGATTTATTGTTTCTACCTGCTCATAAAAAATAATTATTTTAAATTATGTAAGATGGGGATGATAGCTGTGAAGAAAAAAAACCCCGAAACCTCAGAGGTATTTGTTCCATTTTATGGCCTCTCACCTTCAGATTTCTTGACCATATGGTTATGCAGAAAACTTGGTAAAATCAATACTCCAGCAACAAAATTGTGTAGCAGCAGGAAATCATTTGGCTCCTTTAGGCCACTGGCAAATGAGGCAGGGTTTTGGGAATGTACTGTTAATATTCAGGCAGGGAGGTAAGTCACTCAAAAATAAACACATTTAATCCAAAGGCTTCTACAAACAATCCCAATTCTATTTTCATTCTCTCATTAGCAAGTACACTGAGAAGCTTCTGGCAAGCATTGCCATTTGTTTTAGCTCATTATAATAGCTCATTAAAAATAGAAATAAAAAAACCTGGAATATCCAAGCTAACTTAATGGGAACAGGGGAAAGCTTCAGTCCCCACCATCAGCTCTGTTGTTGTCCAGCTTTAATTGGAGCAAAATGAACTTGTGTCTTCCCACACTACAATTTACAAATTGTAACAGTAAAATCCCTGTGTTTGAAATTGTCTGGGTACGTGGTGAAGTCTATCTGATCCATATTTATTGAAAATCTTTGGAGAGATATTTAAGTATATCCACTATTTGGGATATTCTACATGTTTTATTTTTTTCCCCCTTAGAAGAAAAGCAAGGGAATTTGATCGTTGCCTGACTCTGGATTCACCCCAGCTGAATTTCCCCTGATTTCAGACAGAAGTGGGATTTCTCTTCTCTCTCCAAACAGTCCCTAAGAAGTTCCCTGTGCCCTGAAGTGGCTCTTAGGAGCTTTAACAGTGCTAAGATGGCTTTAAATCAATTCTGCTCAAGGAGATTTTTTCTTTTTCACTCAGTGCTCGTTCTTGGTCTATTTTTTATCAACTAGAAAAGAGAGGATAATTAAGAGAAAACATTGCCATCAATCAACAAGGAGAAAAAAAAAAAAAGAGAACAAACCTTGTACCCAAATGAAGGGATTTCACAACACCAAACTACAAGAATTTAACTCAGTTGCATTCAGATTTCTGTTCTTATTTTGGCTCAAAATGGTAGATTTTTGCCTGAACCAGAAACTTTGTGCACACAGTTGTTATTTTCCATGACTCCAGCACAAAGTAGCTCCTCCTGCCCTTCCCAGGCATGGGAGAGAGGCAGCCCAAGCACATTTTCAGGAGCAGCAGGATATTCACCTGGAACAATCTAGGAGAGGCAAAAAGGCCTAACTCTCCTTTTGCACTTTTCTGAACAAAAACAAAGACATTGACCAAAAAAAAAAAAAAAAAAAAAAAAAAAAAAAAAAAAAAAAGAAAAAAAAAAAATTTAAAGCAAAATCAAAATAANNNAAGAAAAAAAAGTAAGAAATATAAATTTCACTCACACTGAAATTAGGGTTCAATAGAAAAATAGAATCATTCAAGATGAAAAAGACTTCCAAAGTTATCAATTCTAATTTTGGATTGAGTACCACCACGTCTACTCAGTTTTTGAACAACTGTTGGTTTAGACGAAACTGAGAAAATATCAGTACCCAACAGTAAATTAATTATTATAAGAGAGAGAATTTGCTTTCCTTTTCAATGCTTCTTCCTTTCACCATTCAAATTTTCTCACTTAAGTCTTCTCTGAGGTCCTGCTGAAGTGGTGACAGGGACAAAAGGGACAGCCAGGAAGGAGGCAGAATGCAAGAAGGGTTAGGAGGCAGAAGCATTGCACAGATGGATTGGTTGGATTTGTAGCTTGAGCAGTTTTTCACCTCCTGGAATGTAGATAAATGGTGTTACCCCTTGGGTTGATGTTCTACAACCCGTAGAAACCCCAGGCTATTTTAAATTCATTTTATGTGAGCAGTACTTGGAATCTAATGGGTCTGCAAACCCATCTAACACCAAGTTCCAGCTCCATTATTAACACCCAAAGTGTCAGGTTTGGAGGGATTTCCATATGGATGGGAGCTGAATAATCACAGTTTCATTTTACTTAATGCAGTAAGTAAATAATAAACTCACAAATATGGCTATGAATTCATCCCATGACCTCTTTGTCTCTCAGGCAATCCTTTCATTTATTCTTAGAAGTTTTTTCCTTAAAACAGTTTTATCACCACCTTTGGCCATTTGGTTGTGTTCATTTACTCCTTCAGTGACAGAAGTGAAATCCTTTTCCTCACACTTTCAGGAGATTTTAATGCCCTTTGAGAACTCTTGCATTGAACCCGATAAGCAGAGTGAGAATCTTCATGGAATAAATTGCCTGGCTCTTGACACATGCTTGGACCCCAGCTCTTCATCTACACCGTAGTGAAATTCAATTTATAAAACATTCCTGCTAGAAATAAGCTAATTTATTTAATGCAGTACTACCCATTATGATATGAAAAAAAAAAAAAGCACATTTAAGTGAAAAAATGCTGACGTGAAAAAAGTAATTTTGTTTGCAAATTTTCTTTGGAGTGAAAGAAAAAGTGTTCACGGAAATTATCCCTGAGCTCCATCCCTCTGATCATCTCGGTGCCTCCCCTGGGTTTGCTCCAAAATGACCACTTTTCACTTTTCTCTTTACTTTCTGTTGTCATAACAACTCTAGGCCTCCTGTCTTTCTGGAGATGGAGCAGATATGGCCTCTCATTTATTCTGTCGTTCCAAAGCCTCTGGAAGGTGACACGGGGCTGTGCAGGGGGTTGGCTCAGACACTGCTGAGATTCCCCTGTAAAACCCATCTCCGAGGAGGCAACTCTTTATTTTCAGCTGGCCCCGGCTGCAGAGGTCACAGGTTTCTCTGGAGGACAGGAATGACACATTCGGTGGATTACTCAGGCAGGAATTGAATTACTGCTCTCCCAAGCCTGGCATTTGACTTGCCTGTCAAGTGCACAACATCTAATAAAAGGCACTGGGCTGTTTCACTGTGCTGACTCGCAGCTCTCTGACGCTGGAGGAGATGGGCTTGGCTTTGCCTTGATGTTCATGAAGGAGGCTTGCCAATAATTTTGAGCCAGATGAATAAACATGTGTTCTGAAGACTCTTTTTTTTTTTTTTAAATATTCTCTATAAATTTAATAATGAGTTTCAGGGGCTGAGGTGAGAACAGGGAGAAGTTTGGATAAATAAAAGTGTAAGAATGTCCCTGGAGGGCCTGATGTGTATCTAGCAAATGCTCTATGCATTACAGCACTTCTTTTCTGGCTGTAACAGTAGTTTCAAGGCAAGGGCTAGGAGTTGATGGATCAGTCCTGGTGAAGTTCCAGGCTACCTTTGGAATTAATTTCGAGTATGATCTCAATCCCTGTCTTACAGAATGACAGGCATGATGCAGAGCCTGACATCACTCACTTGGTGAAGGATCAAAGCCCAGAAACAACACAAAACCAGTCCAAGACATCGCTCCAAAAAGGTTTGAAGAGGGAGCTGAGGGTGAGGGCTTCATCCCTGAAAAGTTTGTGTCCCAGGCCAGGCCATGCCAGGTAAATCCTGCAGAGGGACAGGCAGCAAAGGCAGCACTCTCACACTCACAGGCCGTGAGCAGAGCAGGGGGAAGGGTTGTCCACAGGAGCAGCAAGCCTGGAGCCTTGTGCAGGCACTGCCCAGAGAGGTGAAATGCTCCCACTTCTGCCTTCCAACTCCAGAACAGTCCATCCAAAATCTGCTGGGATGCCAGGAGGACAGGATGCTCTGCCTCAGCTCCAGAGTGATTTGGAGCAGCTCCAGTACAGAGCAGCCTGTGTGTGTTAAAGAACAAGACAGTCCAAGGAATGTTTTTGGGAGCCCTCCCCAAGTAAGGATTCAAAGTTTGCAGTGGCCAAGGAGGATTCAGAAGCAGAGTCTTACCCAGTCAGTAACTATAAAATTACCATTTTATAAACAGTCATGTTGAAAGCAACACCAAATTAGCCACTGGTCCTTGAGGGTCAGAAGCACAGAATAAGCTGGGAAGCCTCTAAACAAAGAGTTCCATCTTCCCAGAACAGCAGTGTGGGAGTAACACCTTGCCCATCTCTCCAAAGAGTTCTGCAAATGGGAAAATGGAGAGTTACAGAGCACAAGGTTGTTCAGTAGGGCCACACTGCCATCCTACAAGGGACAAGGGACAGCTCCCACCTCTGCTCTGGAAGCAGGGAAGGGCTGGAGTTGTGCCAGGAGGGTTTAGGGTGGAGATCAGGGAAAGGTTCTTCCCCCAGAGGGTGCTGGCACTGCCCAGGCTCCCCAGGGAATGGGCACAGCCCTGAGGCTGCCAGAGCTCCAGGAGGGTTTGGACACCACTCCAGGGATGCCCACAGTGGGATTGTTGGGTGTCTGGGCAGGAACAGGAGCTGGATCCATGACCCCTATGGATCCTTTCCCATCCAGGATACTCCATGATAATACATCAACCTGCTTCTGCCCAGGCCAGATTCCTAAAGATTTTGGAAGAATCTTTGGCTAAACCAAGAACAAGGAGTGTGGGCAGTTGCTGCTGTTGTGGCCAGAGCCAACCACTAAGAATCACAGATGAAATCCAGGGTCTTCAAAGGAAGAAATAAAGAAAAAAAAAGAATCCCTAAACCTTCATATTTCTCACTTCTCTGTATCAGATGCTTGCACATCTTGATTAGAATTCAGGATGATTCATATTCCACAGCCCTTGTAATCCCTAAAATACTACCACCACATCGAGTTGCTTGCAAAGGTGCTCTAAGGCATAGTGAGCAAAATCCCTGATAGGAATTTGCTTCCTCTTTATTCAAATAATTTTTAACTCTTTTCCTTTTCAGACCTCCAGACTGATACATAACAGCAGCCACTATTTAAATTAGGCGGTGATGGCGAGTTTCTGTGATGTACTGCCCATTATTTTAAATTAAACCAAGAAAAAGTGGACTCTTATCACAACCATTGAACTCGGTTTTCCTTCCCTGTCGATTTACATCCAAATAAGCACCTTATCAACCTGGCAAATGTCAACCTGCACTGAGGCAAGGAGGTGTGAAGTTCTTAAGCAGACACTCTCCTTGGGACTGAAAGGTCAGTGTGCATGTTATTTATTCTTCCTGGGGAAAGATTCTACTCTTAAGGCAGGGAAGGCTTTTACACTATCCACAGAAATAATAATGGGAGGCTTTAACCAAGAAAAGACCAGGCTCCAGGCTAAATCAAAAAAGAATCTTTAAAAGGATTCATTTTTTTTAACATACAGACAAAAATATATCCTGAGAATAAAATCAGGGATGGAAGAGCATTGTCCTCCAAGGAGTGTCCAGACACAAGCCCAGGTTTGGATTCCACCCCTCTTGAGGGAGCCAAAACTGCCAAATCCTCTCTGACATCCACATGGGAATGTCTCTTTTGGCACCTCTTTCCCACCAATTTTAAATACCCTTAAAAACCATCTTCTCCTGGGTTTGGCTGGGATAGAGCTAAACCACAACACAAACTTGTATTTCTCTGTTTCTCTCCTCTTCTTGGAAACCCCAATAACCACTAATTTTATCACGAAATGGCATTATGGCAAAGGCAATCCAGCTGCCTGGCTGGCTCCCACTGATGTGATCAACACTGCAACCAAACATTTTGTTCCTTGTGGCATTGTTTCAGTGCAGAGACTTGAAACTGGACAGTGAAAATAAGGAAAATTTGTGGCTGGAGAAATCAAGCTCCAGGGTTAGTTGGGGAGACAGATGAAATAAGGAAACAGCATTGCACTCAAACACCATTGTTAATGGGCCAGAACCACTGCTTTGAGGGGAGGAACAGCAGCAATGCAGCTCCTGCAGCAAAATTTATCAAAATAATCACAATTTCTGAAGAATAAACTGATTATTGTTGTAACAGAGGACAGCCTTGCCCTTAAGCTTCCTTGAGCACACTGCTCTGGCTTCTAACCAAGCAGCACAGGGGAAGTCAGAGAATATCCTGGAATCACTAAGGTTGGAAAAGACCTTTAAGGTCATCAGGTCCAACCACCAACCAGCACCACCACTGTGTTCACCACTAAACCATGTCCCCAAGTGCCACATCCACACATTTTATCAACACCTCCAACCACAGGCACTGCAAACCTCCCTGGGCAGCCCCTGCCAAGGCCTGAGCCCCCTTTCCATGCAGAAATTCCTGCTGCTGGCCAAGCTGAGCCTCCCCTGGCCCAGCTTGAGGCCGTTTCCCCTTGTCCTGTCCCTGTGCCCTGGCAGCACAGCCCGACCCCCCCTGGCTGTCCCCTCCTGGCAGGGAGTTGTGGAAAGTGCAAATGTCACCCAAATTGCCAGAAACCAGAGACCAAAAAAGGCACAGCCCTTTATTACATCAAATCACTTCAATGATGCAGCACAAATTTTACAGAACCCTTTTTTTTTTTTTTTTT
>VWYP01016925.1:18493-37935 GCA_013400435.1 Pycnonotus jocosus
TTTTTTATCGAGCCAGGTGAATTCACAAGACACAAGGTTTCACTAACGAGCTGAAGTTGTTTAAAATAATTTCTTCACACTGGTTTTTAGCATAAGGAAATGCAAAGCCTACTCCCTTCTCTGTTAATTAATGTGAAGTCGCTGGTTTATGAGACACATTTGCCAGCAACTTCCCTCTTACATCAAGGCCCTATCAGGATGTTTATCAGGAAGCATTTATTTAATAACATGGGGTTTTAAATTGGTTCCTGTAACGACAGTATTTTACCCGTGGTGTGTGAGAGCTGCAAACACAACACATGCAGATATTTTCTTGGCAATGTGTAACTGCAGAGCTGGGATGCAAAAAAAAAAAAAATTAAAAAAAAAAAAAGGCAAGGAAATTTTAAGGGAATGGAAAATAGAGCAGAAATCCCAGAATCATTCATGGTTTGGGCTGGAAGAGACCTTAAAGCCCATCCAGTGCCACCCTCTGCCATGGCAGGGACACATTCCACTGTCCCAGGCTGCTCCAAGCCCCAAAGTCCAACCTGGCCTTGGACACTGCCACCCTGCCTTGTCCTTTCGTGTCCTATTGTGACATTCCATCACCAGTGGTTCCTTGCTCCTTTCATTTTAAGCCCCAGGAAAAGCTACAAACAGCCCCTTCACAGGGGAGTCCATCAAACCCAGAAATCCCTCCCTGACAGAAGCAGCCCCTAAGGAAAAGCACAGATATTCATCCCATGGGACAATTTCCCTAAAACTCCAACTGACCCCAAAGACTTGTAACTCACTCGCTTCCTTAACAAAAAGGATTTCTGTATTTCAGGCCTTGCTGTGAAACTTCCAGAACTAAACCTAACATGGAACAGGTTTCCCAGAGATGCTCTGGCTGCCTCTGGATCCCTGGAAGGATTCCAGGCCAGGTTGGACAGGGCTTAGAGCAACCTGGGATAGTGGAAGGTGTCCCAGCCCATGGCAGGGGTTGGAATGGGATGGGCTTTGAAGTCCTTTCCAACCTGGGCCATGCTGGGGTGATTCCTTGCTGATGATTCTGGGAGAGGCCTCTTTTGTATTTTACAGCTCTTGGCTGGTGAGTGGCAATGCCCAGCTCAGCACTCATCACCTGTGGGTGGAATTTTTAGTCTTCCTCCCTTTGCATCCATCTCTGGAGGATTTCACCTGCCACTGCCTTGCCCAGCAGTAAATTCTGCCTCAATCCTACTGCAGTTTCCCACAGTCAGCACTCAGCTCCAGAGCTCTGGAGGAAGCACTGGCAGCACACCCTGTGTCTTTCTCAGCTCATTTATCAGTTGAGTATCACAGGTTTGTGCAGATTCCTGGGAGACCATGCTGCTGTCATCTTCTCACTCAGGAAACTGCTCAGTTACTCCAACCTTCTGTTTCCTATCCTTTGACCAATTTTTTTCACTGATTTGTAGAGCATTCCTTTTCTTTCTCATCCTTTTGGCTTTAATCCCAAATCCTCAGAGGGTTGGATACAGAGCACAGTACACTTGTGATGATCTACTCCTGTTTCACTGATGAGGACGCATTTGGGGATTCATTTGCTCCTTTTAACCATCATCCTGGGATCACTGTGGGGATGCTGCTCTGCAGGTGGGGTTGTGCTAAGATTTCCCATCCCTGGAAACATCCCAGGCCAGGTTGGGTGGGGCTTGGAGCAGCCGGGGAGAGTGGAAGCTGTCCCTGCCCATGGCAGGGGCATGGAAATAGAAGATCTCCCTCTGGAGCTCCCCTTGGGAGGGCTCTGCCTCACAGTCCCAGAGGCTGAGCTGTGCAGTTCCCCATCCCTAAAGGAGGTTTCCTTCCTCGAGGAACAGAACTGCTCACTTAGAGCCCGAGACCCACCCTGGCTTGGTTCCATCTTTTGGTTTGTCTGGGGACTTTTGGAGGAGGCAGATGGGCTGGTTCCATGAAAATCAGTTCCAAGGCTGCTACAATAACCCGCTTCTTGCTAGTCTGGCACCTTCCTCCTACTCCCCAGGCAAGGTTGGCTTCACACCTGCCCCGATTTGTACTTGATGGAATCAGAACTCGATATTTCAGATCTAAAATTTTATTTATTCTGACTTTATACCATACCTAGGCTCTGAACTATTTAAAGTAAAGCACAGCTCTTGGAGGAACAGGTGTCCTGGCAAATTCTGGAGTTGTGAAATCTTCAGCTACGTGCTACAACCAAACACTTTCCCTAAAAATAGTTGAACTTCGATACGCTAAAACTCTTGTTTTGTTTACAGCAGCCCCCCTGCTCTTAGTCCCTAACACAATGGCTTATTATTATTAAATTTTCTGCTGCATTTGTTCTACTAATCCACAAAGTCAACAAAATTCTTTTGTGTAATTCTTGTGTCCTTCACAGCATTACAGGAGTTTCAAAACCTGAGTCAAAAACCTTGTGCCAAGGTCACTAAAGAAGTAATAGGGAGGCTCTTCATGAGACTTGTCCCTCAGGAGTGGTTCTGATTCCTCCCCTGCACCTGGAGCTCACCTCATCCTGTCCCAGTCCTCTCTTTTCCAAACTCCTTATCTACCTTGGCCAGCTCCTTATAATTCCTGTATTAATCTGCGCCATCTCCGCTTTCAATAATAATTTCCTCAGGGAACAGCACTGAATAAATGCTGCCTATAAATCCAGGGAGCTTAAGCCCCTGCATCTCTGTAGAGTGAGATGTTCACTGGTGCAGCAAAAAGAACCAGCCTGGTGCTCAGATAAAATCACCTGCTGAGCAGCATTTTCCCTTTTATCCCACCTTTCACCCAGCACCTTCTGGATTGCTCTTTGTTCCAAACCTGACCTAAGAAATCATCTGATCTGCATGGGCCTTCCAGGATCTCTTTCTGCCCAGTATTCTCACATCAGAATGCATTATATTCCCAGATGGAAATAAACATTAAAGGGTTTTTTGTGAGGGAGCAGAGAAAACAATCTAAAAAGTGATGGACTCGCTTTCTCCAAAGGAAGCCACTGACAAAGCCAAGAGCTTTGCTGTGCTTTAGTCAAATAAATCACACAGACTCAGCAACAAAATTCCCAACTGAAAGGAGAATTGGAATTGCAGGATGATTTTCCAGCTTCTTCCCATGACAGCAACACTAAACTGATGTGGATGTAGAAGGGGAATGAAAATCCTGCCCTGACAATTCCTTTGGCAAGAATTAGTTCCTGCCATTCCAGAACAACTGTTTCATACTGCTCATCAAGTTTTTAACCTTTATCTGAATTTTCCCTAGGAAAGAAATTGCCTTTTTTATTTTTCATTGCAGTTTATGTTCCCACCCAAGTTCAGTGCCCAGAAAAAAAGAACCTGCCACATTTTCTCCTCCTACTCCTCCCCTCCTGCCATTCTGTGTTCAAAATCCCAGCCAGCAGTCAAACACAACTTGAAAGGAGATAATCCTGGTCATGAGATGTGCATTCCCAACAAAACCAAGCCTCTTTCCATCTCGTGATTCCAATCAACAAATTCTCAATGCCACAGAGCATGCAGCAGCCAGCATTCCAGAGAGACACATTTTCCATCCTTTCCCCCCAACATTTTCAGAGTTAGCAATTTCAAAGACATGACCTTCATCAAGGAAGCACGATTCTCATTTTGTATTTGTACAAACATCCTAAAACATTCCTGAATTTAACACCAGGAAACCAAAAGTTAAGAAATATAATGAAAAAAAGCCCCAAAACAATGTGGTGTTCAGGAAGTGCAGTGGGCAAACTGACAAATGAAAACCATCCAGAAGTGAACCCAGCCTCAAGGAATACAGGTTTTTACAAATTATTCAAGAGAGGATTTTGGGGAATGATTTCCAGCAAAAACATGCCCATATTAAAAGGGAATTATCACACTACCTTAACAGCACTTCTCAGCCATAGCTGTGGAGATTATATGTTGATCACCTGGAAAATGTAAAATAGAAGATTAATGATATTGTTCATTTCTTAATTATTGATTAAGAAGAGCAACTAATTTCACACATTTTCCTTTATTTAAACAGTTTTCACTTCCTAAACAAACAGAGAAGAGCAGAACACACAGCTTTCAATATCTGCTGGTTTATTCCTGATAAAGGCAGCTTCAAATAAGAAAAATAACGAGAAAACAACGCCTGAGGTTTTCATTAATGTAGTTTACATATTTTCATGAAGGCTGTCAACTTGGAGACCGGGGAGAAATTCATAACAAGTTTTATCCTTCCAAAATGCCCACCCTAAAACACATCAGGCACTTATCTGTAATTTGTTTGGACTCAAATATATTCCCCACCCTTCCCCAAGATGAAATATTGAACAGGGAAATCTCTCACTGCCTCTTTCCAGCTCTGTTTCGCTGTGTGCCTGTGAGTTATCCCAGGGATGGAGAACACAACTGGGGGTGCAGGGTTATTTTGGGGCTGCTGCTGCTCCAGTGTTTATCCAACTGAGACTGTGCCATGGAGGAATTCAGGAGGAATTTGGGCCTCCAGGCATGGACTGGGTTGGATGTTTCACCTTTCTCCCAGCACCAAAGGGAAATGCAGGGCAGAGACTCCAGGGCTCCAAATGGGGAGGGAGAGACCCAGCAGAGTGGGGAGGCACCTTGATACTTGTTATTGAGGGGGCTTGAAAATCAAATCGAATTGCTCAGGTGCTGGGCTCAGTTCAACTTTTTGTTTTTGGGAAAATCCAGATCCTTATAAACACATCCAGTTCCTTCCCCAAATCCCATCTATCCCTGCCCTCTGGCAGTGGGAAGCCATTCCCTGTGTCCTGTCCCTCCATCCCTTGTCCCAAATCTCTCTCCAGCTCTCCTGGAGCCCCTTTAGGCATTGGAAGGAGCTCTGAGCTCTCCCTGGAGCCATCTCCTCTCCAGGCTGATCAGCACAGAATCTGTATTCCATTGGAATTAGCCAGCTTGCCATGCTCTCCAAGCAGAAACAGGGAATTTTAGGCACACACAGTTTGCTTTGCAATAACCCAGACTGCTGCCTTGTTCTGAGGTGGAATAAATCCACACCACACTGGGCAGTGAGATTTAGGAGATAACTCTGAGCTTTGAAGGCTGATGGAAATTTGGGGAAATACATGCATGGTGGGTTGATTTCCAACAAAGTATTGGAGAAATATAAGGGGAAACAACACAGTGTTTTTCTAGCCTTCAGAATTTAACTGAGTAAAAACGGGTAAAGCTTCATTAGGAAGACACCAGATGTGTGTGGGAGTGCATAACTCTTCCCAGGTCTGCTTGACCAAATCATTTATCTCATATATATACATAGACAAAAAAAGAAAGAAGTACAACCAGACAAAAATAAGGCACAGACAACACACAGTTGATTCCAGCAGACATTTGTTTGTATTTCTGAAGACATCTAACAGTTCTAATTTATTTTATGAGAGAAAAATAAATGTTTCCAGCAAAGAAATATTTTGCTGAAACTTTCACCTGAAAGAATTCCTGTTCTCTGCTTCAAACACAGCTGGTGAAGAGAAGGTTCCAGAGAGACCTTTAACTCCATTCCAGGGCCTAAAGGGGCTCCAGGAGAGCTGGAGAGGGACTGGGGACAAGGGATGGAGGGACAGGACACAGGGAATGGCTTCCCACTGCCAGAGGGCAGGGCTGGATGGGAGATTGGGCAGGAATTTTTCCCTGGCAGGGTGGGCAGGCCCTGGCACAGGGTGCCCAGAGCAGCTGTGGCTGCCCCTGGATCCCTGGCAGTGCCCAAGGCCAGGTTGGACTTTGGGGTTTGGAGCAGCCTGGGACAGTGGAAGGTGTCCCTGCACATGGCAGGGGTGGGATGGGAGGTCTTTAAGGTTCTTTCCAAATTTGAGGATGGGAGGGAAGCTCCTCTGGGCTGCGTGGAGCACAGACACATTCTGCCAGCAGCGTGGTCACCTCTGGATTCCACATCCCAGCAAAACAAGTCCTCATTCCCCCCGCAAAAAATCCACACTGCTAATTCTCTGCTTTGGCCAGAGAATTCCCAGTCCCTCAGGCACGCATGAGAGGGACTGAATGAATTCCACTGCCATAAGAACAGAGTTTCTTCCTTGCTTTACTCAGAGATTAATGCCCACTGTCAGCAGCTTTTATGATAAATGATCGTCATTGTGAATTTTGGTAATGAAGATGCATCATGCTGTGTGTTGTTCACACACTGCAGAACATTTCTCCTCTAATCAGCAAGGGCTTGAAGTTCTGGAGATTGTTTTGCAGGAAAAAAAAAAAATAGGCTGTTGGTATGGGAATTGGTTTGTATTTTAATGCTGTAAATAGAGCCAGAGCCTTCAATTCTGAGTTTCCCTGGAAGGTGACGACAGAACCTGAGCTGTGGCTGTTCCATCAGCCTGGGCCATGGTGTGAGAGGAGCAGGTGAAAGCAAGAGCTGCTGGACCCATTTCATCCCCACTGTCTCTAATTTTGAGGCTCACTTTGGATTTTACACTCTCCCTGGGAAGGATCAGTCACCCCCTTAGACTCTCACATCCCTGTTAGTGAGACCAGAGCATTTGGTGCCCACTGGACACAAATTCTCCTTTAGTTTCCTCATTCACATGCACAAAACCACACAGAATTGACCCAAAATTCAATAAACAAGAACAAGCACCAATGGCATTGGAATCATTGTATGATATTCTGCTCACTATCTGCTCATTCCAGGCTGAAATTAAAGAATAACTTAATTTCTACAATCGGTGACTGCCTGAACAAACAACTCCCATCACCAAATCTGAAGCATTATTTTGGTGCATTCCTAAGATTCTTATTTTTGAGGGCAGCCTTCTCCTTCTTAAGGGCAATGGAGATGATTAAAGGGATGGAAAGGCTGGGAGAGCTGGGGGTGTTCACCTGGAGAAGGGAAAGCTCCAGGGAGAGCTCAGAGCTCCTTCCAGTGCCTAAAGGGGCTCCAGGAGAGCTGGAGAGAGATTTGGGACAAGGGATGGAGGGACAGGACACAGGGAATGGCTTCCACTGCCAGAGGGCAGGGCTGGATGGGAGATTGGGCAGGAATTGTTCCCTGGCAGGGTGGGCAGGCCCTGGCACAGGGTGCCCAGAGCAGCTGTGGCTGCCCCTGGATCCCTGGCAGTGCCCAAGGCCGGGTTGGACTTTGGGGCTTGGAGCAGCCTGGGACAGTGGAAGGTGTCCCTGCACATGGAACTGGATGAGTTTTGATGTCCCTTCCAACCTCAGCCACTCCATGATTCTCTAATTAAAAGGTTAAGAATTGGATTATGGGAGTGGGGTAAGAATTGGTAATAAAGTTTAGGTTTGAAGTCAGAGCTCCAGGGTTTTGGTGGTTCCACCTCTCCAAAGATGCCCTTGAAGCTCCCTCTCAGTCTGACCCTTCCTCAACCCTCCTGACCTCCACAGGTACCATTACCTGGGAATTTAGAAAAAAAAAATCACCTCCAGTAATTTCTTGGCCCTGCCCTATTTGTTTCTACTCGAAATTTTCCTTTTTCTCCCCAGCATGAGATTTTCACTCGGCCTCTTCTCCACCCAAAGAAGTAACTCATGTAAGCACTCAGAGATGTTAAAAAACCAGCATGAAGACCAGTGCTATCTCAGCTAAGGAAAGCAAATTCACATTTCTCACGAAGCAAGACTCCTAAATCTCTCCTGCAGCTTCGAAAATTACCCTCTTTATTTTAATTAAGCCAGTGTTACCTGTAATGATGCTTACAGTGTGCACATTTTCTTATATCACCCCCTAGCAAACTCCATCTCTGTACTTCTCTCTCTCTGGCATTTTGATGCAGAATTTTAGAATTTTTTATCTCTAACTCAAGAAATTAAAGAATACTGATCAGGCCTTGAAATATTCACAGAACCTGGTTTCTAGAATGACAAATCACTCCCTTTATTTTTGCTGTTTGCAAGGCACATTCATGAACCAAAATTGGTTGGGGTGGGGGCAGTAGAATTCCTTTGCTTTCAACATTTTTTCTCCTTTTCTGCAGCAAAAAAAAATAAGGTTCAATTTTGCCTGAAAAATATGTTAAAAGTTTTCAAAATGCAACTATAACCTCTAGAGCTAACACAATTCATCTGCTCCAGGTTTGAGTTACAAGTATACACTCATTTACTGGTTAAAAAAAAAAAAAAGGAACAGGTTTTGTTCCTAGAATCTCTTGGAAAACAACCATCTTCCAAAAAGTCCCCATCAAATACTTCAAATATGTAAAGACTACTACATTGGCATTTTTATTAAAAGTTTTCTTGTCAAATCGGAGCCATGAAAATCTGATTTACTGCCAACTTTTTTTGGGTTTTTTTTTTGGAAAATCAACCCAGTCATGTTTTTCTTGGCAATGGAAAGTAAGCTTGAGTCAAAGTAAGATTTGTTTTAGCATTATTTCATGTTTTCTGAATACATTTTATATATATTTATGTCTGCCTCTGTTTCTACTGCATGGAAATGCTGCTCTCACCCAGCTGGTGGAACTTGCTTGGCTGCACACGGGAGCAGTGAGTGAAATCCAAAATGAAAATCTGAGTTTTCTCTTTGCCACACAAACCCACAACTGCATCTCAAGTGTATTTAAAGAATTTACTGCTTATAATAAAATTAAACCTCCAAAGCACTTTAAGAAAGACTTAGGGATCTTTTCCTAAGGTCAAGGTGCTCAAAATTCCCCAGTGCCTTGGAAGATGTTTGAGTTTAGGGATTTCAAGCTGCTCAAGGTGGAACCTCAGAGTCCAGTGCAGCATTCTGATAAATCAGAGCAGAAAATGGAATTCAGTAAAGCAATGAACTTTCCAGATTTTTGAAAACTTGACGTGTGGGAGGTTCATAACCCACCCAACAGATGACAGGGATTCTCTGCTGCAAGATGTTGAGTGTGACAGCCTGGCCAGGAGCTGAGAATTCTAAAAAGTGAGGATTTGAACTGATTTATAGAACCACAGAATGCTTTGGGTTGGAAGGGAACTTAAAGACCATCCAGTGCCACCCTAACCTGGCCTTGGGCATTGCCAGGGATCCAGGGGCAGCCACAGCTGCTCTGGGCACCCTGTGCCAGGGCCTGCCCACCCTGCCAGGGAACAATTCCTTCCCAATCTCCCATCCAGCCCTGCCCTCTGGCAGGGGAAGCCATTCCCTGTGTCCTGTCCCTCCATCCCTTGTCCTCTCCAAGTCTCTGGAACCCCCTTTATGCACTGGCAGGGGCTCTGAGTTGTCCCTGGAGCCTTCTCTTCTCCAGATGAACACTCTCATCCCTGTGTGTGCAGATAGCACAGGGTCCCTGCCTTGTTCCTCCTCATTACATTCCTTTTGGAAGATCTCTTAAAGCACAAAAGAAACGGGTCCTTCAACAAGGAGCACCCCGATTGTTTGACGTGAGGAAAATGTAAAAAAAACCCCTTTTCTCTGGCTA
The DNA here is from genome assembly GCA_013400435.1 of Pycnonotus jocosus. NCBI lineage: Eukaryota > Metazoa > Chordata > Aves > Passeriformes > Pycnonotidae > Pycnonotus > Pycnonotus jocosus. The sequence goes on from VWYP01016925.1 coordinate 27,855, forward strand.
ATTTGAGCTGCAATGGCTTTAGCTCTCTTAATCCTGACTTCTTTCTAAAAGCAATAAACACAGTGCCAGCCCTTTGCTCTGAAATGCTCTTGTTCGTCAGGAAGCTGGAGAGAAACCCAGGAAGAGGCAGAACCCATGGATCTGTCCTCAGCAGCTCCAGCTCTGCCAAGTGCCGAGCTGGCGGTGCCCGTGCGTGTCCCTGCCCACGGCCAACTGCTCCTCCCTCTGTTCTGGCCAGGCTCCCACTCCCCCAGCCCTGCTGGGAGCACAGAGTGCTCCAGAACCTGCTTCCATCACAGCCAAATGAGTAAAAGGGATGGATTCATTTGGCAAGAAACCCAAATTTTCTTTGGGAGCTCTGCAGCTGTGGAGTTTGGGGAGGTGGGAATGCAGGGATGGTGGTGGGGACCTGCACGTTGTCCGTCTCATCACAGACAGGGAGAATCTGGGAGCACCCTTTCCACCCTGGAGAGATGGAGTACCTACCCCCAGTGTGCATTTCAAACCTCAGCCCTCAGGGGAATTTAGGTCTGCACCCAGTGCAGGGTTCAATCAGACCCACATTCCTGCAGATACAAACTGACAATGAGAGGCACCAAGTGCAAAACCCACACAGGACAGGAAAGGATTTGGGATTTATCTGTGCAAACATGGAGCTGCAGCTGCTCCTGGACCAGAAACACAACGCTGTGGTTCCAGCCACAACCTGGGCTCAACCATCCCATGGATGTTCCCAGACACAATCCCTCATTTACACTCTGGGTGTTCCCACAGCTCAGAAGGAGTTTTCAAACAGGACTGACATGAAATTGCACAACGTAATTAACTGTACTTTTTAAACAAAGGGATGCTCTTCCACGTTTTTTGTACTCATCCCTGTCCTCCTGAAATCTCCCTCCTACTCTCCAGCTGAATAAGGCTCAGGAATGTCTGAACAGCATACTGAGGTGTAAAGGCTCCCACAGTCTTTCATCCCCCAGTCTAATATTTTCTGAGTAATATTTATGTAAGCCCATTTTAGGCTGTGTTTGGCTTAATATTTTTCCCACTTACACAGAACTATGCAAGGAAACTTTCAGCAATGTATAGATTCATGTCTCCAGACACAGGCATTCCCAGCTATTTTTCCTCCATCAGCCTTCTCTCCACAGATAAACACAAATAAGACAAAACTAAAGACAAAATCAGAAACTTGAGGCCTTTAATGCTCAAGAGAACATCTGTATCTGCAAGAACTTTGGCACCTGAAAGCAAGGGGGTACCTACAAGGCCATTCCTGTTAAGGATCAGGCACAGGAAGTGACCTTATGGGTATGAATTCCCACAAATCTTTCCAGAGTTGTACCTTAAATTACCTACAGGCCTGTGGCTGGTGGTGTCACCACAGTCTAGAACTAATGGGCCCAGGATTGTTTAAATTGCTCATCAATGGTTTTGTGGAGGAACATCTCAGGAACCAGCACAGCAGGGACCCACTGGAGCAGCTCTGTCGGGAAGGAACCTGGGGGACACCGAGCTGTCCCTGAGGCAGCAGAGTGTCCTGGGGCTCCTGGGGGACACCGAGCTGTCCCTGAGGCAGCAGAGTGTCCTGGGGCTCCTGGGGGACACCGAGCTGTCCCTGAGGCAGCAGAGTGTCCTGGGGCTCCTGGGGGACACCGAGCTGTCCCTGAGGCAGCAGAGTGTGGCGGGGCCAAGGAGGCCAATGGGATCCCGGGGGCAGCAGGCAGAGCATGGGCAGCAGGGCAGGGAGGGATGGTGCCCCTGTGGGCAGCCCTGGAGGCTCCTCTGCAGGGCTGTGTCCAGCTCTGGATGCTGAGCACAGCAGGGCCAGGGAGCTCCTGGAGCGGGGCCAGCGGAGGCTGCGCAGCTGAGGAAGGGCCTGGAGCATCTGGGTGCCCAGGAAAGGCTGAGGGAGCTGGGGCTGTTCAGCCTGGAGAGGAGCCCCAGCTGAGAGGGGCCCTCAGGCCTGGCTGTCCCTGTGTGCAGGGAGGGCTCCCAGCAGGGCCCAGGCTCTGCTGCGGGGGCCCAGCAATGGCCCCAGAGCCACGGGCAGGGCCTGAGCCCAGCAATTCCCCCTGCCTGCACAGGAGGCACAACTTCTTCCCTGGGCAGTGCCCAGCCCTGAGCACATTGTCCCCAGAGCCTGGGGGCTCTCCTGCCTGGGGCTGCTGCAGAGCTGTGTGCACACAATGCTGTGTCAGCTCCTGCTGGTTTCGACATTGGGGCTTCAAGTCCTGCCCACACCGGGTCTATTTTGCATAATTTCAGCCAAGCATAAGCAGCATTATTCAACAGCATGATACAAGCATAATAATTTTAGTCTTTAAATTTGAATAACTTCCTGAGGAAAAAAACACCGTCTATTTCTAGGGCTTCTGGTTGTGAGATAATAGAAAAAGTCAATTTTAATTTTTTACTAAGTTCCAAAATTCCATTAAAAGCGAGAGGTATTTTGAGGAGTTTGTACATTGTGTCACATGGAATGAAATCCCACGACCTGAGTGGTATTTTACACCTTGGCACTCTTGCTGCTGGGGGTTTTCAGACGCTGCTAAAACCTGCTTCAACTTACTTGCTCTTAATCAGATTTGATCCCAAGTCTGGAAAAGTTGAGGATTATTTCTGCGTCTCCTGCAGCCACAGGTCCCTGTAGGCCTGCACTTTTGAGATCCCAGATTTTGTGTTTCTCTGCTTAATTCACAACGACAAAGGGGACCTGTGAGATTTCCAGCCCTTGTGAACCAGCCAATCCAGCAAACCTTTTAAGCATGCAAAGAAACTTCAGCCATTTCCTGACATTCCTGCAAATGAGATCTGAATTGGAGCTGCAGCATTAATACATAATACTCACATTAAAGCTTAGCAAGGCAGGAGTTGTTCGGATTCATATTCCAGTGAGACAAACAAGTGTCAGATGCAGAGGTGGTCTTGAAGGTTTAATTGAGGTTTAATTTTAGATTTTTCCCTGCATACCATAAGCTGGGGTTCAAGGAGTTTTCTTCAACATTGTTAGAGAATATCCAGCTTAAAAAACTCCCGTGTTTCTTATCAAAGGAGTCATTTGAATTGAAAAATCTTAAGGAAAGCTCTTCTTGCCCCATTTCCATTTTTGCAATTATTATATGCATATTAATTGGAGCAAACTCTTTAGGAAATGGTTCACATAAGCAGCTTTTAGCTGATGAATTATCCCTGTCATTTAAAAACATTTACATCGCTTGTTTATGTTACTTTGTTAATTTTATTGTAATTTAGTATTAATTAACAGCCCTGTCTTTACAAGGTGTTTAATCAGTTACAACTCTTAATTACACCACAGCATTGCTTAATAAAACAACACACTATTTGAGATTAAGTTAAATTGGTTAAATTAATCTGTTATCCTCTTTTGTGGGTAATTTATTGCACGATAAAAGCAAGTACTGAAATTATTTTCATGGCAAGTAGCCTAAAACTAATGTTACAGTGATTCTTTTTTACCTTAACTACAAAGAAAAACTGTTCCTAATTTCAGTGTTTTGTACAGATCAGCACAAGGCTCAGAGCTGTCTCAAAAGTTGCAGTCACAAAAATTTGGTGCTGGAACAGCTTGGATTGGAGAGTGATGCTGGATCAGCACCCTCAGCTCCATGGGAACCTCCCCAGCCAAGGAGCTGCTCCTGAGAGCAGCCAAAATCTTCTGCCAGAGCCTGAGGTCCTGCCTTGGCCTGCTGAGGTCACAGGAAAGCTTTTCCTGCATGGAGCTGCCAAGCTGCATCTTGAACCCACCTAAGCTCTTCCCACAGAATCCCGCAGTGGTTTGGGTTGGAAGGGACCTTAAATCCCATCCAGTGCCACCCCTGCCATGGGCAGGGACACCTTCCACTGTCCCAGGCTGCTCCAAGCCCCAAAGTCCAGCCTGGCCTTGGGCACTGCCAGGGATCCAGGGGCAGCCACAGCTGCTCTGGGCACCCTGTGCCAGGGCCTGCCCACCCTCAAAGGGAACAATTCCTGCCCAAGATCCCATCCAACCTTGTCCTCTGGCATTGGGAAGCCACTCCCTGTGTCCTGTCCCTCCATCCCTTGTCCCAAGCTCTCTGGGAGCCCCTTTATGCCCTGGAAGGTCTCCCCATCTCCTCATGCTCTGAGGCAGTGAGGAGCACTGTCCATGCCATGGGATAGAATCCACTGGCTCGCTTGAAATCTGCCCCTGGATAATTTCATTGCACATGTGCCAGCCCTACTCCCTGTGTTAGGAGAAAGAATTCACAGGTTGCCCATAAACACTTTTCCCCCTCCTTGGAGCTTCTGTCTGTCCACAAGTCCTGGGCCTCAACTGCACCTCTCAGGCGGAACACCCCAAATCCACCCCGTGACTCCTTGCACGATGCCACTCACCCAGTGACCCCTCCTGAGGCCTATTTCAGACCAATTTGGTTATGCGCAGCCACTTCTTCTCTGTTTGGCATTGCCAAGCACTCACGGTGACCAAAATAAATCTTAATTATTTCAGATCATTTCTTCCTGTGTCAACATCATTTAGAATCGTAAGGCTGTCCTTGCTGAAATGCCTCCAGACCTTTCTGAAGCTGTTCTGTCTGCAATTTCCTGGTTCTAATATGTGATATCTCACAATTCAATGAAGAAAAATAAAAAATTAAACATGACAATTATGGCTTAATGTTTGTCACAAGCTCGGGACAGGCTTGGAAACACCTTCCTGCAGCAGGCATGGAAGACAGTGGGCTTGCACTCAGCCATGACCATGTTTCTGGAGACTTATTCCACATTTTAATTCTGATGTTCACTTCTGGATTTTTAAAAGAACAACTGAATGGGAAAAAAAATATATAAATCTACTAAACCAGTGATTTATGCAATAGAATTTTCCTTGTCAGTCTTCTGGGTGTGTCACAGGTAACTGTTCAGACAGTTCTGGTCACATCTGAAGATGCTTCAGGGTGAACTTCTCGAATCTGGTGACTTGAATAACAATCATCTCTTAATTATTTTTCTAACTTGATCTATTCCTCCTTGGACCCTTGCATTATCTCCTGAAATTAGTGAAAGAACTCTGGTTGTATTTCCAATGCTCCTCATGCCGAGGGGAAGCATTTAATAAAATATTTATAAACTGTACTATTCAACAGTTCATCATTTGGAAAAGCAGTGCCGTGCATTTTACACTCAAATGAAACTTCAAAAATGCCTTAAGATAATTATTTTAGTAAACAGAGTGAGAAAACATTCACACTCCAAAACCCCCAAAGTTGCTTCATCTGATTTTTTGACTCTGATTGTTTTATGACAAATGGATGAGTGTGTGTTCTGGCAGACTGAGTGCCATGGTTTTTGGAGGAAAGAGGAACTGTTGAGCTCTAAAAGCTCATAGAAGGATTTTGAGGTGCTTGAGCTGATAAGATTTCTCAGCAGCATCTCCCACATGTAAGAGGTGATAGGGTGATACCTTGGTGCTGATCCTCATTCCGGAATTTTCCCTCTCCACCAGGTGTTTGCAGAGATAAAGTTTTGTGCCTGAATGGAAGCACCTCTGTGCAATTTGTCCCCTTAGTTGCTATGTGCTTGTGCAGTTCCCAGGGCTTTACTGCAGGGATGCCTTAAGAGAACCAACACACAAATTCTTGAAAGCAAAAGCTTTGCAAAAGCAAAAGCTCTTGAAAGCAGAGCCTTTTTGTGTTGTTGATCACTCACCAAAACCAAGGTTGAGACTGGTTTTAACTGGAGGCCTCTAAGCTGCAACCTTTCACATCTCCAATTTCACCAAGTTTTATACTTAAGGCTTTACAGAGCTGACTTTTTCCCGAGGACTCTTCCTTCTCTTAAACCAACTGGTTTGGGGGTTTGTAGTGTTTTCTGTAGAATGAGCAATTATTGATGTTTTGCTTCAAAAGCAATAAGCATTCTGGCTTGTGGCAGAAACGTGCTGGCCCTGCTGAGGGACCTCGAGGGCTGTGTCCAGTTCTGGGCCCTCCTGGCCAGAGAGCCCTGGAGGGGCTGGAGCGTGTCCAGGGAATGGAACAGAGCTGAGGAAGGGGCTGGAGCCCCAGGAGAGGCTGAGGGAGCTGGGAAAGGGGCTGAGCCTGGAGAAAAGGAGGCTCAGGGGGGACCTTGTGGCTCTGCACAACTCCCTGCCAGGAGGGGACAGCCAGGGGGGGTCGGGCTGTGCTGCCAGGGCACAGGGACAGGACAAGGGGAAATGGCCTCAAGCTGGGCCAGGGGAGGCTCAGCTTGGCCAGCAGCAGGAATTCCTGCATGGAAAGGGTGCTCAGGCCTTGGCAGGGGCTGCCCAGGGAGGTTTGCAGTGCCCATGGCTGGAGGTGTCCAAGGAAGGGCTGGAGGTGGCACTCAGTGCTCTGGGCTGGGGACAAGGTGGGCATCGGGCACAGCTGGGACTCCATGGGCTGGGAGGGATTTTCCAAACTAAATAATTCTGTGAGAGGGCAAGAAGGCTCTCTCCAAAGCTATCAAAGGACACCAAGGCATGTAATTATATCAAATTGGCACCACAGTGCCCTGAGGTTCTCCTGGAGAAAAGAAAGTCTAAGCTCTATGTGTGCCTTTTTTGGCCAAATCTCCATCCATAGCCTTAAAAACAACCATTAATTTCCTGGCTGGTCTCCCACTGCCAGAGGTAAAATGCCTCTGTTGAGGAACAGGGAGGTGTCACCAAGGGAGCCTTGTGGCTGCTGATGGAGAGGAAGGAGCACAGCTGGGCTCTGGGCTGGGTTCCACTGCCTTTGAAGCACAGGAGGAGGAGGGGGAATGCCTAATGCCTAATGCTGCAGAACAGCCAAGGCAGCAGAATGGAACCGGAGAGACCTCCCTGGTGCCACTCAGTGGTGTGGAAAAAAGCTCCCCATGTGACCCAGGCAAACACACCCCAGTGAGAGAAACAAGCTCTTCAAATAAAACTCCACCAAGCAGCATCATGAGCTCAGGGGACACACACACGTGGATTTGGGAGCTTGGCTGTGACCTCACAGACATCCTCAAGCACAAACCCATCATTACAAACCCACAGCATCAAAGCAAACCCTTTAATTACTCATTCTCCAAGTTCACTGCCCACAAACTGATGTGATATTTTAAGTAAGGATTGGGGCTGCTACAAGCACATCTTTCCTCTTAACTGCTTAAGCAGGTAATGTTTAGCCAAGACTAAGTATTGCTGTCCTGTCATCCATATTTATTGTACAGAACAAAGTTAGAACACCTCCACACCTCTAGAAGTGTCCAAGGGCAGGATGGATGAGCCTTGGAGCAACCTGGACTAGCAGCAGATGTTCCTTGCCCATGGAATGGGATGAGCTTTAAGGTCCCTCACAACCCAAACCGATCTGGGATCCTGTAATTCTATGTTTGCATTGTTGTCCTCACTTGATAGTTGTGAAATGTTTCAGTGCTTTCCTGGTGGTTATGTAGCATTTAAAGGTTACAAAAAGAATAGTCTGGGCATTAGGAGATTTTTTTTTCTTTTGTTTCTCTTCTAATATTCCCTTTATATTCTGCAGTTTTAAAGGTTAGATTTGATGAACATCCCAGGACTCTCCATCCCATGCTCTGCCCAAATCACACAGCTCTGTGAACTGGGTGAAAAGTGCTTCCACACCTTTCTCAGCATGGCCTAAAAGTCCTAAACCAAGACTCCAGGGAGGCAGCAGCACTCTAAAGGCTGAGATAAGAAAAGAGAAGCAAGAAAATCCAAGAAGGGAGTGAGGAGAAATACACAACATATGAAAGCACAGCAGAGGCTGGGGAGGAAGGCACCACACAGTAGGTGGTTTCCAAAGAATAACCTGACACTACCCTCACATGTGGCCACCCAGGGCTGGATCACTCATCTCCATCATGGCAATCATTTAGGAACATTTTAGAACTTGCCATCATCACCAGCAGCTATTTAAATATGGGATGTACAGCAGCACTCCCATAAAATTGTACCTCTCCTGTCCCCTTTTTTAGTACAAAATTAGTCATTTTTTTTCGCCGTGACAATTCGCTGGTGAAGGCAAATCCTAAAAAATGAGCTTGCGAGTGTTTTGAGCTTCAGAGATCTGCCTCTGAAAAAGCCCGATGATGGTTCTGCATTTCATCACGTCACGGCTGCATATCACCAGAAAAAGAAAAGTCACAGCTCAAGGAAGATAACAGGGTAATGTCTGCAAGGGCTCCTGGCTGTCAGGAGGAGCCCTCACGACTGAAAGGCAAGAGAAAATCTTTCCCTAATCTTTCCTTTCTGAAATTGCATCGTTGTGCTGAAGTAGTCAGAGCTATCACAGGAGCACAGCCACCCACGCACCCCGATGCACACGACAGGAGGATCTGGCAAGGCACAGGGAGCAGGGCTTCATTTCACGCAGAAATCCCAAAAAAACAAGTCCAAACAGCCCTGAGGCATCCTTACACCAAAGAAAAAGGGGGAAGAGTTTGGGAAATGCCCTTTGTGAGCTCTGCCAGCTCCAAAGTCACCACTGCTGCCACAGCCCCTGGCCTAGAGCTCCCTTCCCTGGCTAAGGGAAGAGATCCAAGGGGAAATCCTGTCCCTCCATGTCCAACAGTGCCAGGCTCCAGCCAGTGGCAGCTTCCATGGAGCTCTCAGGGCTCTCTCAGGAAGCCCCAGAGGAAAGGCTAAACCTTGAACCCCTCACAGACATTTTTTGCTCTGATGACAGTGGCTAAAAGGCAGTTCAGACTAGCACCTTCTTTTGCAACTTCTAAGCAGAATTCACTTGTATTTTCCCTCTTCCCATTTCTGGCAGATACTTGTGCCTGCAAAATATCCGTCTTAGCTGCCATCTGGCTAAAAGTAAAATAATTCTGCTCCTGGCAAAAAATAAAATCAGAATTAAAATCCCCCTCATACTCCTCAAACACACCAACCCCACTCAAAGAGGGGTTTTATTTATCCATTTGGGTTCAAACACAGCTGCTAGAGAAGGTGACATCTCAGAGATTTCCACCTGGGACAGAGCTCCTGGCAGCATCAGAGGAGCCCCAACATCCAACCCGCAGTGTTCGGATAAAGAGGGAATTGATCTTGTTCTATTAACTTTGAAAGTGCCTCTGTAGCACCCGGAGAGCCTTTCAGGCAGATTTTTGCAGGCTGTCCTGGCTTTGCTTTGATTGCTCTTGTAGCTGGGATATACAGCTTTAGTGTGAGGGGATTATCTGTTATCCCACCCTTTGGGAGCGCCTCCTGCTGCGACAAAGTCTTTTCTCTGCTTAATCTCTTAAATTTCACATAACTAACAAAAGTACAGCACATCCAGCACATTTCTTTCTCCTAAAGTCCCTCAGGCCCTTGGCAGGGCTAAACAATCCCTAAATGGTGTTTAACATCACCAGATCTGGTTCTTAATTCACTGATAAACTGAAATCTGATGGCATTTTTGGGTTCCCAGTCACGACTGCTTCGTGTCACACTGCTCATTAATGCTTTTTCTACTATATTTCATGGGAAGGAACAGAGCTGGAAGGATTTAAATCTTAGCCCTGAAAATAAAACAAAGAATCAGCCTGTGCTCCAGGATCAATTGATTCTGGTGTTGTCCACAAGGAATACCCTTGGCATCAACAGAACCGTTTAATCCCTCGCTGTCATGTGGCCCATTCTCTCCTGGCTCAGACAAATCTCCACCACTTTATCCCAGGACAGGGAATATCCTGCTGGTGAAAGGCCAGGAGCTTGTGTTTGAACAGGGATCACACAAAGCAGAGCTCTTTAGAAAAGGAGGGTTTATGTGGGGCTCTGTGACCCCTCCTCAGGCTGGGGACACCTTCAAAGCCCAGGGCACAAAGCAGAACTCCGGGCACTGCTCATCCAGAGCTGCTGGCAACTTTGGGGCATTGATCTTCACAGAGGCAGCAAATCCAGAGGGAGCAGGAAGGTCCTGAGCCCACCAGTGGGATATGGATTTCAGGCACATGTTTCTGCAGCCAAATGCTGCCATCAAGGGTTTTAAAATAATTTAAAGACAAGGACAACTGGAGACTTAAAAGTTGTAACCTTGCATAATTAATTAGAGTGATATTAAGTAAGTCACTAAAAGTAAAAGCAACCCAAACTCCTCTTCCATCAGTT
>VWYP01016928.1:0-29265 GCA_013400435.1 Pycnonotus jocosus
TGGGCCTCAGCTCCTTGGAGGGCGTCTGTTTCACCGGTGTGACATTTTCAGTCAAGTGCCTTTCTTTGGAGTCCTCCTTTGGAAAGTTTCCATGTTTTCCTGAGCGGTGGATAATCCAAGTGCCCATTATTCCTTTGCAGCCTCAACACCTAGTTAGCAACTTTGCTGCTGAATTCTTTTACTCTGGCTGGTGAAGAGAAAATCCAAGGTGCTACATGAAGCTAGTCAGAATGTCCTTTCCAAAGCTTGGCTGCTCACACCTGCAATGGTTTTTCATAAAACAGGGAGTTATAAACACCAAAAAAATCCAATTAAATCGTGCTGAGGGCCGCAGTTCCTCTGCTCTGTCTGCAGCCCAGCCTCCCTGCCCTTTGGCATTGGATCACTTTGCTCTGCAGTGGCAGCCTGCTCACTGGCAGCTATGCTGAGCTTTTTTGGAGCATGTCTGTATTCCTATGACCCTCTCTTGGCTGCAGCCTTGCTCTGTCCCACAGAGCAAGGGTGAAGGGATGAAAGTCAGACTAGAGCCCAGAGGAGAATGGGGCCTGGTACCTGAACATACAAGCTGGACATCACAGGCTGACCAGTATTTACATTTATTATGAGCCCTGCTGGATTTCCACCCCCACCCACAACCTCTCTGCATTAAACACAGGCACAGAAATGCTGCACTGAAGTCTCCAGCCTCCACCTGCTGTTCCCCACCACACCCCCAGGGATGCAGCTGGCAAAATATATTTTATCTCCCTGCACTTTGCTCCTTCCCTGAACTGCATGGGGATGTGAGGGTGTGGGGATGTTTCTCTTTCCCTTCAACTGCCTGCCCTGCTACCTATTCCAAAGCCATCACCCCAGGAAATCCCTTCTGGCCCTTGCAGGGGAAAAAGGGAATCTTCCACTACATCTCTGTCTCTATTTTCTTATTATCATTTAGTTCTCCTAATCTATTACAACTCTCTAGCTCCTTGGTTTATGCCATGCAAGATGCTATACTGCAGTGGGGCTGGAAGATGTTTTGGTACAGAGTATGAGGATATTAAATTGAATATTGTATAAATCATATGAGGTATATTAAATTGAAGTTATTGCAAAACCAGGACTACATCAAAACCTTGTTTTGCTGAAAAACGCACAGTAGGTGACGTGCTCCAGCTGCATCAAGCATAACCAAGCCAGCTAATGCAGCACAGCTGAGCATCTACTGCCAACAAAAACACAGGCAGCAGAAACTGAGGCTGGTGGCTCAAGGCAATGCATTCTGTGCAACCGAGCTTATGACTCCCCTGGCCCCTTCCTGGGGTCAATGTGATCTGACAGGATGACAATTTGCAGGAGCAGCCTATATGAAGAGGGGGAAAAGGAGCCAGCTTGCTCCTCTGAGCTGTGCCCAGCAATAAATGGCTGGGTGTATTTACCCATGTCACCATGACATCAGTATCTAAATATACAGAGATGATAAGCCACCCAGGGGGCCATTAAAAATGCCAGAGGTCACCACATTTTGGATCGATCACAGCAGATCCCAGATTAACTGCCTGGTTAGTTTTTGAAGTGCTTTCTTGGGATGAGCAAGACTTAGCTGAGAAAAAAGAGCTGGAGTGGATAAAAGTGTTCTTAGGCAAGCCCTAGCCAGGGGAGGAGGGTAAGAAAAGGAAGGTTATTACTGTCCCAAAGAGATGGTGATCCAGGACATGGGTGGTTTTGGGGAGCATGTTGGATTACACGTGCTCGGGGCACTCTGCCAGCCCCAAAGTGCTCAGACCTGGCAACCTCCCAGTGCTGGCCTGGCTCCTGACATGGCTTTGCTGCTCCAGCCCGAGTGGTTTCCAGTGAAACCCTTGTGTTTTTCCAAAACAACATTTTCACTTTGAAGGTGTTATTATGGGCTGGGTCAGTCCTCAGTTGCTGGCTTCAGAGCTGTTTTCCTCTTCTTCCTTCCTCCTTTTACCCTCCAAGCCAGCCTGGAGACAGGACTTCCCTTTAAGACAAGTTGCACCACTTTCCAGGGTGGAAAAATAAGGAATGGAAAGAAAAGGTTTTCTTCTTTCTTTTTTCTTTTTTTTCCTTCTTTTTTTTTCTTTTTTTTTCCTTTTTTTTTTGGTAATATTAAGCAACGCATTAAAAAACCCAAAACACATGGACTTCATGACTCAAAAATCTGTCCAAGAATAAAGGATGTGAGGGAAGTTTCCAAGCTTTCTATGCGGTGATTTCACTCCCAGGGAGTTGCTTTAAATCCCTTGATTTCCCCAGGAGCAGAAGATCCAGGCAAAAAAAATTGTATAAAAGCAAGATGGAACTCCTGAGCCAAGCCATCCTGTCTCCAGGGTTTTTTGGGTTTTCCTCACTCCTGTGTTGTGGGATGCCATGTTGATAGCCCAGCCCTGCCACTCACAGAGAAGAGGTGAAATGTGAGTGGTCAGCTGGGAGAGCAGGCACTGGCACTTCTGGAGGCAGCATAGGATGAAATTGGGATTCCTTACATGGATTCTACCAGGATAAAAGAGTTTCTAAAGCTTCTAAAGCTTCTAAAGCCCATCCTTTAAGACTTATGTCTCCAGAAAGCATTAAACATCTGCTGGCCTAGCTGGCAGCCTGAGTGATGTCTATGGGTGACGAGAAGGACTTTTGCTAAGGGGTTACCCAAAGCCCAGATCCAGCCCTATCCTTGCACCATCCATGGGATTATGGCATCACAGAGACCTTTATCTGTGAATATTTAACTGGTCCTTACAAAGCCTCTCTGCTCTGGCAAGTGCTTTATTAACCCACCCAGAGTGCAAGTGCTCCCAAGCCAGGGTGGGCTGAATTCTCCCACAGTGCCCTGGAAGCCAAGGATACTAAGCACTGTTGTGCTATGTTTGGGCTGTTTATCAGGTGCTAATCAGGTATGGATCTGGGTCTGTCTGTCCTCCAGGCTGAAAGAAGCCAGGATTCCTCACCCCAAGGATCTTAGCAGTGCTTAGCATGCACAGATTAAATATTGACATATCCAGCATCGTGATAAGCAGAAAATGAGCCAGGACTTTAGACCTCCTTATAGCTAAACAGGGGTTTCAAGTGTTACAACTGACGAAACACATATCAGCCAGCTCAAAGGGCAGCTACACACCTAAACCCCTTAGGGCACCTACCCTCAGAGCCTCCTTCCCCCAGACCAAATTTATTGCCAGAACCTCCCCCATTCTCTTGGCACCTGTGTCACAAGTTTGTCAGGCCTCCATTCAGGTTCCAGATATGTGATTCCTGAATCCTCAGATCTTCAGCATTCTAAGACTCTGAGGCTGCCTCAGTGCTAATAGCACCAAGGTCATGCTTTTGATCCACGTATAGGCCGTTCACTTAAGAACTGGACTAAAGGATGACCCCTGTGGGTCCCCTCCAACCCAGAATATTCTGTGATTCTGCATATGTCTACCTTCCTGGTGGTTCAGGGAGAGCATCACTCTTTAAAGAACTCAACAGAAACAATTCTTTCTTTAAACAGAAGTTCCTTTCACAGGTTATCAAACACTTAGTCACTATCAGGTGCCTTTAGGGAGAGTATACAACATGTCCTAGCAGAAAGAGCCATAGGTAGCTAAACATAATAAGCCATAAACAAACTACTGCCCTGTCAAATGCTGCAAGAATGGATTAATCATTTACCAAGCCCTTTTAGACTGTTTTAAATGGACCTTTTTAGCAGAAAAGTCATGCAAAGTAGAAAGCAGTTCCCATTACCTCTCATTTCCTGCAGCAGCTTGACAAATATGGGTGGTGTAAGGGGGATTTATTGCCACAAGGAACCCAGGGGAGGTTTGCTCACCATTTTTTCTGCACATATAGATGATGTGAGAAAACACGTATCTGCTGCCTCTGCAGCTGAGGAGGGAGAGCCAAGGTTATTGCATGAGCTGCCACAGATTAGCTGCAAGCCCAACAAGGCTTAACGCAAGGTGGAAGTGGCTGGAGGGTGGCTGCAGAGGGTGAAGTGACATTGTTCTGCATTCCATGTGGTGCAGGTACAGACAACATCTCTGCCAGCAACACACAGGACTTACAGGAGAGCTGGAGCAGCACAAGGAGGTGGAGAGAAAGGACACAGTCAGAGTCTGTCCCTCAGCATAGTGCAGGATCCTGCTCCACCTGAAAATATACTCATTTGTGCCCTGAAGCAGGGAAGATACCAGCTTAATGCTGAGTGCCCCCCTCACCCCAGGTCTGGGCTTTTAGAAATTCCTGATAGCTCCAGTGATGGACAGGGATGACTGGCCTCACTTTTTCAAGCCTTGGCCCATGGGGATGTTACCCAGCTCCTTGGGCTGAAGCAGCAGTTTGGTTCATATTAACCCCATGCCAGCCACAGAGCTGAACCATCTTGGAGGCCTGTGGCTGTATCCTGCACATGGAGAGATCTTCCCCAGCTCATCCCACCAGACAACCCTGAGCAGGCCTGTTTCTGGAAACCGTCTTGATTTGGGGGGCTCTGCCCTGCTCCCCACGGCTCCTGATGCCTGGAGGGTTTTTAGCTTACCTCAGCGTGAAGGTGGCTGCACAGACATTGCTGCTTTCTGCTTGTACAGAGTGCTGCTGCAAAGCTGATTACCCTGTGCTAGCCTGACAGTGTCATTAGCCCCCTGGAGCCTTGCAAATCCAGCTCAGGTCTAGAGCAGGAATATTACCTGAGGCTTTTCCTAATCCAGAGAATTCCAGTTCCTCAGTACTAGGAAAAAAAGGTAGAGTTTACTACATAGGTATTTAATTCCTAATTGCTATAGGAGCAGGAACTGGAAGATCCACTCCTGTCTTGTTTTTTTTGAACAAACTCCTCCTCTAAAGCCAGCAGAAAAAAGCCTTGTGAAGTCAACTTTTTTCCCTGTTTCAGAGCTCTCTCTGACTCTTCAAGAGGCGCACAGTGTCCATGCACTGCTCCAAGCTGCCGGTAGTGGCCACAGCATCCCACTGCAATCTAGGAGCTGCTCTGCCCATATTCTTGGGAAGGAGCTCCATCTGCTGAGCCAGTGGCCCAGGCTGAAACCCAGGGACCATTGCCAGACTTGTCCCAGGGCTGTGGGATGACTGGTCATCAGGCATCTCCTGGGTAGCACCAAGCTTGTCAGACCCTATTTAGCAGGATCAGTGCTTGTGAGGAGCTCCAGGAGGGGTTTGAGGTGTCTTCCTCTCAAACAAACCAAACAAGGATGGATAAGCAAAGAATGTGAGGAGAGAGCAGGCCCTCATGTGCCACAGCTACAATCACGTGAGCAGGCTAGGGGACTGTGGAAACACAGGAAAACAGGAAAAAAAGGATGCTGTCATCTCAGTCTGCTTTGAATGAATTCAATAGGCTGAGCTCATGCCAGGTGAGGGACAGAGAGATGAAAAGGCTCAGTTCTTGAAGTCTTTTCTTGAAGGGGGACTGCTCTTACTTGCTATTTTCTCTTGCAAATGAGTCAGAGACCTACCATGAGGGCAGGACCATGTGGGTCCTTGGGGGATGTTTCAGGCTCTGCATGGGTTAAGCCAACTGCCTGCCAGGGTGAGGGGTCCTGGGCAATGCACCTCATGTCTGCACCTGTGGGATTTCTTGCGGCAGTCAAACACCCACAATGGAAGATGAGGCTCTCAGACAGGCTGAGCGCATCTGCTCTGGGCTCCCCACAGTCTCAGTCTGCTGCTCACATGGGAGTATGTCTGCAAAGACTCATCTAAACCCAGGCATCTCTGGAGCTGCTGCTTTATCCCAGACCAGCTCCACTTCCCAGCCATGGGAGCATTTTGGCATGTAAAAATTTCTTTTTTCTTCTGCATCCCTTCTTGGAGATACAGGATCTTTACTGTAGTTACTTTCCTAAACATGTGATGTTATTTGATCTCTGTGATTAAAGGTTCCAATGCAGAGAAAACCTGCCAATGGCCAGAGAGTTGAAAAAAAGCCAATGAGCATTTCCACCTTGCCGAAAGGATGTTACTTTTGGAGAGAGGAGGATTTCACTTCAAAAATACTGAACAAACTCCCCAGAACCCCAGTCCTCCTCACTCTTCAGACACAGCATGAATTTTGCCATTTCTTTTCTGGGATAATACTAAGGGCAAAGGATTAAGCTCAGATTTTAAGCCTTTTCCTGATGTCCCCAGTGTCACAAAGCTGGTTACAAGGCTGGGGTGAAAGTGTAACAGATGGCTGTGCTGTCCTTGAGTATCCCACAGGTTCAGGACTAGCAAAATATTTGTCTCCACTTGCTCTCCCAATTGTTGTGTGCTGGAAAGCAGTGTCTGTCCCACACCAGACAGGGCTGCATTTGGTGTGTGGTGAGTGACCCCTGTGTGTGAAGGTGTGGTGGCCAGCACCACACCACAATCAGGAGATGAAGCTTCACTTGATCATTACTTCACTCTGATTAAATTCACTATGAGCTGCAACATGAAGAGACAAAGCAATGCACCAATCAAACTGACAATGGAGACAAGAACAAGGCTGCTCCATGGGACTTGGGCTGGCAAGAACTGATGTGGAAATAACGTGACAGAGTCAGCAATTACAGAACTCTCCTGCTCCATGTGGGAGAGGCCACAGCTGGAAAATAGCTTGTTCTTTCCTAGAGACATCCCAGGAAAAGCTGAGGAAATAATTTGAAAAAAGCCTCCCTATGCATGAGGCTATGCCATTCCCTGAGAAAGCCAATGCAATGGTGAAGACTGGGGTGTAAGACTACAAGCAATTTTATATGCAAGTACTTTCTTGCACATATAAGAAATAAGGCCAAAGTGGTATCGTGAAACCCTAAAAATCTCAGTGACTAATATTCAACTGATTCTTTTTGGTCTGTGCTGACAGGTTGCTTTTTGACTGTCTACTTTCTACCAGGGCTTAAATATGGCATTGGTTTCTGGTGTGGGCTCTCCTCAGTCTGGTGCCAAGGAGATGCAGTGAAGAATGTTTGCATTTTCAGTCCCAGTCAAGTACCAGAGAATTTAACATCTGCCTTTTTTTTTTTTTTTTTTTAATTAAATATGCCTGTAGTTTAATACAATTTGACCCATTCCCATGGGGAAAAACCCCACAGTAATCACAGACAAACCAGCTGGTATTTTTCTTAAGCACAGTGCTATAGTCAGACAAGACCAACCTCACCAGGGCAAGAACTTACCCCAGCCTTCCCCTTTGTTTGGTTGTAGAATATCCTTTACTATACCCACATCTTGTTTGAAGCCAGGTTACCCCTCTGACAGTGGGAAAGCTGCAAGGAGCCATCATCAAAGGGCTGGGCAAAGAGGGAGCTGCACCATTGTGAGGCTCTAACCTGAGATCATGTCCTTGCATGGATCCCAGTAATGCACTGTTTTTATTTGACAGCTTGACCACTAAAGGAAGCAAGTCCCAGCCCAGCCCTCCATCTGACTCCTGGTCTCATGGACAGAGCTGGGAGCTGTGGCATTGGTGCCATTCAGGACTGGACCCCAAAAGTGAAGCCACCACTTTTAAAGTGTTTGTGTGCAAAAGGCTTAAAAGTTGATTAAAGTGAGAATGACCTCAGCAAGCATATGAGACAGACAAGAGCTGAGAGGATGTGGCTGAATGGGAACATCTTGCTAGCAAAAAATAACTCTCACTTGCCCTGCTGCTGTTCACCTGTTAGCCTTTGCTGCTTTTCCTTTGGGAGAGATGTGAGGTTTCTTCCCTGTGCAGAGCCCAAAGTGATGCATGAAAAGCCAAATTCAACCTGAGCAACCCTCAGGATGATGATCAGGCAACAATGGACAGACCAAGAGGACACAGTCTCAAGCGGTATCAGGGGAGATATAGGTTGGATATTAGGAAAAGGGTTTTTTCATAGAAAGAGTGATAAAGTACTGGAATGGCCTGCCTGGGGAGGTGGTGGAGTCACCATCCCTGGATGTGTTTAAAGACTGGATGTGGCACTTGGTGGCATGATCCAGTTGAGGTGTTAGAGCATGGGTTGGACTTGATGATCTTGAAGGTCTCTTCCAACCTAGAAATTCTGTGATTCTCTGATCAGGGTAAACCCACAGCAGGAGCCTGCTTCTCCATCCAGGAGCTCAACTTCCCCTTCCATCACTCTCTGGCTCTAGGACAACCACAGCTGGTTTGTGAGGTTTTGTCTCTGCCATGAGCTGTAACACTGCCTAAAATCCTCTTGGTGGGAATAATTCGCTCTAAAAAAGGAAACGACACTGTGACAGCATGGCCAAGTGCAGGATTTCAGCAGACACATCTCACGCCCCTCCGAGCACTTCTGCTGAACTTTGCCTTTTCTTGCCGGCCCAGCCCTGCATCCCCCTCCGCTCCCAGCCCTGGCAAAGGCAGCGGGCCAGCCTGCTTAGCATGCGTCTGTCATTGCTGGGAGCAATCACTGCTGCTAAGGAGCCGAGCGCGGCGGCTGCGAGCGCCCCTGTCCAGCGTCCCCCCCATCCTGGCTCGTCATATGATTTCTCCTAAGGGACAACTGCTGAGCAGGACTGTGTCTCCAAGCTGATCCTTTGCTGATAAGCCAGCTGCCAAGCCTCCACTGCTGAGACAAAAGAGTTTTTCTTTTCCCAGCAGGGCTTTTCTGCTGTGAATGACAGAGAAAGGGGTAAAAGTGAGCTGCCTGGCACTCCTCGTGGGCGAGAAGCTTTGGGGGCTCCTTCTCCCCTGCTGTGCTGGCAGATCATGGAGCTTTTCAGGTTGAGCCTGGGCTGCATTTGCCTCCTTCCTTGGCTTGAGGGTAAGTTTCTCCTCCTTTGGGGTAGCTGTAAATTGGGAAGAGAACTGCCCCCGGGTTTTAACCTGCTTTCCTCCAGAAGTGTTGCTTGGGATGCAAAGCTCAAGAACCCACCAACTGTAAAACAAGTGCCGACAGGCACATTTGAAGGCAGCATTTAAAATGGGATTAAACACAGGGGTACAGAAGAGTGCGGGACAGGCTGGCAAGGTGCTGGGATGGTTGGGCCAGGGACACCATGGCATCATGCTGGAGGGCTTTTATAAAGTGCTTTTAAGCTGCTAAGAGTAGTGGATAAATAAACCTGCCCAGGGAGGGAGTCAGGCACTAAGTGACCTCCTAAGCACTAATGTTATTCCTGGTCCCAGCTGCTTCTTCCCAGCAGAAGTGAGTAAGCTCAGAGCATGCTGGCAGCATGGGAGAGGGTAGTGGGAAGTGCACAAATATTAGTCCTGCTCTTGTGGTGGTTGGCAGGGAGCAGGATGTGCTGGGAAGCTGCAGAATCTGCACTGCTCACCTCCATGGAGCAAACTTAGTAGCAGCTCATACTGACATTCAACTGCTTTCTGAGGTTGCCCCAATCCTGTATCCTGCCCATGCACAGGAGTATTTTGAATCCAAGCAGCCTTGTTTTTGACATGCATGGATGACTTTGCAAAAAGCAAAGTTTTGACTTCTGCTCCACCTACTGCTGTTTTCTGCACATGAAAAGTTGCCAATTAAAGTGAACTGAATCTCTCACTTTGTAAGACATACCCCAGGTTGAGAGTTATGTCCCTGTAGTGGTAAGGGGTGATGATGCACATGCATCTTTTAAAAGCTAGAGGAGATTTGGTTAGGACTGGAGATGACAACATGATGGCATGCAAAGAAAGCAGAACAGCCTTCAGGGTGTTGCTCTTCCTCTTCCTCTAAGGTAGGATCTTGTCTGGTGTTAGAATGAAGTTATTTTTTACTGCTGCCACACAATGGAATGCTCATGGTTGTGCTTTATCAGTAAAGTATGGAGGATCACAGGGAATTTCTTTTCCTTTTTAGTGTAATGCTTTTGGTGCAAACATGATCAGCTACTGCATTTCAGCCAGACCAATAAAAAAACAATAAAACCACCACTGTTTCACAGAAAGGAATTCATCTTCCCAATGCCTGGCAATGCCCAAAGAAGCTCAAAGAATAGAGCACAAACATGTTCGTGCTTGGGACAGATCTCCCCCTGCAGCAGTTTTTCCCTATCCTTTCCTGCCTGGGGCTGCTGAGTTTTAAGGCTGCCGGCAGGACAGAAATGCTTGCTCTCAACAGACCTCTTAGGGGTTAATTTCTTGATGAAAATTGGAAATCCTGGAATTTCCTAAGCTGGTTCTGACAGTTGTTTCTTTGGAAAGTACCTGCAAGCAGAGAGGAGATAAAAATTACTTAGATATCAGAAAAAATTCTTCACTGAAATAGTGATTGGGCAATAGAATGGGCTGCCCAGGGAGGTGGTGAACTCACCATTCCTGGACATGTTTATAAAAAGGCTGGATGTGGCACTCAGGGCCTTGGTTTAGTTGATAAGGTGGTATTAGGTCACAGGTTGGACTTCATGATCTCAAAGGTCTTTTCCAACCTAGCTGATTCTGTGATTCTGTGAAAAGTTTTCTTAAAAAGCCAAACCTAATGGTGATCCTGTGAGGTGCAATGGGCAGCGGAAAGTCAGGCACCAGCGGGATCTGTGCCTACACGTACAGAAAGAAAACTCCTGAAATAAAACTGCATTTAACACTGACTCTGGACCCCTATGCACTACATGTGAGGCTGTTACACCTGTGCTTGGCATCTTGGCCTGATCTCATATTTTGGGAGCCACTCTCCTCCCCCTCAAGCCCATGGTAGTGCTGGCTGCTCCCTGACCCCTGACCCCCTGACCTCAAAATGCAGCCCTAAGCATTTTGCACTGAAGAAGCAGAAAAGCCAAGCTTGTATGATACTTCTACTCCCCCATTTACTTTTCCAGCCTTCAACTATTTTTCACTTAGGGGATTTCTTGGCTGTGATGCATTTAACTGTTCAGTAGCTATCAGACCTTCTCCCTTGGCTTGTGCAGGTTCTCGCTGGCAGCAGCACACCACACAGGTTCTGCCTGGGTGCAGAACCACATCCTGCACACTGCGAACCTTCCCTTGGCACCTCTTGTCCCGTCCAGGATCAGTCCTTGACCAGTCAGCCCCTCTCCATCCTCTCAAGACCTCTCTGGATTTTGTAGACACCCATCATATCCCCACCCTAGGGATTGGTTTTCCCCACTTGCATCAGCTTTGTGGTGACTTCAGCAACCTCTCCTGCTTCCCATAATTTATAGATTTTTCTTTTCCCATGTCTAACCTTCCTTCTTTTCCTGTGGCTGCTCTGCTCTCTTGGAGGCCTTCACTGAGCTACTTGGTTAAAAGCAGACCTTGCCGTTATGTTGAAAGATAGGAAGCCCTGTAGGACAATCAAAACCAAGATATTCTTAAGAAAGCAGCAGTGGCTGGGAAAAAATATGGGCCAAGCCACTCCAAAACAATTTGCAAAAAAAATCAAGACATCACAGACAATGCTTAGAAACAGCAGAAACTTTCCCAGTAACACTGGGATTACTGGTAACTAAGGCTTTCTTAGTGGCATTACCTTAATTAGGAATATTGCATGGATTTTGCCCCTAATCCTACATGGAACAGCATGTCCCAAGGGTGGCCATGCTGCAGAGAAGCAGGTGCCTGTATTTGCTTGCTTTTCTATCTTGTAATCAGACAGAGTGTCAGTATCATTGGACAAATGAGCTGGCATCAAGAGCCTTGCTACAAATTGTTTATTTTGTTCCTAAAAATACAAAGATGCCAAAGTGTTCAAGTATGAGCAGCCCAAAGCAGGCATCTATTTGGACTCTGTGAGTAGGGCTGGCATTTTCCAGAGCTGCTGAGTCCCATCCTCAGGGAATACACTGGATGTTGTGGTTGCTACAGGTTAACAATCTTAAAATGTTACAGCTCATGGCCTTATTTGTCAGACTACTGGGCAGCAGAACTTGGGATGATATTTTGTCTCCTGAGTAAAGATTCTTGGTGCATGATGTGTATCTCAAAGTAAACATCCTCCAGGTTTAGTTGTGCATCTACCCCCTGTGACTGTGTGCAGCACAAGCAATGGCTGCTGGCAGTCACATGTAAATGCAATGTTTGCTGCTACTGTGCAGGTAACAAACACGGTGATTGTTTAGAGGGGAACATAAAACATCAGGGACTCTACAGAGAGCAAAACACATATCTCCTGCTGGGTCAAACAGCAGCACTCTTCAAAGTATAATGAAAATACCCCAAACTGTCAAATGGAGAGTCATTACCAAGAAAGGAAAAGAAAAAAACAGCAAAGATTGTGGCACACTTAGTAATAAAACCTGTAATAAAACATATGAGAAAAAGACTTGGATGAGCAGACTAGAAAGAAAATACAAAAACTGCCAGCAGAAATTTTCAAATATTATCTGAAGTGGGAACTTGATGGGGGCCAGAAGGTCAATAGATAACTGGCACAAATACAAGAACAGCAACCAAAAGCAGGGCACTGTAGAAAGGCTGAGTGGATTACTGGTCTCGACTAGATTACTAGTTCTGTGGCTCTAGTGCTCACTTCAGACATAGTCAGGGAGATTGTGGCACTCTCTGCAGTTTGAAGAGTGTTATCAAACAGAATTGGCAACAGAGGATGTTCTAGGAAGAAAAAAAAGTATAAATAATCTATGGCAAAGGACCATTCCAAATGCCTTTTGAGTTATGAGAATTAAAGGAAGCTAAAAATTACATTTAAAAATTTCCGAGGAGTGTATTAAATTCTTATTTAAGAACTTAAATCCAGTCCTTGACACCAAAGTGCCATGTTACAGCATGTTACAGCATGTTACATCCCTCTTAAGAGGGATCCTTGCACAGCCTAGGGAGACACAGGTCCCTAGGCTACATTTCAGCATTGGGCAAGTCAGTGGAAACAAAAACCAGTATTTACAGACAGATAAACATGAGAAAAGCCAATGCAGCTCTTGTAATGGGAATGTCTGACATCCATGATGGTATCAGTAAGAACATAAATGTACTGAGCTGATCAAGGTCTCGTGCCAGTGTTTGCAAAAGGCTTTTGATAAGAATCTTCCATCAAGGCCCTTAAGAAACTCCATTCTCACAGAGTAGGAGAGAGACCTAGCACACAGGATGGAACAACGAGGTGGAACAAGCTGACAATGATCACACCAGTGAAAGTATCAGAAGGCACTCAGAAAGATCAGGAGGGACGACTGATGAAGTAATTAGGCTTGCAGATGCCACAAAGTAACTAAGAATAATCAAAACTTAAGTTGACTGTGTGAAGCTGAACAAGGGGCTCCTGATACTAATGTAGCAACAAAATTACATTTTTCTTTGAACTTCAGAGTTAAAAATATAATGTAGTGGGCAAAACCATTTTACCCATAAATACCCAGCAATGCTCTCAGAATTAGTTGATACAAAGCACTGGAATGGCTGTCCACAGAGATTGTGGAATCTCTCTCCCTGGAGACAATTAAACCCAATGTGGATGTGTTCCTGTGTCACCTGCTCCAGGTGAACCTCTGTTGGCTGAGGGATTGGACTGTATGATCTCCAGTGGTTGCTTCCAAACCCCAACAAATCCATGATTCTGTGATGTTCGGAAGGAGGCACTGGCATCTTTTTGTCTTGAGTGAGCTCTTTACTTGTCTGATTCTTACCCTCTTCTTCTATATATTATTAATGGCCCAGTGCTGCAGACAGGATCCTGGGCTCAGCAGATGTTTTATCTGATCCAATAGAGTTGTCATATTCCTGTGTTACGTTGTCTCAAACGCATGTCTCAAATTATTACTTTGGAAATGTGTTTCTCACAGTTAAGTCAAAGCAAAGAGGTGGGAATCCTGAATTCCACATCCCAGGGAAAAATGGTGAGGGTGGGGTGAGGCTGGGGGGGATTGTATTAATCCATTTCAGTTTTCTCAAGTATATGGGAAATTACATATGAGACATTTATCTTGCCTTTAGAGGCTAGCAGAAACTCAAGTCCAAAGTGCATGAAATATCTTACCTCCACCCAGCCCTCAGTAAGGCTTAAAGAGAACAGGATTCACAAGTTGTCCACAGATAGCCCAAAAATTTAATTTCCATGTAGGCATATTGGCTCAGCAGGAATTGTCTGGATTGGTGGCTATCACAGGTCCATGCAAATCAATATTGCAGTGCAGACAATCTCAGAGCTGGTGCAGAAGCACTGTGGTTTCTGGCCTCTCTCCTCAGGCATTCAGGCTGAGCAGAAAGCCCTGAGCTGTTTCTGATTTAATAGGCCCAAGGCATTATTAATCTAGCAGGACCCTAGAATTTCCTGAGAGAAAAACATGAGAGCTCCTTTAAGCTACTGTTTATACCCTTGTTATTGTGTACCAGCTTCTGTTTATACTGTCACTAATCTTTTCAGGTACTGAGCCAAATACTTATATTGCCTCTGTATTGTTTTGGGTGGGGTTTTTCTGTTTGGTTTTTTTTGTTGTTGGTTTTGGGTTTTTTTTTTTGTTGTTGTTGTTGTTGTTGTTTGGTTGTTTTTTTGTGGTTTGGTTTTTTTGGTTTTTTGGTTATGGTTTTTTTTTTTGGTTTGGTTTGGTTTTTTGGGTTTTTTTTGTTTGTTTGGTTGGTTGGTTGGGGTTTTTTGCATGTGTGTGTGTGTTTGGGGTTTTTTTTTTTCTTTTTTTGTGAGGGGAAACTCTGCAGAAATAGTTTAGATAAAAATCAGTGTTCTTGCCTAACATCACTTTTCAGCGTCCTTTTACACTTCATGCTCAGTACTATATCCTGATGAGGCTTTTATAACTCTGTCTCCTGGGGAAAGGAGAGAAAAAAACATCACTGCAAAAGCTGGGAGTTGCCATGTGCTGTTTTTAAAAGATTTCTCAGAATGTTCAGAAATTTGAAACTTCTATTTCTGTCCATCATAGGTATAAAATACACAGCAGAACGTATACCTGCAACAGTGATGGATGGTTTAGCACTTAACATTTTGCTCAGGATATTCACAGGCCACACCCGATGAAGTAATACTGAAAATAGTGGCAATCCTCCAGCTAATGTGATATCCATCCTAAATCATCTGAGATGTTGGGACCAGTCGTTCTTAAAAGCAACAAGCAATTAAAGAAATTGCTGCATATTGTGTGTTTGTTGTGGGACAGCTGCAACTTCTCCCTCCTACAACAGGATTTTTAAGTGGTATCTTTGTTCCTAAGGTGCACAGTTGTGCAACAGTTGAAATTATTAAAGATAATTTCAATACCTACATGAGCTGCCTCAGCCAACTACTCACACACTTCTGGTGGAATATGGTTTTATCCCTGCACTGCTTTAATATCTCCAGAAGCCACTTAATAGAAAGTGTAGCCCAAGGTGGCCTAGTTGGTCCCAGATGAACAGCACAAGGGGGGTTTCAACTGCTCTTTTATAAAAAAGATTTGACCTGGATAGGGGCAAATATACCTCAAACCATCTAATTATTTTGGAGGGAGGGAAGGATGGCTACTGAGCTAAAACAGTTGAAGTCCTGAATTAAATACATATATATATATAGGCAGATATTTGATATAACCATTCAAGTTGGAAGAATGTTTTTCTTCATTAGTTACATAACTGCTATTTTCCTCTAGCATTGCTCCTGGCTATTTGCACGCTCCTTCTTTTCAAAGACATGTCATTCCAGGAAATTAGGAAGCTGTGGGAACTGTTTATCCAGGCATGCCCATCCAGGAAAGGACTGGTGGGCTACATCTTACCTCCCCCAGAGTATTTACAAAGAGATGTGTTTGCCTCAGATGCACACAATACTAAACCATGCTCTGATTGTACCGCAGTAGCAGAGGGACAAGGCTTCCTCATAAGGAACACCCGCCTGGAAAAGTGCATCCGTGCCTCCCACGAGACCAACAGCATCAGCCTGGCCAGCTGCAAGGAGCATTCCCAGCAGCAGCAGTGGGGCTGGGACCCCGACACGGGCACCATCGTCAGCCTGCACACGAAGCGGTGCCTGTCAGCCCACAGGATGCGCGAGTACGCTCTGGTCAAGCTGGAGCCCTGTGGAGACTGGGAGCACCAGGCATGGTCCTGCAGCAAGAAGGGACACTTGACTCTGAAGAGCTCGGGCTTCCACCTTGGCACCAAGGAGGGAGACCACAAGGTCTTTGTCTCAAGGGAGAAGGACAAGTTCAGCAGGTGGAAGACATTGGCAGATGAAACCATCTGTGCTGCAGCCCGGACAGCAGCTCAGAGGCCCAGCAAATCAACACAACAAGCTCTAGACACACGTGTGTGGATCTATGAAAGTAAGATGAGGCAGATTTAGTGTCGGGTAACATATAACGTTCATGTCATCCAAGCCACTTAACACCAGACTTGCACCTGTCATTCTAACTCATTTTCACTTTGGCCCCACCTGGAGAAACACCAAATGGCTCCAGCTCAGCCCCACTACCTGGTACCACTGGTTTCCAGTAGTAGCTGTTCAGTGTTTTCCAGAAGCATACAAAACCTTACATGATCAGGTCTCCAAAATTCAGGTGCATTTCTGAGGACAGGCAAATATTTTTGTGAAATATTTCTGAATTGGTGCCCACAGCTAAGAATAGTAGAAATTACTTGAACCTCCCAAGCAGAAAAGAGACTCACGGAAGTCTCAAAAAGTGAGGCGCTTTAGACTATGAAAGAGCTTTTGGTACTTTGGGATGTCTTTTTTGGTAAGACAACAGCTGGAGGCAGCAGAAAACCTTTTAAACTGATACGAATTATTGAGCATCAGCTGTGTATTGAGCATATTCTGTATATCAGAAATTATTGCTTCAGTTTCTGAAATTAAAGTTCTCTTCTGTGAGACCCCAACAGTGCACCTTTCACTAATGAAACCTTGTTCTAACCTTCATTCCATGTTCTCATTATCGTCAGAAATGAACCTTGATCCTGGTGTCCAATGTAGCCATAAAGAGTGCTGAACACAGGAAGTGGGAGGAAGCTTAAGTGATTCCCTCCCTTTGCATTAAGAAATCCCAGAAGATGACATCAAAAAAGATTAAAAGTTTGGTTTATATAAACTATTTATGGCCTTGGCCTTTACTGAAGAGAATCCAAACTCTGCTTTGATGAGTGTTCACTGGCATTTTTCTAGACTGGACACAGAAAAGGCAAAATCCCTGGCCTTGTCACAATTTTAGGAGTTTGACACAAGGCTGCCAGACACTAGGCATGGTCATTTTACCAAGATGTGACTGTGATCATTTGTCACATGCCCAATGAAGCCCATTGCTGACCACTGATAATTCATGGTCCAGTCAGTTTCCTGCTTTCATTTAAGTCCTTTCTGCAAATATAAGTGGTTTTTCGTACTTTTCTTATAAAGTTGTGTGCAGAACTGAGACCTGAAAAATCACACTCAGTTCCTTCTCTCCTCCTCCTCTCCTCTCCTTTCTTCCAGAGACCCAAAAAGAGCTGGTGTTTGTAATGGTTTTTAAGTGGTTGTCTACTCTGTAGGTCAAGAAGTTCCCAACATTCCTCAGGGAAAATTATTTCCCTGACAGGAGGCTACTCCTTACCTTAAGATTGCTGGACCCAATGAGATTTTGAGCTCTGCAGAAATGAGTAAAATGTGATGTTATCTGGTTGGCATAAGCAGATGAATTATAAATATAACCTTTTGACACAGAGAGGCTGTATCTAATTTGAAATAAAAAGAGATACATCAGCTGCTTTGGCTGTCATGTGCAGAGAGGGTGGCCTTTTTCCCCTCAAGCTTTTAAATTAGCCAGCTAGAGGGTCAACAGGTAATTATCACAAGAGTTACAAGTGTTAGTGTTTGTTTAACATTAAGTTAAATATGGACCATACAAATTAGATACCATAACAGGCTAGTTAAATATAGGTTAGGAAATACGTGGAACATTTAAGATATGGAAAAAAGGCATGTGAAAAAAGCATTTTCATTCCCCAAGGCAGTGTTCCTGGCAGCCCAGGGCTGCCTTGGAGCCAGGATCCCCAAATAAGGCTGTGAGGGTAAACACAGAGCAGCTTTTGAATCAGGCTGTGCCATTCGGTGCGTTTCATGCAAACTCATAATTTTCCTGTAAATCCCATGGTTCAGTCTACTGGAGGGAACCTGTGACTACTCAGTAACAACATCAAAGTCCTATGCATTTGTTTAGGCATTTCTTGTCTAATTTCCAGCTGATCAACAGACGACTTCTACTTCAGTGGGTTATCTGCTCAATAAATTACACCTGTGCTGCTGTGGTGTGTGTGCTCACGCCACAGAATGGGATGGGGTTTGAATAGGCAGCAGGGAGCCCTCAAGTCACAGTTTTCTTGGTCTTGACATGTGCATCATTGCAGAAGAGAGGTGAATTGCTGACACCAAACTTTCCAAAACCTCCCCTCTGGCAGCAGTTGCTTCCCCACACATCCCACTCTGCAGTAGGACTGGAAGGCAAAGGGAGGTATTGAGACTTGCAAGAGGAATGGACTACTTACAACCCTTTGAATCCCATTTTTATATCTGCAGTGTTGTTAATAGCTGTGATTCTTCCACTTGCCTCTTCCTCACAAATCATCCTTTAACAGCTGGTGTTGCACTCATACTTTTAAAACCAATGACCACATCTACCACCAGAAAACAAGCTCTGCTTGGGTTGTTGATTCCATCTTGAGAGGTTCATTTCACCTTTAAAATCTGTGACAGATTTTAAGCTCCTGATGCACGGGAGGAGGTGATTGCTACTGCACCACATCCTACTTGTCCTGCAAGTCAGAGAACCAAAACAGCAGGGCTGGGTTCCCTTTCCTTGATGGGGAATGAGCATATCCAGGTTTCTGTACAAAAAGTAAATGATAATCACACAGACCTTTGCTTTATTTCCTTCCAAGCTAAAACCATTGATTCATCAAAGATTGATGCTGTGGACAAAGAGTCTTCTGTGAGCTTGACTGACCCCACTCTGGCTAACAAATTCAACAGCACAGTGTCTCCAGTAAAGACCAAACAGGCACAGCTCCCGGCAAATGAAGGTGAGCACTTTTCTGAATGCATAAGTAAGAACAGTGGGAAGGAAAGTGTGGGCAGCATTTCAAGGTTACTCAGCTATTTTCAGTGGTGGAAAAGTACCTGAGGATTTCTGAAGAACTTCCATATGTACCTCTGAGTGCTTTCACTCAACACACTAAGGAGTTTCCCTTGGCAAGCAGTTCAGGCTTAACCTGGAGACACAGCCACCAACTGTTTTAGAAGCAAGAATTCTCTGTGGCTGGGGAACACCTAGTGCCAATAGAGTTTCCTTTCCCTTTCTGGGTCCCATAAAAAAGGGATTTGTGGCTACAGTGAAGCCTCATGAGGAATCTGCACCCCTGGTCCAACTGGAAGCTGCTAATTAGAGTCTTTCTGCTTCTTCCACTAGATCCATCCCACAACCACTCCAAGAAGCATGGAAATCGGGGTAAAAACACTGGGGCCAGGCTTGCAGGTAGGTCCAGGGATCAGGCAGAGGAGAAAGGGACCAGGCAGATGAAGGTTCAACAATGCTCCTGTCTTTCCCATTGTGAGAGATACATTTCCCTGGGGTACTGCTGAGGATGCTCAATAGGGAATGAGAGCACAAAATTACCTGTCAGAAAGACACTTTTTAAAGATTAAACAAATCTCCACAGGCCTGCGATGAAATAAATTAGTAAAAACATGAAAATGCTTTGTCCCAGCTCCCCAGGAGAATCAGACAGCTGCCAGCACTACTGCTCTCCCCCAGCCAATCTTATTTTGTATCAGAAAGATGCAGAGTGGAGAAGCAGGAGATATCATTGTCTCCGCAGCAAGAAAGAAAAGCTTTTGTGGTGACTTTCAATAGAAGGATGCTGTGCAGTGTAAAAGCAGCTGTACGATGTTGATCTTGTAGACAAAGCACTTTCCTGTAATCTGGCATTTTTCAGGGACATTACAGGTGATTTTTAAATTTTTTTTTTGGTGGCAGTCATGGATATTGCACAAGAACAGGGATATGTACAGCAAACACATGATGCTTTCTCTGATACCCTTTTAGGCACAAACTGGAAAACAGCCATGCTGGTCCTCAGCCCCTTGGCATTCATACTAGGATTAATAATACTGACCCTGAATGTTCACTACAACAAGTAAGTGACAGTCAGTTTCATTGTTTTTGCCTGAACAGTATTTTAAAGAAAAATTCCAGCATCTCAAAACAAAAGGCGTGGTCTTACTCATTCCACACCTGATGTTGCTGGCTCTCAGCAGAAGGGTCTGGTCACCACTGTGACCAAACCTTCGGTGGTTTCTCCTCTCTGCCAGCCAGTTTATCCATCCCTCCCACTGACCCACCCAAATGCAGCCACTAATGTTGGCTCCTTCTCTCCTACACATCTTGTGCCATCACTGAAGGAAGTAGCATTACAGTTACTGACGTGGAGAAGCAACCAACTGACACACAGATGCAGTTACTCTCATCTCTCTTCTCATAGGAAAAAGAAAATCCTCTCTGCTCTGAAGAGCTCTCCAGCAAGCAACAGCAGAGTTGATTTAAGGGAGCCAACCCCCTTACGAAGAGGCCCCCAGCCATACCTTCCACCATCCCGCTCCCCTTCCCTGAGGCGTGGAGAGATCCTCATCGAGTGGAAAGATGGGACCGTCACTCCTCTTTTTGATAACATCAATTACCAAGTGGACTAGCTCCAAAATGAGAGCTTTTGTTCCATCCCATGTCACTGTTCCCACCAGGAACAGTGCCACCTGATCTCCTCCCCACCCTTGCTGTTTTGGCAGGAAGTGCTGTTTGGGGGTTTTTTCTAAACATTTGAGTACAATCTCCTTGCACAGCACAAGGTTGAAGCAAGCAGAGTAGATTGTTTGGTTTGTATAGGCACATGTTGCTTAGCAGTTCCACAGCTGCTTTAATCCATAACGAACCCCAGGATTCCCTAGATGAAGCTGGGACTTTTGCCAGCTGTAACTGCCCATTGAACCAAAATTAGAATTACTGAGCATATGAAAAAGTGAATCTTTGAAGACAAGCAACAAGTAAAAAACAGAAGTCCTGATGATCCTCAAATTCCTTTCAAGATAAAGCTAGCTGCCAACAGACACAGAAGGCAGTCAGTTACACTGTCAGTGTGAGAATGTAATTAATAAGCACTGCCTTCTATAAAATCTCTTCCGGGTATCTGCCAAAATATTCATCCCCACTAAATTGTCAATTAAGTAACAGCAAGCCATTTTTCTAACTTAAAAGGTAGCACTCCACTGTCCTCTCTGCATCACTACAAGAGCCTTGCTGAGAGAGCATGTGTCTCTCAAAATGTTTCCATATTTATGAGGTACTAAATCTTATTATAACACACATCCTCTTTTATTATATAGACTGGCAAGTAACGTCGGTCATGCTTGTTGGGGATATTGCATATAGAGCCACTTTATACCAGCTTCAGTCTCTGATTTCCTATAATCATATGGAATAGTCAATGAATAGGTGCTTTGCTCCAGAGCAGTAATTACCAGAGCAGTAACACAGTTGTTTTTCTCTTAGACAGGAGTATGACATTGTTTTCAGCGTTTACACTTCTTGTTTGAGCATAATTACCTGTGATTGTCACACTCAATCCTGATCTTTCCCCAGTAAAATTTGCAATATCTTAGTGCTTTCCTAATATTCATGAATGTATGCTTTCTTTCTCTCTGATTTTGAGATGATGTAATCGTGGCTATAAGTCAAGAATTATGTGGAGAAAGAAACAATAACACCAGGAAATTACAAGTATGATCTGTGTCAGTGTATTTGTTCAGTAGAGCAATGGAAACCATATCCTCACATCTCCTACTTGAGCAATGCCTTTCACTTGACCTAAATTAAGCTGTTCTGCTATTTCAGTGTAGCTTGGTCTTCTCTTGAGTTTGGTTTTATTTAACCTACAGCAGAAGTAAGGTCTCTCCAGGGAATTTAAAATCTCTGGTTGCTTGTTTTGTTTTAATTTTTCTTTTTAAATGGTAAAAAGTTTACTCTCATGAGATATTATAACCAAAAACTTAACTCATCTTGAAAACAAAAAAAAATATAAGCCCCGTTGGTTTAGGGCATAAATATCATAGAGTTTGGAAATTAATATCCTTGCCAGGCAGATTATTCCATAATTATTTACTGGAAGATTTCCCAGATGTTCCTTGGGAAAATATTTTACTATTAGACATGGGCAGAGGAAGAACTCTTTCTTCACCAGTGAGCAGCAAGAATCAGAGTTAAATTCCGACTT
Source organism: Pycnonotus jocosus (assembly GCA_013400435.1). Lineage (NCBI taxonomy): Eukaryota > Metazoa > Chordata > Aves > Passeriformes > Pycnonotidae > Pycnonotus > Pycnonotus jocosus. The sequence continues at coordinate 22,055 of VWYP01016928.1, forward strand.
TACAAAATATCTACTTTAAATGAAACCCAAAGACTCTGGGATCAAAAAAAGTGTTAAGAATAATTTTACTCACAAAATTTGTGGGAATACATTCTGTACATAAATCATTTAAAATGCACACACAGTGCCTGACCCATTATCATAGTTACACCCCTTGGAATTTTGTCCAAGGAGCACATCACCTTAAGAGTGCAAAGCACTGGTCACCCTCCAAAACCTTGACAGGCTTGGGAACACCATGTAAGCAGTGCCAGGCTTGGAGCTGTGCTAATGTGTTTTCCAAAGCACCAAGTGCCTGTGTTCATTACTGCTGAACGGGCAGAACCGATGATTTGCTAATGACTCTCTAACTCCAGCTTAATATGCTAATCTTGCTCATAAACAAGAAAGCAGCAACACCATTGTTTACACAGCACTGATTAAATGGTAGCTCAAACAATAATGAAAAAACAAGATGAGGCTGCATAGGCTTTTAACTCTTCTCTCCCACTCTCACTGGTTGTTACACTCTCTGCCACCACCTGAATGAAACACTTCTGTGCAGTGTTCATAACCAAAATAAAGCCTGACTGTAATGTGGAGGAGCACGGAAGTTTTATATATATATATATATATACACACACACATACATATTTATATATAAAAGTCTCCTTAGAGTGAATCCCTTTTTCTGGAAACATAAATATATGCAATTTTAAATCACTCCACTGGAAGACAGAGTGACAAGCAAGAGACTCCTGTCACGCTGGTACCAATACTATTAATGCCTACTGCCCCAAAACACGAGTGGTTGCAGCCATAGAAACACTGATATTATGGAACACACAAGATTCCATGTAAGTTTGGATATCCTGTGCAGAAAGAGAATTAAGTACCTTTTGCCAACTCCCCGGAAAATGTATGGCTAAGGTGTCTGTTAAAGATCAAAAAACTAAAGGAAAGAGGCAAACGAACTTCAAATTACCACTTAAATACTGTACTTCAACCATTTACTGAGACTCTCTGGATGGAAAATGTTCTCACAACAGTACATTAAGGATGTACATAAATTCATGATACGAACAAAAAAGACCTGAAATGATCTGACAAGTTATCATTGCACATCACTGAAAGAGCTGGGAATAGAACTACTGCTTTCTCATTTGAAATTCAAGGTACAACCTCTACAGTAAGCATTATTAAAAATCCCCATATGCTCATTTTCTCAACTCTCCAGCTTTACATCAGCAAGTCAAGATGTATCAAGTGTTTGATTTTTCAAAAAAACCTGTGGTGGTTCAGCACTTCAAGGAAGCAAAAGAAAGGAGAAAAAAAAAGAAAGAAAAAGGAGACAGAGACAGAAGAAGTCTTTTGTTAGCCTCGGGCTTCAATTCAGACATCTCTGTCTTATGGTTCAATCAGACTACGCTTTTTTGTGCTAGCTAGAGGAGACAAAAGCACAATCTCTTTAAAAGCTCCATGTATCCTCACTAAATTTCTACAGATTAAAAAAAAAAAAGAAATCTACATTTCTGCAATCATATAATGCTTTCTCCAGTTTAAAACATAAAAAGCAGATCTGTCTCCTCAAGAAATCCCCTTATACTTCACAAAAACACTTATTCTCTGGAGCAGAGAAACTGATGCACTTCTTTTAGCATTGCTTGCATGTCCTCATATTCCGCAAATTTGCAGGCATCCTCCAGCTTCAGCCACTGGAAAGCTTGGTGCTCCTCTGACAGCTTAATTTCTGTGTTGCAGTCCTTCATTTCTGCCAGCCAGTACACGACGGTCTTAGGCTTGCCACGGACAGGGTAGTGCAGCTCTTTCTTGTAGCCCTCGATGAGGGTGAGCTGGCTGGCCTGCAGACCAGCCTCCTCCTGTGTTTCCCGGAAGGCTGTCTGCAGGTCATCCTCCCCTGGGTCCACATGGCCTGCCAAGAGGGTGGAAAAGTAAATCTCTGGGAAAGAAACTCACATTTTGCTGGGAGACAGAGATGAGAGTACATGGTAGCTGACACAGGATGAAATGGAAATTGGAGAACAGAGACTGCTTTTCCAGATCTTATGTCTTGATTTATCTTTGTCTTGTGGTTTTGTGGCATTGTTTATCCCTCACCTCCCAAAACCTCCATCAGCCTCTCAGCACCAGAAATCTTTCCTTCCCACTCCTTCCCTCCACTTCCAGAGTACTCCACACCCATAATGTTCCACCTCAGAATATACTGAGGACTGAGTGCCTTATTTTTCCTTTATCCAGCTAGAGTGGAGACAGGTCATCTCAGAGTCTTAATCCTTCTCTCAATCATGTCCTCTCACATAAGCTTAAGGCTCAATCCTGCAAAACTCTTACTTGTGCCAACAGTCCAGAAACAACAGGATCAGGCACTGACATGTACCATTTAAAAGGTGCATTTCATTTAGGCAACTAGGGATTTTTTTCACTTCCACACTTCCCTCTGAAACAACCAACAATTCTAAAAGCCAGTCCTTTCACCAGCTGGGTAGTTCTCCTAGGACATATAATTTATTTTAGGTTGCTCAGAATGAGAGGTGCCACTACAAACAATGGATAAATATAACACGTCCCCAGCCATTTGTACTTTTGTTGAGAAATGTCAGATTTGGTTTTCTCATGAAAGCTCCAGACCAGACCATAAATAGAACAAGCTAAGCAATACCTCAAAAAAGCAACATAGCAGGAGCTGGGACATTTTAGAAGGAAAAGAAAAAAAGTTTAAGCTTTACTTCATCACTCTATTTTCTATGTAGCTGGCTGCAAATAGCTGTAATTTCATCACAGAGATGAATTGTTCTCAGGTTCCCAGGTACCAAAGCCTGCTTTTAGTACCACAGCTGGGGTATGTGGGAAATTTGTTTCGCTTTTGCAACAAGTTCCACACACTTCCCTCCTGTGTATCAAAAAGTGTGAACACCTCTTACAACATGACATCACCTCAAATGTAAAATACACTTTTCTTTCAAGCAGCAGCTATGCAGAAATCAGCATCTGATGTTGATACCTGTTGATAACCTCAGGTCAAAGCTCAGTAAGTTGCCAAGTTTGTGCAGTACAGTTTACCCACAGGGCAGAAAAAGGACTGCAGGCAGCACCTCACACACCACAGCTTTCAGATCCTCCCAGCTGTTTCCACTAGTGCAAGTCCAATAGATTGAGAAGGAAAATGAACCCTACATCCCCTTCCCATCAGTCTCAGCTAGTGGGAAGTTACAATCCCAGGGGCAGAGACAAGGCTCATGAGGTTCATGAGAGGGGATCCAAGCAAGTCCAGTTTAATTCCCTAACAGTTGCAGCTGCTTAGAGAACTTTTAAAACAGGGTACAGCTGTAGCTGTAAACTGCCTTTCACGTGTGCTTTGAGAGACAATTACAACTTCTTCTGGCTCCTGCCTCATGGACCTCATGTCAGCATCACATGTAAGTTATGTTACCACACTGCACATCCCAGGGCCACCTTGGAAGACCACTCCTATTACAGATATTATAAAATAGAATAGCTTCTCTTGATTAAATTCCTCCGAATCAATAGTAAGCTTCTATTGTAGGCTACCATCAGACTGTGGTTTTGATCTCTAAAATCTTAAGTGGTGTGTTGAAGGAGGTGATTCCCCCGCTCTGTTCTGGTACGACCCCGCCTGCAATGCTGCATCCATCTCTGGAGTCCTCAGCAAGGACATTGACCTGTTGGGCTGAGTTCAGAGGAAGCCATGAATATGATCAGAGAGTGGAGCACCGCTGCTTTGGAGACAGGATGAGAGAGTTGAGGTTGTTCAGCCTGGAGAAGAGAAGGCTCTGAGGAGACGTTAGAGCCCCTTCTGGTGTGGTGGTGTGTAAGAAAATTGGGGACAGACTTTTGAAAAGGGCCTGAAGTGACAGGAGAAGGGCTCCTGCTTTCCACTGAGGAAAGGGCAGACTCAGTCTACAGACAAAGACTTGCTTTTACTATGAGGGTGGTGAAACACTGGCACAAGTTTCCCAGAGAGGTAGTGGGTGCCCCATCCCTGGAAACATCCAGGCTGGACAGGACTGCAGAGCAACTTGCTCTAGTTGAGGGTGTTCCTGCCCACTGGTGGGGGCTTGGACTAGACAACCTTTAAGAGTCCCTCCCAGCCTAACTATTCTGTAGTTCTGGGTGTGTGAGAGATATGCTTATGAGACAATTAGCTCCCTACCAAAATGCCTACAAGTAATTTAAACTGCTTGTCCAGAACTACTGTGTTCCCAGGAAACCTTTCCACAAGGGTTTCTTCTCACAGCAATCAATCACGTCCCAGCAGATGTTTAGCTTTCCACTAGGCTGCAAACTCAGCTCCCTTAGGCTCTTGGTGGAGTAGACAAAGGGGGAAGTTTGGAAAGTTTTGTTCTTTCCCTTAATAGGAGAGCCTAGCTGACACTGTTTAAAGATTTCCCCCCCTCCCCAGTTTGCAAGTTCTTGTTTATAAACTGCTGCACCATGCTTTAAAAGCACTGCATTTCACAAAATGAGAAGTAAAAATGACCAGGAAGAAATCTCAGGTGACAAAAAACAGCGTGCAAGAAGATCTACAGGAAACCTGAAGCATTTGTGTGCTGCACCTTTCCTGGTGTCTAGTACATATTACTATGTACTACCAAACACTGGCTCTGCCACATGCCTTTATGGAGAAGGTGCTGCTCTGCCCTGGGACACAGGGCTTTTCTTCTGCTCTGAGGCCTCACTGATGACCAAGAACAGCTGGTAAGGTTAATTCTCCTATCTGTCCCTCTCATCTCTGCTGCCTTAGGAAAGTGATCTTCATGAATGATCTCCTGCATCTCCTAAGAAAGGCGTACTAAAGTGTACTATTACAGACTTCAGTCTGCCTTCCTGCAAACTGTGACCCCTCTGATCACACATGGGTCAAACAATCCTGGACTGGCAATAGTGGTGCCTGGCAAAGAATCAGACCTGAGGCAAGAAGGTAGAACGTCCCCTCATTACCTTGCTTCAGTTGTATGCACATCTTGCCAGAAACATCTGATACCTGAGGAGCACGGCCCCGGCCCAAATCAGTCGTGCCCAATACTTTGTATAAACACAACTTGCAGAGGATTTCAGGCCTCAAAACTGTCCTCTCAAGCTGCTTCAGGAGCACCATCAGACAAACAGCACAGACAGCATCTGCTCTCAGCTGGTAACTGCCACTCTAAACTAACCTCTGCCAAAATCCACTCTGCAACCTGACATCAATGACATCAATGTTATCAGAACAAAAATCACCTTTGGGCGGGGTCCAGTGGTGGGTCCCGTAGGACGTCTGAAGCAGGAGGTACTCGATGCTGTCAGTGACTTTAGGGGATGGTGCTGGTTGCAGCCTCCTGTAGATGATCAAGCCACAAGCTCTCACAGCCATTCCCCTCTGCCAACCACACCAGGAGCTGTGGAACAGCACAAAACATGGAGCTCAAAAAGACCAGCTGTATTCAGCCAGCAAACAGATATCAGCACAGTAAAAAAGTTGTCCACCCCTTTGAAGTTACTACAAAATTAAATTGTATCTTAATAGCTACCTTTGAATTGCAAAAACCTTTCCTTTAAACATGGAAACAGAAAACTGGATAAAAGGTTAAAAAAAAAATTATCGAGAATGATGAAAAATGACCTGCATGCCACTTCTTTGCTGCAGATAGATTAAAAAGCCTATTATGGGGAGGGAAAAAATTACAAAGCAAAAGGAAAACCACAGATTAACACTTTGAAACTTTTCCGCTGCAAAACTCCAAAGGCCCTGCGCACAGGTAATCCCTCAACATTACTAGAACTGGCACATGGAAATAATTGCTCTGGACAGTTTCCCTGGAGCACAGGACTTCTCAGGATATCAGGGGCAAAGCTGAGAAAATGAATGACAAAGGACAGGCTCTCTGCTGTCTCGCCTAGACATAAGGCTGACATACAAAACTAAAAGCTTCTTGGCACGTGTGTTAAGCACTGATTTGATTTAAACAATAAGGAACACACCCCTTAAGTGATAAATGTTGTCAGCAATAAGCTATGCAGCCATCATGAGTAGTTTTATAGAGAAAAAGAGGGAAAGCAATGGAGACAAGCAACCCATGTTACAAATCTGGTCGATTCCCACCCAGTTCCGGGCAAAGCTTTGCATTCTGACAGAGACGCATACTTCAGTAAATAACTTTACAGAACACTGTATTTTCCTGGGACGGCAAGAGCATGACCTCTCCAGCACGGGAAACCACCAGCACGGAGCCCTTCACCACCAACCATGCCCCTGGACGACGCTCAGCTCTTTCGGTCAACCACTTCAATCGCTTCCATCAGTTCCGGATCAGCCACAAGGACAACACCCCAGCTCCGGCCCCCACAGCCCCGGCGCCAGCCCAGGGAACCAGCACCACCTCCCGTGCGCGCCTGGAAGGACAAGGACAAATCCCAGCAGGGCCCCTCCGCCGGCGCTCGGCGCCATGCGGCCCCGGTGCCCTGCCCTCTCTTCCCCGCCCGCAGAGGGTCTCCCCCGTGCTTAGCGATAGGGACACTGGGAACAGGGACACGTATCATCCCAACAGCGGCCTCCATGGACCCCCGCCCTCACCTCTGCTTCCGGGTCCGGCAGTGGGTGGGAAGACGGGCAGGATTGACGTCAGCTTTAACCAATCGCAGCGGCAGTGCTGCGGGCGGTACCCACTCTCTTCTCGTCCCGCCCCGCGCCTTCCCTTAGGCCCGCCCCATGCCAAAGAAGGCCTCGGATTGGCCTCTCGCCGCCGGGCCGTGTCCCGTCCGCCCCTCTCCCCTCTCTCTATTGGCTGGCCTTGCGCGCAAGGCTGCGCGCGGGCGTTTGAAGCGGGAAAAGCGTTGTTGCCATGGAGACGCGGCTTAATGGCCGCCGCCGAGCGGTGCGGCGGCCGGTGAGTGAGGGGAGTCCCAACACTGAGGGGACGGGGACAGCTGGGTCAGGGAGGGCTCTGGGGATACTGCCCTGACCGGTCCCAGCGGGCTCTAGACGGGAAAAAGCCGTAATGGGGCAACACGGGGAAGTGTGAGACATGTCCCTCCTTCAGACACGCGGTGCAAGTCCGGACGCGTGGCGGTTTGTTTAGCTACATTTTTTTAATTATAATTTTTTTTTCAATTATGTATTTTATATACTTTATACATAGCACATAATTTATATAACGTAAAATATGTAAGTGCAATTAAAAAGATATATATAATATGTACAATATATAAAATAA
>VWYP01016929.1:2657-124997 GCA_013400435.1 Pycnonotus jocosus
TTAAACCACTGCTGCATGCAATAAGGGACAAGGGAATAAATTATCACATTTACAGTTTTATGGAATAAACTGGGACCTATAAAGAAAGATTTAGGGTTAGATGAATGTTGCAAACTGGAAAATATAATTTTAAAAGTATTTTTAAACTGTAAACAGTTGAGTAATATGAAATCTGTTTGAAACAGTAGTTCAGTACTCTTATTTGAATCTGTCCAATGAGGCAGTGCTGTGTTTCACATGTGAGTCTGTTGCTAAATGTAGTAATAAATGAATAATTTTCTAAGGCTGATTGAAATTTTAAAGTAGTCATCACCTACTTTTTATGTAACATCTTTAACAAAGAACCCCCAAGCTGTGTATCGGGGAGTGTGATCCAGGCATAGAGGAAGTGTTGGGAAATTGTGGTTCTTGGATGAGATGAAAGCAGGCGAGGAGGGGGGGATGAGTGAGACCCTGTGGACTGGGTGACACCTGCTGGGGCTTCTGGGGAAGGATCGAGGGATTGGATTATTGTGCCCAGGTGGGGCAGAGGGAGGGCTGGAACAAGGGCCTTGAGCTGGGGCTGTGGTGATGAAGGAGGTCTGCTTGGTTGGATGTCTCTGTGTGAGCAGCCCCTGAGAAACAGGACAAAGCCCATGCTGGGGGCTGTAACCTGCCAGAAACCCTTGGAGACCTTAGGAAGGTCCTTGGTGTGGCTCCTGGGTGGTGTTTGGAGCTTCAGAAGGAGCTTGGCAGCCTTGAGCTGTGGAAAAAGGGGAGTGCATTGTAAAGGAAAAGCAGTGGTGGAGGAGGAGGGCTGCTTGTCTGACTTCTGAAAGTGCCTCTGTTCTGCAGCTTGGCACCAGGAGGCTGTGCGAGGCAGGAATTATTCCTTAGCAGACAGGTAGGTGGAAGGAGCATTTTGGGGAAATGCAAATGGTGTAAAGCAGACTCCTGGGCTAAGGTGCCCATCCAGGATATAAACCAAGTAGACAAAAGAAGCACCTGCTGTTCAGAGTCTCTTGGGGATTTGAGTGAGGGTGTTTCTCTTCTCTGTCTGCTTTGTTCCATACCTCCTCACCCCTCCCCCCCAATTTTTTTTTTCTCCCTATGAAATATGAGTTTTTCTATCTTTCTTCCTTAAAAACCCAACCTCCATGCTACCAATCACATGCCATTTTTATGCTGCCCTGTGAAGGGGCAGGCTGTCTTTTCCCCCCAAATCCTGAGTTTTCCCAATTGTGTTGATGTATATAGGCACTGCAGAGCTCTTTTTCCTTGGAAAGCATTCAGGGTTAAATTCTCTGCTATGCTGTAAGCATGCTTCAGGTGTTGAGTTTATTTTAATTCTGTTTCCTTCCCTGGTCTTACCCAGGCTCATACACCTTGGTGGCTCAGAGGTGCTCTGTCTGCTGATGGATATAGCCCCTACCCAAAGAGAATTCCAGGGCAGGATGTGTTGCTGTGTCCCTGCCTGGTGCTGACCTTCTCTGTAGGTTCTACGGAGGCTGTTAAGACGCCAGTTGACTCCTCTTCTTCTGCAGTCCAAATGTTCAGATTAGTCTTTGTGCTAAGTCACAGATAAGTAAGGGTGTTTTTGGATTTCAGGGCTACTTCTTCGTAGCTTTGAAAGGCCTGACATGATTTATCATTCTGTTAAAGAGAGCATAGTAGCCTACATAAGCTATTCAATCTGTATCAGGCTAAAAGAATTAAAATGTTGAATTACATTTTCAGTGATAATGTATGGTGATAGCCTTTGTCCAAGAAGGAGAGCTAATTGAATATATTAGAGTCTGAATTATTTCAAAAAGCTGCTGTTAGAGCAAGACTTACACTGTGTATAAAGGGAGGCATGTTCCAGAGACAGGGATCAGTTTCTCTCCTCTTCTCCCCCCATTCAGCACACTTGTATCGATCTGAGGCAGAAAGTCAGATGAAATGACAAAGGGTATTTGTTTGAGCAGATAAGTGGTTGCTCTATTAGTCTATTTCATATTAGGGATGGAATTAGAATTGGGAAGATGGAGAGGTATTAGATGCCAGTAACACTAAATCATATTTGGGTGTTTTGCCTCTTTGAGATAAGCTTCTGGAGCTGGCTGTTGCTTTGAATCAGAAGCAATGGGGTTAATTTTTTATTTGCCACCATAGAAAGTAGGATTTCTTTAGGTTACTTATGTGTTATCTCTATTCCTGTTCTTCCTCTCAAAGTAAAAGGAAAATAGAGTTTGTTTCCTGGTTTTGTTTTTGTTTTCTGAGTGTGCATGTATGCATGTAAGGCAAACGTGGACATAGTTTTACAAATGAAAAATCAGCCTTCTCATCCCTTCCCACACTCTGTGCTCTTATACATGAATTATTGCTGTTTCTCCCCCAGTTCTAACCAAACTCACAGATGTCTGACTAAAATGAGCTTCAGGAGTCTAGAGATGTGTTTTCTTCAGTGCTGAAAACCACAGCAGTATCCAGAGGGCTTAGATATTGATTTTGACCTGTGCACATAACGCTATCTCATCTCTTGGTTGCTAAATATGGCAATCTGCAGGAAAGGTCATGTTCTCAGAGCTAATGAAGAAAATCAGAGGAGACAAATGACGGAAATGTGTATTCCTAATGATGACCTGACAGGGCTGCCAGGTTACTGCAGATAGGCAGAGCCAGGCTGTGGCGTGGCTGACTTCAAATAAAGTGTCAAGAAAGAAGGCAGTGCTTTCTGTGGCTCTCGCCTCACAGGAGTGATAAATTTGGTTCATTACCTCCCCTTTTGGAATAAATAATTAATTTTTTTAATCTGTTTCATTCTCTTTCTTTTAATGGTTAGCTTTTAGTCTCCTGCATCTCCCTTTAATTGAGATGAAGCCTGAACTTTAGCAGTTCCATATGAGAGAAAAGTGCTGGAAAACTTAGGAAAGATTTGTGCCAATATTGAATATTTATCTTTTTAAAAATAGATAGTAAGTAGGAAGTAAATTATCCTGCTTTTGAGCCTAGAAAGAAATCTTAATGCTTGGCTTAAGTGCATTTTCTTTCTGTACATGTAGAAAGTGAATAATGGCCTAAAAAGTGAATACTGTCATGTAGATTGAATCTATTACTAAAGTACTTGTGCTTCTGCAGCTGTAGTAGGTGGGGTGAATGTAGCATTTTAGTTATTTTCTGCAGTTGTTCATGCTACATCTTATTTGGAATGGAAAATTAATTATTTCTCACATGTTTGGGGGGGCAGATGGGGTGGCCTCAGTTACTTTTTATGGCTGTTCCTTAAACAATTTGTATTTTGATTTTTTTTCTAAGTGGACTTTTATTATTCAATTAATTGAGTTGAATTTAATTTTGCATGGCAAATGAACAGCAGCAACTGTTTTTATCTGTACAGCATCTCTCTCTGTAGTGTCCACTGTTCTAGGGGATCATAATGACACAAGTAACAATAATTGCTCTGCTTGCAGCCCTTGTGTTTTCACAGTGTGTCTGTCTCTTTTTTCTGGGTGTGGAACTAATAGCACAAATCTTAAGCTGTCTGATTGAGAGGTAGAGCCAAAACATGGATATTCTGGATCCTGTATTTGGAAAGAGGGCTTCTTACATGGCTGAGGTATGAGTGTGAGACAAGGGTTGCACTCACAGTAGATTAGATCTTGCAGAAAGCAAGGAAATACAGAAGAAAACTTGCGTAAATGTGCACAGTATATAGTGAGGAGGTCTAATTAATGACAAATTATACATGGAAATTTACTTTTGGCTGTCTTTAATGGACAAACTTACGAAGCGTTTTCTTGGAATATAAAATATGGGCACTGCTTTCCCCTGGGACTGAGGCTGATCTGTTTTTCTCTTTTTTGGAGTACAGTTCTACTCTGAAAAGTATATGTAGAAGGAGAGGGAGGGGAAGGAGTTGTGTTTATTATTTTCAGGGCTTTTGACATTCAAGTCTGCTCAGTCAGTGGCTATGGAATTATTTCTTCAGTGTCTCAGTCCCTTGAGCTTGCCCTTTGGTTTGAAGGGGACTGGCTACAGTTTCTTCCTTTTTTATGCAGCAGCCACCACTGGCAATAAAAGTAAACCTGCCAACCTATGAAATATTTATTAACATTTCTATACAGGTATCAGAAGTACAATTTTTTTAGTCTCTTTCTGTTACTTCAAAAGATTTGAAATATAAATGTGTGTAAAATTCAATATTTTCGGACATACTTGACCAAGGGCTCATATTGAACTGAGCACTGCACTCAAGTTCTCTCTGTAAAAAAATACCATTAAAATGTACTATGTGTCTATTCTGGCCATATAACAGATATTTTAAAATTTATTTTTGCATGGCCTCAAGGGATGTTTTCTGTTGGATAGTGTACCAGTAGTTGCAACTGTGTTGGGGTAAATCAGACACAGGTGGAACTCCATGGAATATTGCTTAGCCTTGTCCTTTCCCTGGCTACCACACAGACATTTCTTATGGTGACCCTTTAGAGCAGAGCAGCTGGGGGTGCCTGCTTGGGACCTGCAGTGCCATTTCTGTGAACTGAGGGTTTTTTTCTGTTTCCTTTGGGCAGAAGGATCCCTGGGTGTCTCTTCATCTGCCTTTCAAAACTGGCAAGAGTAGCAGACCAAGAGGGTGGGACACACATCAAGAGAAGTAAATTGAGTTCAGGCGCCTTTGCGTGACATCGTGGAGCCATCTGTATGATAAAAGCATAAAAATAATCTGCACTGATAAGAGCATTAAAATGGACAATAATCTAAAAGTACGGTTTTATTTTGAAAAGTGGTAATCTAAAATTGTCAGTTTTTCAATCCAGCAGATCTATTTCAGTGAGCATTAAAATATAACTTGCTAAATCTAGTGCCAAAAAGTACTGATTTAAAGTATTGCAGGACTATCTGATTTTTTTCCTACTTTATCATCTGTGAAACAGTCTATTAAGTTTCTGTTGTTTGTAACCATTTGAAATTCTTTCACTTAGAAATTTTTAAGAGTTATATGCATAATCATTTCCCTGTGCAGTTCTTGCTCTTGATATTGATCCATTTAGGACAGAGAAATCCTTTCCTTTGAGGAAATCAGAGAACATTGTTAATGCTGAAATAAAGATAAATTGGTTTTTTTGATAGAGCTTTTTCTGAACTTTTAGAATCTCATTGGCAGTGCAGTCAGGTGAGTATTAGGAGTAATTTGAATATTAAATGTATTCTTCCAGTGCAACCAAATCAAGTATATATGTTCTGTAAATATTCAAGTTCTTTTTGTACAAAAAGCCTAATTCTCTTTATCTCTAGTCAGAATTTGGTAGAATCAGTTTCTCCAAAATTATGCAGCTCAATCCCATTTAAATTTTTTAATAAAATTTATTTTAGTGAATTTCACAAGGGAAATTTGGATAAGAGAACATTTGAAAAAAGTGTTTTGCCTTAGACTTTTAAAATCGGATTTCATGTATTTTAATTAGTATTCCCATTTTTCATATCGAATTTCTTGAACTCCTCTTCTGTGATTCTTTCCTTTCCCCAAGTATTTCTAATCCTTGGTTCTTTTTAATTTTTAATTAAGAATTAACCACGTGCTAACCTATTAAGTCCTTCCTAAACCATTATTATTTTTTGGCTTTGGTAGGACTCTTGCTGACAAACAGCTGCTTTATTTTTTTTTTCTTTTTTTTTTAATGGCAGGGATATGTTTAATTTGAAGAATTAGGTTGTACAGGTTTTGCACCACTGCTTTTGAACAAAAATAAAACTGTTTTCTCAGATGTTGGGGTGGAGATTTTGAAGCACTGTGTGATTAAAAGGCTTGGTTTTGAGACTGAAGTCTCAAAAGAGCACCATTGCTGGAGACCTCTGAAAACGTAACAAATTAGTGTTTCACTGCTGAGGTTTGTAAAGAGAAAAAGGAGAAATGGGCATTGGTCCTGAGGGAAAAGGCCAGAAGGCTGGGTTGTAATGTCAGAATGTTTAGGATGCAGAGACTAAATGTGCTTCTCAGTCCAGGCCTTGCCTATCCAATTCTAAAATGAGGTTATAATTTTTTGCGTTTTCCATTTTGCTTTTCCTCTCCATACTGAGTGTTCAGAAAGACCTGCTTTCCCTCCCCTGGAAATTAAGGCCCTTTGTGTCATATTCTCAGAATTGGCATTGAGGCTTTGCTCCACTGTTTACAAAACAAAGCTGGGTATGGAATAAATGGGAAATGGAAATTAACTTAGTTTGTGTACCAATTTTTGTATCAGTGGCTTGAAAATTTTGGCATAGATATTCATGAAAAGCATAGTTCACTTGCTCTCGTCTAGATTTCTGTAAATATCTCTGATTTAAAGGAAGGCTGCTTTTTTATCTTCTCTTTTTTTTTTCTCTCTCTTGCTCTCTTTTTACTCCCCACCCCCTGGTTGCATTAGATCTTGTCCAGATACTTAATAGAAATTGATAGTGTGTTCCCAGGTAACAAATTACATCTGCCTCTGAAAATGAGTCAATATAATCATGACAAATTCATGAAATAAAGGGAAAATATATTACTGCAGTCCTGGGGTACATGAGTCAATATACTTTATGTAATTATTTAATAAAACATCTTTTCTAGTGCATTGAAGCAGCCTAAGATACTGAGGCAGTTGTATTTATGCAGGAATAAACAAACTTCCAGTAAAAGCTGGTGACCAGAAGTATGCAATTATGCATTTCCAGAAATACTCATTAAACCAGTCTGCTTAAATTTTAATAAGACTTCTATGTATGAAACAGTCTTGGTAAGAGGAAGTAGAAAAAAAAAAAAAAGAATCATTTTTATGATAGGCTATTCAGATCTTCTCATGCCCCAAATGGATTTGAATTTTTTTGATTTCTTTTGCAAATCTGTTTAAAAGTTACCAATACAAAATCCTACATGCTAGCTTAATTTTGTTTTATGAGAGCCATATTATTTTCAACACAGAAATACTGCATTGATATCAAACCTGTCAAAAAATGGATATAATTTGAGGATTAGTGAGATATTTGAAATATTTAAGCTTTGTGTAGTTCATATGAGAAATGTCAGAGGACTGATTATCAGTGTGTGAATTTGTATAGGAAAGTAAAGTCATAGGAAATGCAGTGTAGGAAATAGGAAAACGACAAATTGCCAGGTACTTCCAGTATTATTTGGGATTCTTTATTTATCTTTCCAATATGTCTGAGCTAAATATTGGAATCTATGGTATATCTGAGACATTACATCTGACATGTTGCATAAGAATTCACAACTGGATATGCAATAGACTATTAGACATAGACAAATAGACTGTCATTTGAAGTTTTTACATAGGAATTTGTAAACCCATTCAAATAATCTGAAAAGGGAGTTCAGAGGGCAACCCACAAAATGGTAGTGGATGAAGGCCAGAGTGCCTATGTTCATCCCTGAAAAGGGTCATTAAGCTTTTCGTGTTTTGCAGTTTCTCCGTTACCTGGTGACTGTTTTTTATGGCTTGCCTTGTTTCTTTGGACGCCGCAGTTACGAATGTCGTTGCTTTCGCACGAAATCCTGATTACTGCTGTGCTTTATCCTTTCCAGGGCATCAGCAGCCTCTTCAGTTCCCTCAAGGTGGTGAGGCTGCTCCGGCTGGGCCGCGTGGCTCGGAAGCTGGACCACTACATCGAGTACGGGGCGGCCGTGCTGGTGCTGCTGGTGTGCGTGTTCGGGCTGGCCGCGCACTGGCTGGCCTGCATCTGGTACAGCATCGGCGACTACGAGGTCATCGACGAGGACACCAACACCATCCGCAACGAGAGCTGGCTCTACCAGCTGGGGTTGTCCATAGGAACCCCCTACCGCTTCAACACCTCGGGATTCGGCAAGTGGGAAGGCGGGCCGAGCAAAGATTCCGTCTACATCTCCTCGCTGTATTTCACCATGACCAGCCTCACCAGCGTGGGCTTCGGGAACATCGCCCCCACGACAGACGGGGAGAAGATCTTTGCTGTGGCTATGATGATGATTGGCTGTGAGTATTAGAGATTCTGTCTTTCTCATGCACAGCGCCAAATAGCTGCGTATCATGAATGCTGATTTCATAAGAACATCTGGAAACCTGGTAAATGTGATGCAGCTAAACGTATTTTTGATAGCAGTAAGTATTACACACTTTCTTACCAGCTAGGTTTAAATCACAAATAAGAGTATTGATGTGACTATCAAAAATTCAGTCATTTTGGGAGGAATATTCTGTCCATATCCTCTCAATATGCTCTTGTAAGTAAACCATAAAATGCTTACAGCCTTAACTGTTAAGAATTAATGGACCTTTTTGTCTCTGTTTTAGTATATGGCAAACTCTTTTCGTGTCTGAGAGCTGTATACATTTGATAAGTGGGTCAGAGTGTGCAGGTGGTCTGAGAGCATCATCTTCTCAGGGAGAGAGAACTGGGACTCTCTAGGAACCAAACACTCTGCCACGGGCTGAACATAGAGACATACCCTAAAGCAAGGGGTGTGCTGCTGTCCTAGGGCACCTCTGGCTCAGGCATCCTTGTTAGGATGGATTCGTGTTGCCAAACTGTCCAGCTTTTGACCATGTTGTCTTTTAAATGCAGGATCCATATTCAAAGTGCCTTGAGAGCTACTTGGAGTTAAGAACCATATGGTGGCCACTGTTAAACTAGGTTGTGGTTTTCTAGATAAGGGTGGATTTTTAAACTAAAACAAGAGGAAAAAAAATCTCCTTTTTCCATGGGAAAACATATGGAGAAAGATAGAAGCTTCCGTATGGTAATATTGCATCCAGAGGAGGAGAAAGTCAATCCTTGCTAAGCAGAAAATTAAAACTAAATACATAATGAAACTCAATTAGCAGCACAGTGCCTGTTGTAGAAATGTGAACCTTTGATTCTGATGTGTCCTTTTACAGCAACACTGAAGTCATACACTAAGATTATGTGTGCAGTGTTAAGCCTGCTGAAGGTTAGTGAGAAAAACTATCAAAACAAGCATTGTTGATCACACAGGAACTGGGATTTTTTAGCTATAAAAATTGTTATTTTTGTTCTTCTAGCTTATTCCACTGCCAAGAGTCCCATCATCCTAACAAAGCACCCTGTAGGAGAAGGGAAATTTTTATGAAACAAGGATAAAATTTTACAGTTTGCTCATGAGAAGGTGCATTAGATAATGTAGTGGTGTAGCACAAAATGGGCTTCCAAGCATATTTCCTGATGAAATACAGTGAAGGTGCCAGTTTGATAGGAAATATCCTGATCTTTGGCTTATTGTTATGATCATGATACTAGCTAGAACAAGAACAGCTAGTATTAATCAGTATTATTATTTAGTACTATGAATAATGATTAAGCATAGTCATCAAAAAGTCATGAATGTACATGGGGTTATTTGGGACTTGTACCTGTTCCAGACTCTTCGTATGACAATGTGGCAGAAATAAACTGAATTTATGCATAAATAATGTTGATTTAGATGAGCAAATAGAAAATTATAACCTTTCTTTTTGTGTGTCTTATCCTCTGGTCATTTGAATAGCAGTAAGTGCTGTATCAAAAGGCTAGTGGCTTAAACAACACTGTGGCCAGCTAAGCTTACAGTCACAGTTTCATTAGCAAGATCACCTTTGAAATTTTTATCTTTATTTCTCAAAGAAACTGACTTTTCTGGAGATGGTGATGGAGAAGTTGACCGTCTGTGAAAATATCTTTGAGCCCCACCTTTCTTGCGTGGGCTGTGTGTGAGGCTGCCCTGCAGAAAGTCAGGGTGCAGTGCATGGCAGGATCTTGACCTCCCACTGGAGGCTGTCAAAGAAGCTGCATCTCTGTGGGGCCTGGATCCATTCAGAGTCACAACACTGCCTTTGCACCCTCCCTTGATTATTGGTATTGATAATCTTGGCTTCAGCTTGCTCCATGAGCTGTGCCTCCATGGTTTGGTAGGGGCACTCACGAGCTGCTTCCCTGGAGTGTAGATGTTGGGATCAAGTAGAAGGAAGAGAAGAGTTTACTTTTACAAGTGTGAGTTCTTCCTGCTCAGAATTATTTTTAATGCAATGGATTTGATTGTGCAAAGTTCTTGTACCTCTGGGAAAGGCTGGTCACAGTGTGTGCATTGCCAGGTGGTGTGGTGGCTTTGCAAAGCTTTTGGGTCCTTGTTTCTAGCAACTTGGGTTCTAGTTTTGTTTTGGTTTAGTGGCTCAGTATCTTGAATAATTTCTGAAGAAGAAAGGTGTCAATAGCAATGATACTTTTTTCTTTGATCTTGGATTGTTGTCTGTTGAGCCTCTGTTTCTGAAGAGGACTTGCTGTGTAAACAAGTGTTTTTAACAAGTTCATTGCTTTCTTTCCGCTGGCAAACTGACTGAAAGGTTTGTGCTACAGTCAGCACAGGCTTGTGGTGACATCCAAATGTGGTGTTTGTGTCAGAAAGGCTCAGAATAGTAGAGGTATTTGAAAGCATAAACAGTTCATAACCAGGGTCCTTCCATGTGTCTTTAGCATGTTTATGCCCAGAGAGATGGAGTTAACACTGTAATTCCATCTTCTGTAAGACAAAATTTGGCTTGCCCTGCTGCTCAGCCATGGACATGTCCTCTTCTGCTCACAGCTTACTCCCTCTGTAAAGCTGATCCTGTGGCAGAAAATAATTTGTGTTGCACACCGACCACTAGTAATAGTACTTTGCTCTGATATCAGATAGCTGTTTAAAAAAAGTGGATAAGACCACTTCCATTTTCTCTTTTATTCAAGCTTTCATTATGGTAAATAATAAATCCAGGTAACTTTTAATTAAAAATTTAGAGAGGCTTTAGTAAGTCTGTCCTGCACCAGTGGGAATTTTGGCTGAGTTGAGTGCAAATGTTGACCCAGTAAAAAGTTTAATTTATGTAGCTTGTAGGAGGAGTGGGTACATCATACTAGCTGTGCAGAGGCACTGAGAAGGCATCACTGAGCTGAATAAGCTGTGTGTGGGTATTGAGCCCTTGGGGCTGACTTTGTTGGTTGAGTTTACACTTGGGGCAAAGTTTAAGAAAGCGTGGCTTTGTCTCAACAGCCCTGGTCACTGCTTTAGGGCCTCTGAAGGGAGGTGTTCTTGTGCTCTCAGATGCAATGGTGCACATGCTATCCTACTGACCTCATTGTAGCTGCGGTTTTCAGGCAGGAAGTGTTTTGCTGCTGGTTATTTTGATATGGGAAGGTGAAGACCCTAATTAGATTTGTGGGGGACTGTGGCACACTCATAACCCCAGGGATGTTCTGTCACTTTGTCAGCTCCACTGGAGAGGATAGGTGAAAATTGCTCTTGATTCTTGACCTCAAATAGTGCACATCTGTTTGGGAAGATGAAGTTATTTTAAAATAGAGATGAAGTACCCAGTGACTGCTTTTAACGATTTCTGTTTTGTGGGAGCTTGCGTTTCGTATTACTGTGTAGCTGCTTTTCCTGAACATATGGTGAATTATAGTTTTGCAAAGCAAAATATCTTCACATCTGTGAACTGACCTGCATGGTTTTGCCTCTCTTTCTTTATTGAGTGTACGTGTGTGTATATATAGAGAGAGAAGGACGAGTGTTACTACGGGAAGTAAAAGCAATTAACTCCTCAGCTTCATTTTAAATGAATCAAAACATATTTGCTTATCCCTTTCCACAGATGGCCACTAAATTGCTAATTAATAGGGAATATGTCTACAGACAGATCTTTCACTGGGGCTGACGTTACATAAAACCAGGCTTAAAACCACTGTCTGCATCTGGAGAAAGACATATATGTTCAATTTTTAATACTTGAGAGAAAAAAAAACCTCTTTCAATTTTTAGTTTCTTCCCTGTGGAGACATATGCCTTGAAATTACAGTCTTTATATATTTTGCTCAGTGATTCTGTCAGATTGGGTTGGGTATTGTTTATTTTTCCTAAGCACTAGCAGAAATCAGAGAACTTTCATTTGCAGTTTTTCTATCTGGGCACTGTGTCAGTAATCCCCTTGCTAGGCAGGTGGAGTAGGGATGAACAGTTCTAAAAATGCTTGGCATTCTTGACTTTTGACATAAAATAATACTGATGGATGCTTGCCTATTTGGATTTTGAGCAATAAAGCAAAATCCATTATTTTGGGAGCCTTTTGTTGGTGTTCTCAATTGCATTGAAAGATCCCAACCTTTTGGTGCTTGTTTATGCTAAATTCTCCTTTGTTAGTTAGGAACTTACTGGAAATACAGGACTTGACTCATCCAAACTATGAAGGAAAAGGCACATGTTTGAATGTTAAACAAAATTATAAATTCCCCTGTGAACACTAAGACCAGATAGTGAGAGGGATCATGGAAAAAGACAAAATTAGGAGTTAAAAGGTCAGATTCATGAACATGCATGCTTACACACTGTGATGAATTGTCAGCCACTGGGTTCAGTAATCAAAACAAGTCCAGAAACCCAAGCCACTCCTCTTTGTTGATGGTGTGCAACACAAGCATTTTGCAGTCCTGCAGCACTTCAGCTGCTGTCTCTGATTAAGGTAGACACACATCCCAGGAGAATGGAGAAGCTGTCTCAGCTTTGATCAGCTTTGTCTGTGAACAGTTTTTTTCTCATTAGACAAAAAAACCACCAAAAACAAACCAAACAAAAACACCCCAACAATCCAGAAATGAGAATAACATTCAGTAAATGTGAAAACATAGGCAGGTTTGTTTACAGCACTCTTGCTGAAAGGAACAGTAGTGTGACCAGCCCTGTGAGCTTTAAGAAAATCTTGGTGGCAGGTATCATGATGGTCAGTGTCACTCCTTCACAGCCTCACAGAGCATTGGTGTGTTTTGGTGACCTCCAGCAGGGTAGGAAGCATTTAGTGGCTCTTGTGAACAAGGATAGTGAGGAACTGATGAAAACTAGACTGTTGTTATCAAAACTCCTGGACAAGATATAGAGGCATTGCAGCACCATGTTTGAAGATCTTCCTGAGGCATGATTTCCCCCTCCTAAAGCAGATCATCAGCTGAAAAGTAAATGGATGTGGTCATTTATTCAACTTGTATCCAATGACAAGAGAAGCACATTTACCCCTAGAACCCCTTCTAGATGGTGGGGGAATGTGTTGGAATCATTTTTGCTGGAATTTGGTGGCTTGAAACTAAGGACCAGCCGTGTGCCAAGTGTTAGTTAGGTTTGCTGAGGGTATCATTAATGGGTGCAGCACAAAGGCCTAAGAGATTTTAAACCCAAAGCAACTCTCTCTGTGTTCATGGGTATCACCAGTGCAGTATTTTGGGTTTGGGGACATGCTGGGAAGGGAAAAAGAAACCTTGTCTTGAAAAAGCTGTCTCTCGAATTCCTGGTCTTTGTCACATCCCTGGCAAGATGACAAAAATCTCTCCCATGCCACAGACCTCTTGCAAGCTGCTGAAGTTGCAGGTGGCATGTTTTCTGTAGGGCTGATAGTTTTGCATTCATTTGCATTCTCATCTATCTTAGCCAACAGCAACACTACTCTAGCCAGTAATTCCTAATTTAAAGGCCTGGATTTTGGTTTTTTTTCCATTTCTTTTTAATAAGTATGGCCAGTCTTTGCAGTTCTGTTCCTTCACTCCTCTGTGCTGTGCTTTATTACTTTTTATTTGACGCTACTCATGGTATTTGAAGAGATGATGTGTTATTGCTGTAATTGTTAAGTAACTGTTTGGGATTTCTGGATGTCATTTTGCTTGGATGTTTCCTCCACGAGAACAAATCATCAGAAGTGTTGTGGATGTATTTCTGTGCTACAGCAAGTTTCAGCAAAGTGATAGGGCTGGCAGAAAAATGGGTAGAGTTTCTCTGTAGATTAGAAGAGAGTTTAACTATGAGGGCAGGATTTGGTCTGGTTATCTGTAAAGGTGAAAATATCTCAATATTTCTTTCAAAGAATAAGGAATGAGAAAAAACCAAGCAAAAAAAACCCCACAAAAACAAAAACAAACCAAACCAACAAAAAGCCAGCTCCAAAAAACAACAAAAGCTACCAAAACCTCAAAGTCATTGTGATAAATAGAAATAAAACAGGTAGACAACGTTGTTTTTTGGCCTTTTGGATAGATAAACAGTCCTTCAGACATCTGAGTCCCGAGGGATGCCATTTTCAGCAGAGTGTGCTGGAATTTCTCATGGGTAGCGTGGGGAGCGCCGGGCCGTGGTGGCATTTCCAGCCCCACCGATGGCCCCACACAGAGTCACATCATTGACATTCAGTGCAGACAGGCCATGCAGGAGAGATGCCATCAGTGCTGACAGGCTTCACAGCACTGCAAGCTCCAAAGGCAGAGTTTAGCTCTTAAAAGCTGCCTCCTCTTTGGGTAAGGGTGTCCAGGGCCTGAGTGTTTTTTTCAGGGTTGCTTGTACTGAAGCAGAACCCTGTTCCCCAGACTCAGTGCTGGAACCAGACTTGTTTAATATCCTTCTGAATAATCTGCATGAGGGGGTCAAGTGTACCCTCAGCCAGTTTGCAGAGGACAGCAAGTTATGTGGCAGCCTTCATTTGCTGGAGGCCAGGAAGGCTCTGCAGAGGGATCTGTACAGACTGGATTGATGTGCTGAGGCCATGGGGAGTTCAACAAAGCCAAGTGACAGGTCCTGCACTGGGGTCACAACAACCCTGTGCAGCTCTACTGGCTTGGGGCAGAGTGACTGGAAAGCAGACCAGCACAAAAGGACCTGGGGGTGCTGGTGACAGCAGCTGAACATGAGCCAGCCTGTGCTCAGGTGGCCAAGGAGGCCAGTGGCATCCTGGCCTGTACCAGCAATGGTGTGGCCAGNGCATCCTGGCCTGTACCAGCAATGGTGTGGCCAGCAGGACCAGGGCAGGGATTTCTCCTTCTCTACTGGGCACTGGTGAGGCCACAACTCAAATCCTGTGTTCAGTTCTGGGCCCCTCACTACAAGAAAAACCCTGAGGTGCTGGAATGAGTCCAGAGAAAGGCAACAGAGCTGGTGGAGGGTCTGGAGCACAAGTCTGATGAGGAGCAGCTGAGGGACTGGGAGTGGTTAACCTGGAGAAAAAGAGGCTCAGGGAGACCTTATCCCTCTCTACAGCTGCTTGAAAGGAGGCTGTAGGCAGATGGAGATGGGTCTCTTCTCCCAGGTAACAAGTGACAGGATGAGAGGTTGTACTGGGGAAGGTTTAGATTGGATATTAGTAAAAATTACTTCATGGGAAGGGTGTTCAGGTGTGGGAATAGAGTGCCCAGGGGAGTGGTGGGGTCACCATACTGGAGGTGACCCTCCATTAAAGAACACATAGATGTGGCACTTGAGGACACGGTTTAGTGATGGACTTGGCAGTGCTGGGTTAAAGTTGTACTCAATGATCTTATAGGTCTTTTCCAATTTGAATGATTCTACGGTTCTATAATAAAACACTGGTGTCAAAGCCAGAAAAAAGCCTTTGGGTGGCACCTATCTAAATAGTGAATTCCTACAAAAATTATCTCCAGGCGAAAATGGGCTCAAAGTTGTTTTTCAGGTCCACAACACAAGTGCTAATGCTGTAATAAATCTGTCTTGGCTAATGACCATGGCTGTATGAGGAGTGGCCCGTTCATATGGGGTTAGTCCCCTCCTCACCCCAACACACTTCAAAGCAAGAAGAAAGAAAGAAAGAATTTTCTGTCAGTGTGGTAGTACTTTGTTTCCTGGCCTGGTTTGGGGGAGCTCAAGTTAGTTCTCTGTGAGATGTTATTTCTTAGAATGCAAAAATGAGTAACCATTGTTCCTTTTCTTGTTGTTTCAAGAATATATGACCAGATTAAAGCTAGGTTAAATTATTGCCATTAAATTTTGGGCAAAATATAATTTGGAAAGGGCAAGGGTAAGTTGCCTGTGTACATTTGGCTGTAGGAAAAAAGAACATAAATGTTCCAGAGCTACATCACATACCTATGCTTTATGAATTGTTCTTTGATATGTTATTTTGCCGTAATGACTAAAAATTTCAGGCTGTACTTCAGCCTAATAGATCTAGAGATTCACCCTACCTCAGAATATACTAGAATTTAATTGCTACAATGGTCTCAGGATATAGTCCATATCTCTATCAGTACTCTACAAATCCAATCAAGACAATTTTTGAAGTGAGATTTTTCTAAAAATTTCTAATTCTCAAGGTTTTTACAATCCATTTCTCTCCTGCAGAGCTTAACATTGCTCCCCAAGACATTGGACAACTTTTGAAAGAACTGTAAATGCAAATGGAAAAAAAGTAGTTCTGTTTGACAGGAGGGAAGATGAAAGCTATGAAGTGTTAATGGTTTGGTTTTTCCAGGATTTCAGGACAGCTCACACTACATTAATGTTATAGAAAATTGCCTTGTCTCTTTCTTTCATACAGAGTTTCTAAATTTTGTCTTTAACTCTTTAATATGAAGGAATAGGATAAGGAAAATAAGTAGATGTCCCAGCTGTAGATATCTTTCTTTTTCACCTGATGTCTTTCATATCACGTGCAGGATTTTGCTTTCTTTAGGCATTTCTAACGTTAATTCCTATAAGTAGATTTAAAACACTGAAATGTGCTGGCTTCATAAAACTTTAATCAGAGTGTGCAACCACCTTGTTTTAATATCTAAAGGAACATGATTAATCCAAGTTAATTTGTGAGAGAGGAGTGTGATGCATCCAGAACATGGACTGAGACAGCAGAGGAATATAAAAAGAAGAAAGAATATTTCAGGCAGGAAGCAGGGGATAATATGCAAGATAAATATTTTGTTCTCTACAATAAAACAAAGAATCTGCAAGAGACAGAGTGGTTTGCTATGCAGGACAGCAAACCTTGGGGTCCAGTTTACAAATTTGTTCTTAAATTGCTGAATTACACAGGTGCAATCTAGAAGAACATGGTTTGTCTGTCAGAACTATATTAGGAATTCCCACTTGTGGAATTGGCTAAATATGTGCAACATGCAAAAAACATGACAGATTTTACATTGTCTCTGCATTCCTGAGAGGCCTTTCCTTAAGCAGCCAACTGTATTGCTGAAGAATGGCAATCCTGGACAAGGATTTGGTTTTACACAAGTCCATTTCTGACTAAGAGTAATCCAATTAGATAGACATGAGGGGAAAAATAGTAAAATAGTAAAAATAGTAAAATAGCACATCCTCCCACACATCATGCCACTTGTCATCTAATGTGTGGAATGTGATGGAAGTTCTGAAGCATCTTCTAAGCACTTTTTGCTTCTGCATCAGCTTCAAAAAATTGTATAATTATTTTAATATCTAATTTCTGCTGGACTTAAGCAGGCCTGCTGTAGGTTACAAAATGTTGGAGTAGAAATAGCTTGCCTAGCTGGAACGTGTAAGTGGTTTATAGATCATGATATGACCTTAACCACTTGGATAAGCAGTCTCATGTTATCTTGATGATGAATAAGTCTTAGTTATGCTTACCAGATCAGTGAGTTTTAGTGCATTTGGCTGCTTTTGTATTTTAAAGAAAGATTTGGCTGTTCATAAAACTGATAGGGAATGTTTTACAGGAGGCAAATGCTGCTGTGGGTCATAAGCAGTCTATTTCTTGGACCTGAAAGCTCTGACACACACTAGATCTGAACTTGCATTATTGCTTTAAGACATATCCTATCATAAGCAGCAGCCTGTTGGAAGAAATTCTGATCTACTGAGAGAATATGAAATATATGTAAAAATATCAGTAACTTTTATCCACTGTACAGCAACTCTTGCTGCTACTGGTGTGAAAAATGTGGAAGGAGACAAGTAACATATTAATAGGTCCTATTGCCTGGAAGAAAAGTAGAAAATTTATTCTTCTAACCAAAGGGTTTTTGCAGCCGGTAGGTTCTAAAATATCAAATGCCTTATGGTAAAGAATGAAACAGTTGAGATATTAAGGCCTGACTTTTCTGACTCACCTCAAGACAAATTAGGAATGCTTTTTTCCCTTCTTTGAAATCAAACCAGTGACTGTACCAAGTGGTATGGAATGAAATTTTTCTGGTGAGATGATAGGCAAACCTTGCCTCCTCATCACCATCCCAAAAGCAGATAAGTGTTGGTTGATGAGTGCAGGTGAGTGGGATGGTTCAGGTTTGTGGTTTGGTACTTCATTGTTATTGCAAGGATCCTGCAGGATTTTCACTACAAAATAAGAGGGAACTGGAGATTGATAGTATCTTCTAAGTGTAGATTGATAATATCTTCTAAGTGTAAGGAAGCCAAATGGAAGCAGACAGAATTGGAATTAAGATTATTAATTTCTGTCGCTCAACTTGAATGGGATTTTTTTTTTTTTTTGCAAGTTATTTTCTGATAAAATTAGGATTTACTAGGAAAGCATGAAAAATAATGTCAGAGATTTGGGGTCATCCTAGTCCGGAAAAGTCTTATGCAGTCTCAAAGCTTCTAGAAACTTTATCAAGTGAATTCTAAAACCGTGAACTTATTTATTACAGTTGTATGGTTTACTGACAGTTTGTACTTTTAGTACAAGTTTTGCAAAATATGAAGTAGTACACTTGCTCTAGTTTTGGACCAACCCTATCTTAATGTTCCTTCCCAAAGTCTTTCCTGTCTTTCATATTCAGAAGGCAAATGAGTGGAATTTCATCTCCTAATGGCCAGGCCTGCTGTGGCACTTTGTGTGTGTGGTCCTGGACAGTGTGCATCCTTTTGCATCAAACACACAGATCTGGCAATTATTTGGTCTTGGAAATAACCCAGTATCCACTGAGAATAGTTCACAGAACTGCACCCTAAATCTCATGTGGCCTATTTCCAGTTGTCTTTCCTAAAATGGACCACCATTTTCCTCTCACTTCCCTCTATAAACCTTCATTTCTGGGCCTGTCACCACTCTGAGCTTTGCCTTCCCACACTAGCAGCATCATCCTGGTTTTAATTTTTTTTTTTTTTTCTCACAGAGAAAATTTAATAAGAAACAAGGAAGCAGAAGAGATACTCAATTTGACTTGTTCTGCCCCTTTGCCTTTTGAGAGGGAAGTTGTTATAAATTGTAATTCCTTGAGCTTCTCACTCCTTAACTGTTTGCTGAACTTGAAAATTCTTGTTGAGTTTGCTGCATGTAAATCCAGAGGGAGGAAGGGGAGGGGAAATGAAGGTGATTTCCTATATTGCAACAGTGCAAATAAGTTTTGATTGCTTGATTCACTTCTGGTTTGAATATTTTTGATTCTGCTTATTTTTTCTTCATAAAACCCTTTCTTCTCATGACCTAGAAAATTATAAAATCAATTCCATCAGGAACTAAGTATGCCAAAACTAAAGATTTTGGGAACTGTCTTTCTCACACTCCTTGCAAATAACTTGACTGCAGGTTAGTAATGAGATGACAGCTACAGAATGTGTGAGAGAAGAAATGGGCATTTTTCTGGAAAGGAGCCCTGTTCCACATGAATTTAGCAACCTCCTGTGAAAATCATAGAGGAACTACCAAACAGAGAAATTACTTTGAGCAAACCACTGTGTCATGTAGGTGCTGCACAGACTGTGGGCACTGGAAAGGAGAAGATGACCTATCAATGTGCCACCTTTGGCCCACAGTGCTCCCTGATCTACTCCTGCAGTGAAAATAATGTCTAATTGTGCTCTGAACCTTTGTGTCCATGGTAAACTGAAGTGACTGGAGGCTGTTCCAGATGCTGTGT
This sequence comes from Pycnonotus jocosus, assembly GCA_013400435.1. Lineage (NCBI taxonomy): Eukaryota > Metazoa > Chordata > Aves > Passeriformes > Pycnonotidae > Pycnonotus > Pycnonotus jocosus. The sequence continues at coordinate 22,266 of VWYP01016929.1, forward strand.
GGAAGAGGCATTGCAATGCAGTTGCTGGTGCTCTGTGGTGTGACACAGGGGGCTGAGGCCCATATCGAGGTGAGGTTAACACCTTCCATGACCTATTTTCCCTTTCTCACGATTCTTATGCATTTAGACTCTGTGCAGGGAGGCAGGGAGGGACCTGCCTCTCATTCCAGATCCTCCTGGTTGTTCCCCATGCTGCATGCATTGGTGTAGATGTTTCCAAGAGGCACCTGAGAACAGTGAGAGGATGCTGGCATGGCACTGCAATATACCATCTGACCAAGAGGGCAGCTCTCTGGAAAAAAAGGAAAAGGGGAGAGGCAGGTCAGACAGAATTTTTTTTCCCTCACTGACAGAGAAGACAGCACACTTGTTGTGAAAACTATGAGTCAAATCAAAACTTTTTCATGTATGTTTAGAAGTATGAGAACAGCAGTGAGGCAGTGAACAGTTGTGATGCAGAGATCTATATGACATTGCCAAGCACCTTCTGGGGTACCAGACTCAAAGCTACCAAGTAGATGGATGCTCCAGTTTTCCAGTGATGGCATCAGAAGGTTCTTTCAGGACAGTACAGATGATTGTCTGCTTTTTTGGGCTTCTGCTGGTCACTTCCTAAGTGCACTGACAGGTGTGAGATGGAAGAATGTAGGTTACTGTGATTGCCTTGCTTCTTTTTATGATGAGATGTGTGTGTGGGTGAGCAAAAGAGAGAGCGAGTGTTGAGAGAGAGAAATAGAACTTGAAGTTAAAACTAAGGTTTCTCCTTTTCCTTTACAAACTCCTAAACTTCTTTTTTGACTGCTTCCCAAAATAAACAGAAACTAACTTGGTGCGTGTTTAAGATGGTTGTTTCCTCATGGTGGTTACAGACCTGTAGTCCAAAAGATGAAAGATGGGCAGTATTTCTCTTCTTCTGCCCTTGTGGCCGAAAGTGTGTGGTTTGAAGTGTGATGATGCATTAAAGCAGACAAAGACCCGAAAGGGAGTCTGAGAGAGTTATTTATGTGAGGAAAATGCATGCTGCAGCATGAGGAAAGTATGGCCAGTTGACTGTGCTGATTTTATCAGGTTTGATATTGTGCTGTGCAAAGTGCATGAGATTCAGATTGTGATTATGCCAACACAGAAGATATCTCCCTTCATGTGGGTGCAGTTCAGGTCCAGAATGGAGTTATCTTTTATTCATATGCAGCCTTCAATAATAGAGAAGACTGGAGGGAAGACTACTGTTTTATGGGACCATTGTGTTGTATCATTGGGCAGCCAGACAGAAGAAAATGCTCTGAGTCACTCCCAGTTTGGGTTGAAATGGAAAATATGATACAGCAGGCAACTGTATCCAAAAAAGTATGAATGGTTCAGTACACGGAGTTCTGGTACAACTGCAAGGGTCCAAAGCACAATGAAATGGGCAGGTCAACACTGAAATACCGGGATAGATAAAATACAAAAACTGAGGAAGGTAACAGCCTGAGGGCAGCCACATTTCTCAAGCTGTTTGCCTTCAGTTGGAAGGACAACAATCTGCTGTGAAGCTTGTCTTCTCCTCTTGCTTTGGGGGACTAGCTGTGGTAGAACTGGTCAGGAGCAGAAGTAGCTTTCTAGCCTTGCACACTCTGCACAAACAGGTGTGAATGTTGAATCAGTGTTGATGACACAAATACTGCCCTTGTGTTTTCCTTCCTACAGCTGTTCTGTAAGCAACATCATGGCTGCACTCTCCAGAGATTTAGTATGAGACAGTGTCAGATGGGGAGAGCAGTGGGGAAGAATTCTGGGAAAGCAGCTGCATGTGAATGAGAAATATTTCCTGTAAGCTTTTGATGTTGGTTATTGTCAGGGGTTGGGGGCAGGATCTGTAGGCCCACATTTTAAGGTAAGACTGGAGGTGGATGAAGAGTTTGAATTATTTTGGGTAAATGGGCAGTGAAAAAAGCTGCTTCTCAGAAGAAGGCAATATGAGTTGAAGAAAAGAAAGAACTTAAATCTGAGGCTGCTATATTTGTGCATGTGCACGCTGCTAGTGTTGCTTTTTCTTCCTTTAGTTGCTGTCTCTAACCTTAACCTGCCACAGAACACTGCTTTATACATTTAAGAGAAAAGTATCTTCTTTTGTACCATTTTCTATGCAGTGATGCACAAAGTGGTTGATACACAGTAATGTTTGCCTGAGGCCACACAGCCAAATTTCCCACTGATTGCTGATGGGAAAGTTTGTCCTTCAGTAGCTACAGAGCAGTTCTTCTGTTTTAGCAGTTTTGGAGGACTTTGGCATCAGTTGCCAGCTGCCTGGTGAACCACAAGCACTCCTGTAAAGCAGGACTGCTTTCCCAAACAACCTACTCTTTAAAATGCCCATTGGTTGTTGGTCATTTTAAATGCCACAGGATTTCTTGCTTCTCATGGTTCAACAGGCTGTAGATTTGTCTAAAGTGAAAAAAGAGCATTTATTGTAGCTACAGCTGAGAAACAGCAAATTTCCTCCCAGTCTCTGCTGAGCTCATGTCCGGGGAGGGTAGGGGAAGCAAGCTGTTCCTTCTTGCCCCAGCTCTTAATGGTCCCCTAGGAGAGGGAGGGCAGCATAGAAATGTTCCAGCTGAAGAAAATAGCACACAGTCCACAAAACCTGTTTATCCTTAGGATCAGACTTTACTTTTGCATCAACTTCTCTTCTCCTGACTCCAGCCATGCCATTCCTCAAGTGTTCTGGGAAGAGTTGCAAAGACTTGACCCCCTGAGAACTGCCAGAGCTTTTGCAGTAAAGGAAGGTAAAACACCTTTCATTAAAGGGTTGGGTTTCTTCTGAACTTGACTCAGAATCTCTGCTTGCAATTGCACTTACTCTTCCTCATATTGGGGTAGATTTTAAAATTACGTCAATTTTCAATGTTCAAGGAAAATATTGTTTGTTGGAGGAACTGGAGACTTTTGTGTGCTGTCACATCTTCTTTTTTGAACAGTATTTTTCATAGGTGCTTGATGATTTGTGGTTTAGCTTCAGATTTTCCCCACTTTGTACACTGCAAACCTGTCTTTATGTTGCTATGCCTCTGAGGCAGAATAGAGTTATAATTTATTACCTTTATTATTATCACATTTATAAAAACAATCAACCTGGCATTAAGAATTATAACTACCTGTGCTGGTGACCCACTGGAAAACTCTGACCTTAGACAACAGGAGACAAGAGAGGCATTAGAATCTGTGATTTTTCAAGTTGGGGATGTAGATACCTGTATGTCAATGGCACTTAAGCAGAATGCTTAATAGAGAAAATGTAGATAAACTGTAAAAGTTAAAATGAGACTTAAAAATTATAATAGAGAAGTCTAGCAGCACAGACTAATTCTACCATCTTAAACCCTCTAGTTATTTGTGGAAACAGCTGCACTTTCAATGCTGGCACTAAGATTTCTGGTTGTGTCAGGTAGGAGCTGCACCTTGCAGATATGCACTCTGTGCCAGTATCAACAGATAAGGTTAGTGCTGATATCTGTGCAACAACAAAACCCCACTGTGCTTCTGTATGCCTTGTGTGTCATCTCTGTGCTCTTTCTGTGTACTGAATACACTGGGTATGCTGTAATTCAAACTGTGGGCTTTAAAAATCACACTCAGATAAGCAAACAGAGCATGACAGTGATGATAACAACTCTTTATCAGAGATTGGATGCCAGCAGGACCAGGGAAATGTTCATCTCCCTATACGCAGCACTGGTGAGGCTACAACTCAAATCCTGTGTTCAGTTCTGGGCCCCTCACTACAAGAAAGACACTGAGGTGCTGGAGTGAGTCCAGAGAAAGGCAACAGAGCTGGTGGAGGGTCTGGAGCACAGGTCTGATGAGGAGCAGCTGAGGGAGTCGGGAGTGGTTAACCTGGAGAAAAAGAGGCTCAGTGAGACCTTATCCCTCTCCACAGCTGCCTGAAAGGAGGCTGTAGGCAGATGGAGATGGGTCTTCTCCCAGGTAACAAGTGACAGGATGAGAGGTTGCACCAGGGAAGGTTTAGATTGGATATTAGTAAAAATTTCTTCATGGAAAGAGTGGTCAAGCATTGGAATAGAGTGCCCAGGGAATTGGTGGAGGTATTTAAAGGATATAGATGTAGCACTGGAAGAATGGTTTAATGGTGAACATGGCAATGCAGGAGTGGCAATTGGATCGATGATCTTTAGGTCTTTTCTAATTTCAGTGATTTTATGATCATGTTGATAACAGCTTGATTGAACCTATGTCTTCTCATTAGAATGGGAAAACAAACAGAACCCGAAAACAAAGAGCCTTTTTAACTGATGGCTTTGTTCATTCCACAGGCTGATGATGTGCTTTGTGCTATTCCTTATGTTCCAAGTCCTTCCTACTATTTATGATTTTACTGCTATTATCTGTCATCACATTTGTAGAACAAAATGTAACAACGTCTATAATTAGAGTTGTCTACACATTTTCTCTCTATTTTCCATTTGACTCATGTTTGTAACTTTCTAAGTCTTTCAATTTTCAAGTTGAGATTAATCGAGGCCAGCCATTTCTAAGAGCAAGGGTGGTGTTTATCCATTTTTTAAAATGATACTTTGATCTTCAGAGCAGGTATATAAGAACAGCAGGGCTGGATATTGAAATCTGGCAGCAAGAGAATATTCCTAGAAGAGGATTCTTAGAAAAAGCCCAAGTCTTCTTTCAAGAAAGATAACCAACAATGTAAGGACACTTAATAGTGACCTGTTGGAAAATGTTGAACTTGAAAGACACACAAGATTATGCAGTTATTGAGATAGCCATATACATATTTTAATGTCAGTGCAAGTGCTGAATAGACATGAAAATTATATGTATTGCCTTCTCTGGATGAAACCCAAGAAAATGAATAATGGAAAAGGATGAGCAAAAAATAAGGTCCTGAAAGTCTCTGCTCTGAGGACAAGCTTGGACTTGTAAGCACCCTTTAGCCGCCAGTGCCCACAGCCCAGCTTACACACAACCACAGTGGAAGAAGCTGGCCCCAGCTGTGGCAGCAGCAGCATCTGGTGAAGGAATGATGCTGCTGGAGCCCAGGGCATGTGGGAAGCTTAGGAGCACCTGGGAAAAGGGGATGGGTGATGGACAGATTAACCTTTTAGTCAGTGGGTAGTGTGTACCTAGACCTGCATTAGCTAGGCTGGTCTTTGGTAGCTGTGCTTTTGTAAGCTTGCCTCGAATAGCACAGCTGTGCTTTTTTGCACAGGGGTGCTGTGCTTGACTTTGGCCAAGCTGTGCTGCTGTACACAGGTGCTTTTTAGCATGTCTGGTTTTCAGCCAAGTGTGAATTTTTGCTTTTTATTATAAAAGTTGAGGCTTTTAATATTGTTTTGTTTGCTAAGGTCCTTAAAAGCATCCTCTTTGGTTTTCTTTTGGGGAGTAAATTATCTTCTGCTGTGTTTCTCTCTAGTCCAGTGTGATACCACAGAGTGCTGTGTGTGCTTCATTTCAGGCACTGATTTTTAGATATTTGGGACTAATGGTGACTGAGTTAGTTGGTGATGCTAATTGGTGATTAACCTAATAATGGTTTGATTATATTAATTAAACCCTTGTCCTAGACAGCAGCTGTTAAATCATTTGTCTTCAAGCTCTCCCTCAGCTGGGGTCCTTCTGAAACCTGCTGCTTTGCATTGGCAGGGTGGAGTACTGAGTGTGTGATACCAACACGAGTGTCAGCACCAACACTGTACTCAGTTTTTTCCCTTTAATTTTATACTTCCTCTTGTTAAAACCCTATGGTAAAAATTTAAATGTCATTGATCAACTTCTGTCGTGTGGTTCTCTGGAAGTTCTTCCAAGTGTAACTGTTCTCCAAGGTGATGGGAGAGAGCCTATGGCACCTGTTTATGCTAATTTGCCAGGTTGTGGTTTTCCTGAAAGTGAGGAGAGAAGTGGATCTTCTGTATGGTTTGTTAGCTGACAGAAAAGAGTTTAGAAATGAATACTTCAGCAAGAAAAGACTATAACTGTGGTGGAGGGACTTGTGTGACAACGCTGATGCTGCTGCACCTTTTCCAGAGTAACTCAGATCTTTTAAATTTGAGTAAGTAAGCAGACACCTCAGAGTGGCTTGTCCACAGCTTTTTAGCAGTTGTAATAATTTCCATGCTGCTTTTTTCCGTGCTTTCATCCAGTCAGAACAGTCTAAGACACTGCAAATGCAATGGAAGGGAGACTGGGCAGTTCCACACAAATGTGTATTATATGGAAACATAGATTTTCCTGACACTGCCCTGGTACCACGGCTTTGAATGCTCAGGGAATGGGCACGAGGTACTAATGCAGAATTTATGTTGTCTTAATGCTGGTGTACTTAAACTGGTGACACACAGAGTAGGATGAATTTACCTTTTTTTGTGTGCAAAACTAGTATTTCTATTTGCAGAATATTTCAGTTTGCACCTGTTTTGTGGCTGTGGTCTTTTGGGGCATTCAGAAGCCCCACGTTGTTTGTTTGGATTGTCTCAGCTGAGGGTGCTCTGCAATTTGAAGTATCAAGCCTCAGGTCGGAAAGATTGCTTTTCAGAACTGAGGAGCATTTTAAATTGATGGCACATTTACAGTGACTACCTTTCCAGAAGATTGAACAGTACCAAGCCTACAGAAGCCAGTTCCTTTAAACAATGCCTTTTCCCTTGTGATTGCTGTGACGATTAAATAACTTCAGAGTTGAAAAAGTTTGAATGGCATTTGCCTTGAGCATTCTTGTGCAGTGCTTTTTTTAATGAGCTCCCACACTGCCAGCTTGCAACTTCTAGCATTTAAACCTTTCTTTGTACTTCACTCTTATTGCTGTGTTGATAAATTGGGTTTAAGACTTTTATTAGCAGTTGTGTAAAGTGTGAAACCATGCATTAAGGCAAGGAAAGGTTTTATGTTTGTTACTACTTAATTCTGTTCTAACTTTAGTCTAGCTGGAAGTCTAAATGTATTAGATAGTAAGTACAAGGGCAGAATAATACAGGAAATATAAAAACTGTGATAATGAACCCTCAAAGATTCCAAAGTATTTTTTAAGACTTAACAAAATATATATACATTTCAATGAAACTGCTGTGACAAGACTTTCCCACTGTGCACTACTGTTGGAACTGCTGAAAGGGCATTGCTCCTATTCTAGGGCTGAGGAAGAGGAGACTGTATGAAGTACCAGCAGAGGGAGTCAGGACTGGCCATTAGATGCTGGAATTTTCAGAACCCAGTGGTCATCGTCTGTAGGGGAAAACATATTGTTAATGTGTGAGGTGAAGTAAAAAAGATTTCCCTTAAGAATCTTCTGCCTTTTGTTTGATACATATATGTTTTTTTTTTCCCTCTTGCATTTGGATTAGGAATATGAAAACAAAGTCTATTCTATTTTGGGTATCCTCATAGTGATTCCATTCAAAAATGGTATTCTGAGCAATTTCCCTCTTTCCTTTGCCCTTCTCAAACCACACTAATATGTATGGAATGTGGAGTCTTTAGAACTCTTCAGGATTTAACACCTCTAGCTTGCCACTGATAGAAAAGTAATGGCAAATGGGATAGATCCACAGAGGTGGGGAGGAAAAGCGGCTCAACATGCAAAATGTTGGCAGCACGCTCAGAAGAGGCACCATCTCCTCTCCTCCCAGCTGCAGAGCAGTGCTCTCTGTTTGGGTGGGATGGATGCTGTCTCTGATGGCACAATGATGATGACAACTTGGGCAAGTGGAAATGCTCTGAAGAGATTTGTGGCTGTGCAGAAGCTCTTGAAGCTCTTTTCTGTCAGTCTGCAGATTAACACAAAGGACTTCATCCCTCTCTTTCACACCTTGCTTGTGACAACTTGTTTACTTAGGCTTTGTAGGAAGGATATTGCTAGGACCCAATGTTTTTCTCCTCTTTAGTGTCCTTTGCAATAATCTCTCTGGATTTCTTGTCTAGTATTCCTTGGCTTGTTCTGAAGTGTTTATTTTTTCATCTCTCTGGCTTATTCCCTAAGATTTCATCTTTGAAATAATGAAGAAAAGCAAATAAAATCACAGAGTATTTGCTTTAAGATATAAAAATTGATGAATTTATATTCATTAGCCTCTAGCAAAGACAACATTCTCACTGGGGTATTTGTTATCACTGCCACTGTGTTCTTTTGGTCTGACTTGCTCAGTCTAAAGTGTCTTGCTTGGCAGTCATGATGTTGACATGCTCTTCAAACAAAGTTTTTAGGGATGCATGTAAGCCACAGCTCAGCTTCTACTGCTGCATTTCACTTGCTGATCTTGGTGAACGTGATCCTAACTCAAACTGTTTCTTCATTTGGTACATTTGAGGGATTTTTTACTAGAGTAATGGAGATTCAGCCAGAGATGATGTTTTTCTTCTGAAATTTGATTACTGAACATTCAGAGAGATTGGTGATTGTTGCCCTCTTGAATTTGTAGAAGGTTCTGGATACAGCAAACAGGTGTTATGACCTGCAAAGGAAATACGCTGATAAGCAAAGAGCAAAGCAAAAGGTGAAAAACCCCTGTTGCTTGTTTTTTCAGTGCTGCCAGTGTGAGGCTGGTGGATGGGGAGAGGCCCTGAGCTGGCAGGTTTGGGCTGAGTTCCCAGCTCTGTCACACACTCTGTGGCCATATTCAAACTGCTCCTGGTCTCTGCTTTGCCTGTCTTGCCACTCTTAATTCTCCACATCTTACTAGTACAGAATGGCTTTCACTGTGCTCTGTACACATCATACCATTGTGTTTCTATTCCCTCTCTCTGCAGTGCCACTGAAGTGTCTTTTAATCTTGGATGGTATTTATATCAATAATGCCAAGCCTGTGCAGAAAACTGGACATTTAACCTCTCTGTACTTTTTTCACAAGTTCAGTTATCAGCTGTTCCTTCGTGTTCTGTGTTCCTAACCTCACCTGTATTCCTTTTCTGCTCTTTCACCTCATGCTTACATACTTAGGTTTGTATCCCTGTCCTTTCCCTTCTTCCCCTCCTCCAATCTGTGAAGAGTCCCAATTCTCCTGACCATCTAATTTAACTTTGATTCCCTCCTAGTCATTAGGCTTCTCTATTGAGGCCAAAAAGGTCTGGCAGCCTCTTTGATGGGTTTGCTAAGCTGTTGATTTAAAATTTACAGGCTTTGTGATGCAGAGAGGCTGCTAAATCACTGCTCCCATGACAGGTTTCTGAAAGGCTGGAGGAAGAGAGGGTATTGAATAGAAAATCAGAAGAAGTGAGAGAAAACAGGAGGGTAGAATTTCTGGAAGGAAGCATGAAGAGTAATTACGGGCCAGGTAGATGACAAGAGTCTGACAGGGAGAATCTGTTTTAAAGAAGAGTGTGTGTGCATGTGTAGACGGATAAAGGCAGGTTAGAAAGAAGATGGGGGACGTTTGTCAGAAGGAGCTGAAACCACGGTGACTGGATTCTGAATGCTCAACATCAGGGCTGATATTTAAGGACAACTTCAAGAGGTGCTGATCAAGAAAGTTCAGTTGTTGGTTTCAGGTAGATGCTCTTATTAAAAAAAGCAATCCAAAACAACAACAACAAAATCTGCCACAAAACAACCAGAAACAAACAAACCAACCCCAACAAACAAAACACCTAAAAAATCCAAACCCAGCATTGAGCCTGTGTACCATTCAAAGCATGTCAAGAGAGCTTGACAGAAAAATATTTTAATAGCCTGCTGCTCTTGTGCTGATTGATTACAGCAACAGCTCAAAGATAAGCATTCTGTCAAGAATCATTAATATCTGTCAGCCTGTAGTAGCTATGCAACATCAAAAATTCAGGCTGTTGAAAAGCATTCTATCCTTGCCTTGCGCTGAAGACCAGTAAATGAATATTCATGGTAGCACACAGAACTTACAAACAGTTCTCCACTTTACATAGCTTGCAAAAGATGAGCTTGCAAGTTATTACCACAGCTTAGGTGCAAAAATAAGTTCCTACTTTTTTACTTCTTTGGACTTTGACCACTTCATGCCTGTAAATGACATGGAATATAATTACCACAATCGTTTGCCAAACTCTTACTCTTGATCTCCAATGAGCTGTAAGATTTTCTTGTTGCCTCCATCAGTGGGAAGGAAGAATTTAATATCTGGAAGATTTAAGATGCTACTTAGGTGATCCTATATGTAGCAGAGAATTGAGTTACAGAAGGCAAGTTCTTCCAGTGCTTAAAGAAGGAAAAGACTTATGACAACTGCAAAAACTCTTGGGAGTCCTCTGATGTTGTGAAAGTTATCCCTGATCTGTAAGAATTCTCAGAGAATTACCTTAGTGACTGCCTTGGGATTGCTGCAGGGTTGAGCTGCATCCAGTGTTGTGTCAGCAGACAGCAGGCATCTGGGGGGACTTTTCCTTTGGGAATTCAAAGATCAGGGTTTAAGTTCAGGAGGAGCCATTGTTCTTGTACCCCATATGTACCCTACATCACAGTGATGAAAGCTTTACTCTGAGGTTTGACTGCTGATGATGTGCTAGGGTTTACTTATGCTGAGATTTTGGTTACTTTCACCAGTTGGTACAACTTCCTTATTTCCTTGTGATTCCTAAGACATTGTTCATGCACATATGTGGAATCACTTCAACGAGTCTTAGAAATTTCTTTTCCTAGGATCTTTTGGGAGTGCTAGAATAGTAGGTGTTTTCAATCTGCTGTGGCTGGTCAAGTAAAGCTTCTCTGAGCAAGCCTGTCAGAAAACACATTACTCTGTGGAGAGGTGAGAGCAGAGAAGTCTGTGTTTATGTCCAGAGATATCTGCCTCTTCCATTCTAATCCATTATTTCATGGTTCAAAGACTCCCAAGGATATGGAAATATTGGGAGCACACCCCTGCTGTATCTATGGAGATCGGAACAGTTCTACTAATAAAACTCTTTTCTTTTCCTTTTTCTTTGATTCAAAACACTCAGTCACCTTTAGGTGGAAGAACTCTTCAGAAAAATGGAAGACCTGAGTTCAGGTCTCTGCTCCTGCATTGATACTTGAAACATAGGCCTGTTGTATCCCAGATGTTCAGTGACTGCAGAGGAATGTGCTTGAAGTATAATCTTCCCAATCATTCTTCCCTAAGCAAGGAAAAGCTTGGTGTGCCTAACTGTTGCATGAGGTTTGTAGCTGCAAATTACTGACAGAGATTTCGTTACTTTTGAGAGTCCTCTGTACTTTCTGTTGGACAGCTTCAGCTTATTAGCATCTGCAAATGCCTTTCCTGTGTGCCTGGCAGGCACTGCACAAGCAGAATAGTTCTCTAAAAAGGTCCCAGTGGGACAGTAATACATCCTTACTTCTGACTGTATATGTTTTTCTGTGTACAAATGTATTTGCATTTTGTGGTGACTTGCCAACAAACTCACCAAAGCACAAAAGGCAGCTTCCTAAAATCTTTTAGGTGTAAGATGATTTCCATGTAATGTTTGCTTTAAAAAGAATTTAGGCTGTATCTCTTACACAATAGCATCTATCCCTGAATATCATGATAAATACAATCCTTTTTAGAAGTAAGGTATGGAACTCCCAGCTGTATGCATGTTTACTGCTGCTTTTAGCCCTGCTGAGTTCTAATAAAATAGCAAACTCAGGCTGGAAGAGAAGTACTTTTAAGTCTGAAGCCACAGGAACAGAAATGAATGCCTGTTTCAGAAAGTTAGGCTGTAGCCCTCTTCACCACTCCAGAGGCAAGTGTTCCTCTCACATGCAGTCATCCATGGTTTGTCATTAAAAACGCAAGAGTGGTTCCAGTTATTTTTTGATAAACCATCTGTGCCTTCACTAGCCTGTCATTTCACTCGTCAGCAAAGCAGGGCCCTCTTGAGAAGCCACTGTCTATGAGTTATTCCCATGTCACATTCCTGAAAATACTGTGTGCACCTACTGATTTAGGTCTGCAAGCACACCTGTGATTAGTGTGTGGGAGGAGCATGACTCAGACCTAGTCATTCCAGTGACAATTATTCTTTAACCACCCCAAATTAGTCTTCATTGGTAAATGTCATCTTTGTCTCCAACCTCATGGGTTTAGTCAACATAATTCCAAACTTCATTATTCTTTTTTCTGTTACGAACAGTATTAAATCTTTGTAACTATTTGGTGATACCAGAAAAGGGGAGGTTTTGGACCACTTTGTCTTTAGGTTTGTTTGGGAAGTGTTTGAAAGCCCTGTGTAGAATATATTCATGTAACTTGTTGGTACTTGTTGCACCCAGAAGTAAAAGCTGTGTGTGTGCAAGAAGGGATTGGCAGGTTGGTGATGAGCATCTTGCGGTCTGTCCGTGGTGATTGAAGTAGCAACACCCCAGGGTGGCTTACCAAGGTTTTGTTGCATCAAAAGCTTCAGACTGAGCTGCAGAGAGGCAAAGCACACAGGTGCAGAGTAGTCCAGCTAAGTTCAATAGCTTTAAGGGCTTAATTTCACAGTAGAGGAGATCTGAACTGAGAATTAATTGTTGTCCTTATGTCCAGTATCCATTAAACCTGTCGGGTGCAGCCATGCCCTTAGCTCTTGCTGGCTGGTTTGTCACCTGAACAGACCTGGCAGCTCCTGGGTGATTAGCACAGCCTCTCTGGAGTCTGGTCAGTGCTGAGGTCACTGCTGGTTTCACAGTGTGACTGCTTAGAGCAAAGGCAGCTTGAAGGGCCTGCTGAGTGCAAACCAGGTGATCTACGGAAGACACAGGCTTCCAGTTACACACTTTCAGTTGTTTTCAGGATTTTGTTTAAGGTTAGGGGACAATACAGTTAATCCAAAGAAGTATCTTCTCTCTGGAGCCTGTGAGACAAGGGATGTGCAATTTTTCCATCAGCTGTCTGGTTGAGGCCAGCACTCTACCACCCACCTCTGGTTCTCTTCACAATGAAACCATAGTACCTCCATCCCACTCTGCTTTTATGTTGGGGTAATTTATAGGCATCAAAATTTTACCTTTTCTTTTGTTCTCAGATAAGACAAAGCTTAAAAAAGACTGTACTGCTGTATAGACAGCAGGAGCTTTTGTAAGTCATTGGATGAAAGTTAGTGGTCAAAGAGAAGTGCATTGTCTTGATATTTCTCTGAACTGTGTCCTTAACTTTCATCACAGGCAGACATGCCCACAACTTGCAGCAGTGTTTAAAGCACAGCTGAGTAGAGATTTTAAGTCTAATGAGAAGTGAGATGAGTGCAGTCTCAGGGGAAGCCTTGGGTCCTTCCTCTTGTGGTCTCATTGTTGGTTTCAGATCTGAACACGACCAGAAAGGAATGCAGCCAGCCATGAACTTCCCACATGGGTGCTCTGGTGGGAGTAGAGAGGAGCCACCTGAATCCAATTATTATTTGGGACCAAGAATTATTCTAAATACCGTACTCAAATGTAAGATACCTTAATTAAATGAGGTTGAAGCAATGACCAAAAGGAATCAGACAGGAGAATTTTGCTTGAACTTTGCAAGTAACTTTAGCCATTAAACTCTTGTGTTCCATCGGTGAGGGGGGCAAATTTTGTCCAGAAATCCATATGTGTAAGTGCTGGATGGTGGTTTTGGTGTGCAAAATTCAGACCCAGTCCTGGACTCAAAGGCCATGGGTAGGTTATTGCAAAAGGAGGCCCAATAGTTGCCAACAGGAACAGGCCTGATCCAGCAGTGCAAAGCCCAGCAGAATGTGTGGCAGAAAGTTTGGATAACAGATGATCTCCTTGAGTGTCTCTGGATTTCCCTCCTGCAAGGCCTTGTAGAAAGGATCATACAAGTCACAGAGGAAATAGTGTGAACAGAGGAATGCTAACAACTACGGAGGCAAGCAGTTTCACATGAAGAGAACTTTTCCTAATTGTGGCTTTTGATTTTTGTTTTTGTTCTTTTGTTTGTGTAGTTCTATTTCAGTAATAGATTTTAAAATGAGGAGAGTTGGTGTTTAATTGGGGGAAACCATTTGAGCTAAGTTGAGGGTAGATAAAACAGCTTTGAAAGCAAAAGCTTTCATATTGGTGTAAATGAGTAAAAATCTAGAAGCAGTATCTGGGGATTTAATTTTAACCAAGTAATTGAAAATGGCCATGCATTACCCTGTATAAACTGTAGAAGAAAAATTATGCCCTTAAATGGCTCAGTCGTCACTTAAATGGTGATCTGTTCATTAGTGCTGGGAAATGAAATGGAAATCCATTTCAATTTTCTAGACAATTTAAATTTTATTGTCCATAAAATTCTACAAAACAGTAAAAGAGTGTCCTTTCTCACAAATTGCAGAAGATTTAATCAGATTTGGCATTTTATTTATTCTCATCATGGTAAAACCTGCTAGTGAATACATTGAGCTGAGTTCATCCTGTGTTGGTAGAAGTGTCCCACTGGGGAGTCTGCCCTGGTGTGTTTGGAATAGAGATCAATTTGCAGCTGTTATCTGTTTGTACACTTAGTTGCCTCTTGGTAATGAAATTGGCACATCGTGCAAGATCTTGATGATGCTCCATGTTTTGAGCATGTGTACTTCAGTGTTGCTCTAGACTAATCCCTTATGACATTGCTGAAGATGTTGTGATAAGTATGCTGCTCTTTACAGGAATTGTAGTTGCTGTAGCTAGTTGTGAAAATTGGTACATTTTCTTGCCATTCTGTTTTACCTTATCAGAGATAAACCTATCTGGAGGGGAATAAAATTTGGAGAGGTGACTGGGAAGTGCCATTTTCTGTAGAATCTTCCTTTTTCTCTAGTTTTATCTTTGATTTATCACGGTGGTCTTTCCCATTTCAAATCTTGCCTGTTGATCTTGCTGTCTCATATTGTTATATTTTGACTGAAATAAATTGATTCTGCAAGGAGTTTTCTGTGGACTTGTTGATTGAACTGTACTAGTTCTTGGAAAGTCATTTTGCTATCAAGGGTTAAGGTCCTAATTTCAATTAATGACTAGGTATTACTGTGTTTGGAGTTAGTCATAGCATTCTGTCAGGTTTAAGAATTTATCTGTAAGTTGAGGCAGAACATGCATCTTCCTGTCTGGTTTTGCTTTTGGATGTAAAACACTGCTACCCCCATTGGGACTCACTAGTCAGTGGAAGTGCTGGCCCTTGCAGGGAAATGTATGCCTTCAGGTAATTTAAGTAAGAAGAATCAGGTGAACTCATTGGTCTGCAAGTGCTATTTATTTATAAAATAAGAGTGTGCAATCCTGTTTCCCTGAAAGTGAGAGACACTCATGGTTAGGAATTTCAAAATCTATCAGCTTGAAGTCTCACTGTATGCAGGATGCTCTTCTCTTTAATTCCTTTCAGCATTGTGGTTCTGTTGTCTTTTGTTGGTGTCCCTTTGCAGCTGAAAGGTAGTGTGTGACCAGGCTCTTACTCAATTTCACAGCCAAGAACACATCTAAGTCCTCACAGGCTACTTCTGACTTGTGCATCTGATTACTTTAGTAATCTGATTTTCTGCAAGCATATTGTCTGCAGTGGAGTCTGTGGCTGCCATTAAATCCCCCTCTGGTGACTGTTGGCACCTTTCAGGGTAAATACAGTACTAAACTGTAGCTGTCAAAACAAATGAGTGATGAGTTTTGTAAATCAGGATTCTTGCCATTTTACTTGTTTGGACGCTTCTCAATTTGTCAAAATCCAGATTTTACAGTGTTAATTAGTGGGACTGTGTTAATTTAGTCAGGTGCTGCTGTGCAGGAGTAGGAGCCTTGGCCAGGGAGGTAATAGCCACCACTCTTTGTATGGATTGGCAGGAGGCTTCATCCTCTCTTTTCATAAGCAGGCTCTTGGATCCGAGATGCAGCCTTTCATAGGGAGCAGGGTGGTGTTGGCCCTTCACTGTCAGTTTGGAGAGAGCTGTTTGTGTTGAAGAGCTTCTTAAGGGCTGATGCTGAAGTTTGTTCTATTGGCTTGTGCTCACTCTGGCTCTGATTGCTCCTCTGATCAGTTTTGCTCTGTGTTTTTTCCCATGCTGTTTATCTTGGCCCAAACACACTAAAGGCAAAAGCAAAACCTGTTAGAGACTTGTGCTGTGCATGGTGCTTGCGAGCCAGAACACCTGTGGTTGCTGCTATCAGCTGTGTGGGTGCTTCCAGATCAAAATTTATTTTTTAAAAAAACAGCAACAAAAAAGGCTTTGAAGCATCCTAAGGGATGCTGGAGTTCAGCATCTTTTCAAGGTTTGGTAGTTTACCAACACTTGCCTCTATTCTTCCATATTAAGTCTTAAACTGGCAAAATGTAAGTCATTGCAAATCAGGGAGATAACAGGAGGTTGTATGGCTGTGCTGCTGTAGTAGCAGGCTGCTTTTATTTTGTAGAGCTAGGAAAAGGTGTGAGGAGAGAAGCAGTGGGAGCTGCTTGTGGTGTTTGTTCCATAGCTGTTGTTAACTTCCCTTTCTGCCCTTACACACTGCAGACAGCCTATTTTAAGGTGCACAGATGTTTCTACTACTCTAGTCCTTGCTAGTTGCTTAAGTGGCTTCTTGGAGCAGCTGTTCCCTTGTTTATGTCTCTTGACGTTCATTTCATTGCAGTTCTTGGGGTTTTTTTGGTGGTGGGAAGATGAAAAAACCCCATGTGCTGATGCTCTGTTCTTTAGCCTTTATCGTGTCCTCACTGGTGTCCTACCCTTCTGCAGGGGAGACATTTCCATTGTAGCTGGAGCTCACTGTTGTCCTTCTCTGTCCCAATTTTGCTGCCAGCAGGGTGATTTCACCAAATGTGATGATGAGAGTGAGAAGATTTGCAGTAGGATTCAACTAAGAGTTTAATAAAATTTGCCTGTGGCCTCTCATCTTTCATCCTAGGAGTCAAGTGCTTGCGCCACATGGTTTGATGTGCATGTCCCTCATGGCCTATTCGGGCTCTCTGCTTTGCTCTTTGCCATTAAATTGATTTTCAGACCTGCTCAGTAGTGTGCCAGTTCTCTGATCTTTGCCATTGCTGCTGCCTTGCTTCGGAGGTGCAAATTAGAAGCTGGTGGCGTGAAAGAGGGAGGTGGAGCAGTGTATTGTTTCAGTCCAGGAGAACAGAGAGCTGCGGGAAGAGCAGGATTTAACATGGGACAGCATGGGGGAGAGCTCCTCTGGGAATTTACTTTCACTTAAAATAAGGTCTTTTTCCCAGGTTGTGAAATTCAGGAAGTGATGTACATGCTAAGACTAGCAATTGTAATTTGTTTTATAAAAGGTGAAAATGTTCTGGATATATATTGTGAAAAGTCATGAAGTGCAGAAAATTAATTGACCTATTAGATTTTAGCTAAGTTGTTTACATTTATTCTTTACTAGGTAAATGGAATTATATCTTTATACATTGTGTTAGTTAAAAAACAAAAGGTAGATAAAAGATTACAAATAGGACACTTTATAATACACAAAGCTTCTTAAGAAATAGCAAATTAAGCAGCTCTGGGTCTGTTTGTACTGTTCTAGAAGGTTGTGTAGATGCTTGATAAGTACAACTGGCTTTAGAAGCTTTGATATCAGATTGCAAGGCTGCAAATAACAATTCTATCAAAACTAGTTCTGTAAACAATTCTTTAAGATACCTGTTCAGTTTGGTATTTGCTTGCATTTTGTATTTAACAGTTCAGTGTTTTTCTTTTAACTGAATGCTCTCTACCCATAAGTAGGCATAATTACCACTAATCAAGACCCCTAATCTCAAGCAATTATACACTCTCACATTGTTCTAATTGCGCATTTGAAAATAATGTCATTTTCTCATATAATTATGAGATGATCCATACAATTAATTTCTGCTTTTCTTTTTATCTGATCAATGTTAATTTTGTGTGACCTCACAATGTGTTATCTGAAAAATGCCTTTGAGACATGCAGTTTTTGTGGTTAATTTACGGTTGTGTTTCATATTCAGTAAGAAGGGATACAGTGCAACAGATTTTCAAGGCTGTGCTTTGAACTGAATAATTTGTTGTATACTGGGAACTTGTTGGTGAAACAGAAGTGCAATTATACATTTAAATCATCTACTATTTGCAAATGCAGGTGCTTGCTCTTTGAGTAGTACTTAGGTTAGTGCACTATGTAAAAGGAGGTGATTTTGGTTTTTTAATTGTTAAGTAGAATTCACATACAGACAGACAGACAGACTTTCTCAATCAGCTTTCCAGACAGCAAAAATGAAGGCAGTTCGTTTTCAGAAAGCACTGCAAGGCTTGGGGGCAAGATATCAGAGATTGTTCACTAGTTGATGTTGGTCTCACTTGTTTTTGTGTAGTTCTTCTGCACAGATTTTGTATGTGAGGCCATTGAATGAGTGCATTTTGAACAAATCATCATCAATCTGTTGATTCATCTCAGGAACCAAATGCAGCACTTACATCTGTAATTGGGGGAATTATAAACCTCTCATTCTTACAAATAGAAATTCTTCCTCTTATAATTCTAAAATCAGACCCCAGATCTTCTACTGTGGTAGCTGAGACCTACACAGGCTCCTATTTATTTCTCTATTCTTGCTTGTTGTCACTAAAAGTAGCAGATGATTTGGTGACCTTTGCAACATGTGTCTGACCTTCATGATTCACTTGTGGGTAATTTGCTACTGCAATTACTATGGTCCTGTCTGTGATGTTATTTAAACACTGGTTTAGATCGAGTATCACAGACTGCAGTGTAAATGAGCAGCCACATTGTTGGGGACAACATGGTTTTCTTTATTGTCAGAAAAGAATATTAACGTCAGGGGGTGAGGGCTGCATCATTTCTGAAGGATCTTGACATTCCTGGAGGGGAAATGCTGGAGATTTTGCTCTGTCATAAATAGCCCAACTTTCTTCCTTTAGTAGAGTATGTGTTTCTGAAATGATTCTGAGGCTGCAGTCTACTGCGATGGATTCATTTCAATATTCCTTTGAAAGGAAGGAAAGGCACACAGCCAGCTACTTCTGTGCAGAAGAGTTCAAGGTTTAATATGCTAATATATCTACCCAATATTAGGCTGCAAAAATCCTTGGCTTTAATGTGTCTTTAATAGTAACAAAATGGTTGGCTAATGATAAATTAAGGATTGTAAGTTTGGGAATTAAAAAGAATTAATCTAGGCAGGAATAACTTTTCTTGCCAAGATAATTGTCATACTGGAGCTGCAATTTTCAGTGGAAATTGCTTGCTTCATAAAAATCAAAATATATTATCAAACTTCTGGTTTTTCTTTAAGCTTCATGTGGCTGGACATTAATGGGGCACAGTGGGGACTCCATTTTTCCTTTGCTGGTATGGAGCTGTACATGCCAAGGTACTGAACCCCCAGGTCTCACTGCTTGCCAGAGACCAAAGAGACAATGGACACAAGGGTTGTTGTCAAGAAATCTACAGATAAAAATCTGCATTCCACCTTCTCTCTAATTTGTCACCAATTTCAGTGCTGTGCTGGCTGCCTTCTTCTGCTGCAGTCTCCTGTAGGGTCATGTTTGCATCTGCATAACAGAGAGCAAACCAGGACTTACTTAGGGATAGGTAATGCTGTTCTAATACAAAAATACTCATGGATTAAGGAGCTGTTATGGTAAATCTGTTTTGTAAAGCATTTTATCATTCTTCACTACTCATTGGACTGCGCAGTATGGTTTTGCTCAGGCACAAGTTAAGGTTAAACAGGGAAAATATATGTTTCTGGTAACTGTATTAATGCTCTCCCCTTTTCTTTAAACTGAGTGTGCATGATTTTCTGCATATTTTTATACCTGTTTGTACAGAGGAGTAAATGGAAAAAGAAAGAGCTGTTCTCTACAGAAACTCATAAAAAGAAAAAAGTTATGCAGCATCAAGAAGGAATTCTGCAGGAAATCAGCAGAGTAAGGGCCTTGAGCAAACCTAAACTTAAATTACATCTTTTGATGATCAGGGTGAAGATAGTCCCATAAGTTTGTTTTGCACAGTATCAAAGGTTTTTGTTGGCCATAGAACCCTAGAGCGTCTTAGCTGGCTTAAGGATATCTGCCTATAACACTGACCTGAATAAATAGCTGCATTCTCAAAGGAAGGAGTGGGGTGAAGATTGTTTTTCTTTTTCAATAACTGGTGAGGGAGGGAGTAAACAAGCAGCAAAAAGGGGGACTTCAGTAAGGCAAAATATATATTTTATAAATATGGCTTCTCATTGATTTATTTTTATCTCAGTGGAAGAGATATGATACTCACAATTTAGTGCTCATTTTGGGGGACAGGAAATGATTAAGAGGAAGAACTTTCTGAGCAAGCCAGAGCACTTACGAGTGGTTATCATCACATCTGCAGTCTGACTGTTCCTCTCCCTGTACAGCCAACCTGTCACATATCACTGACCTGATTCACAACATAGGAAATCTCCCCTTGAGGTTTCCTGTCTCTCCATTTCTCTCAGGGCTGGATTGGCTGGAAGAGCCTCAGCCCCAGCCTCTGCAAGCTATCAAACCTGGCCACTGAGGCTGCCACCAGCCTGCTGCTCTGACCTGGGCTTCAGCAGATGGATCTTCTCAAGTCCTGTGTGTTTTCATCTGCTTCTCTCCATGCTTGGAAACACTACCTTTTTTTTCTTCCTTGTGTTTATTCTTAAGCCCATCTTGATGAACCAGCTGGCTTCATAACTGCGTTGTGTGAAGTCAGGAGGGCTGTGCAGAGGTCTGCCTCTGAGGGCTCTAGCTCTTTCCTCAGGCCTTGCTGCTCTTTTGCCTGGAGAATATAAAATGTAATGTGAGTTTTTATGTATTATTAAACTTATGTCTATAAATTACTGACCCATGGTAGCTGTTTATTACCTATTCCATCTTCTGCTTTGATGCATTGTTGTTGTCACACCGAGGTGGATAACGATGACTCAGCTTACTACTGTGATAATGCACTTAAAGCCTGGAAATCTGTCACTGATGGTATTTCAACACAGGTGCTATAAACCTGAGATGAAAAATTGAAGTATTTGCTGTCAAGCTATTTCTCTTAAAATTCTTCTGTCTTCTGTTGTGGTTTTGTAAGGTTTTGGGCACTATTTAATTGTTTGATGGACAAAGACAAACAGTTGTGGTTTAGGAGCTCTGTGATGCAGGACATGCTCTCACAAAAGTAGGTGATGGTCCTCAATTTGAAGTGCTGAAGGTGACCTAGAAAATGCTTGTGCTCACAAGGCCTTCCTAACAAAGCACCAATACTTGCTTGCATTTTTATGACCTAGCATTTTCAGTCTTAAAGCTCAGTGGAACACAGACAAGATCACCACATCTTATCATGTATTTTCTCTGTGGTTTTTCTTCTTTTTTCACAGCCCTTCTGTATGCCACCATTTTTGGTAATGTGACAACCATATTTCAGCAGATGTACGCTAACACAAACAGATACCATGAAATGCTGAACAGCGTCCGGGACTTTTTGAAGCTCTACCAGGTCCCCAAAGGACTGAGTGAACGTGTGATGGATTACATCGTTTCCACCTGGTCAATGTCCAGAGGAATAGATACTGAAAAGGTAAGTAAATTAAACTGCAAGGAAAGGAGTCACATCCTGAAAGTAGTCCATTAAAATAAACAGGAGGTACTGTCGGAGTAAAGGAGACAGATAGTCTTTAAATAGTTCTAAGCAGCAACTTCCCTTAATTTTAAACTTTCAAATACAGTATTTCAGCTATTCTATCATACTGACATATGATAGTGGTAAAAGTACGTATGTTTTGCCAGTGAAATGGCTTAAAATAGTATAAAAATTATAAAGGAAAAAGCTCAGTTTATGATAAATAAAGGTGATAAGTAAATAACAAGTTCCAGATTGTAACACAACCTCACAGTTTTTCCAAATGAGATTTTTTTTGCAATATTTGTTGTGAGGTTGCTTGCAACTCTGTGGGCCTGAAAATAAAGTAATATTTTTTTTTTTTAGAAATTGAGTGTAATATTTTGTGTGCAGGTTAAAGATATTAATGAAAACTGGAAGTATTTAATAATGCATTGCTTGAAATCTACCTTATGTAAGGCAAATGTTACCATTCTGATTCATTGAATCTACAAATAAATTCCAATTGTGTCTTTTAAAATAACAGATGGCTTTTCACCAGAACAAATGTACGAAAGCAACTCCTTGTCACTTTCATATTGGTTGCCAGCTTTTGTAGAGATAGATGGTTTTTCTTCTGCTTGTAAAGAAATGTGATTTGTGGGGTGGATCATTCAGGAAATCATACCAATGCTCTGGTCACCAGCCTTCTGGTTGGCAGCTTAATTTAGTATTCTGAACTGTGGATGATGCAGTTAAAGAGCAAACAGTGTCATTTCTGTACAGCTGTTACAGCATTGTTGTGAAGGAGTAGAACAGATGTGGCCTTGCATTGAGCTGCCTGGAGACTGAGGGGGACGCAGGGCACTGTTTGCTTTTCTAAATGGTCTTCAGCATATCTGCCATTTTTAGATCCCAGACATGATTCTGTAAGCACTGTCTGCCACACTACATTTCAGAAAGAAATGGTATTTTAGTGTTGGATAGTGATGGTTAGGAGCTGTTCTGCATGTTTTCTCACAGTCTGTCTTTGTGTGGGGTTGTGATTTGAGGTAGGTGCATTTGGGGTAGGTGGAGAGACATCTGAAGACACATAGTGCAATGAGTTCTGGTGCTTTCATTCAGCCCCCGTTACAAACTCCTGTCACCATTTTAACAAAACAACAAGAAAAAAAATGCTATTTAAAACATGGGGGGAGTTGTTTAGCTTATCTTCAAAGTTTACTCTTGGCTTCCTTTGATAAGGATAGAAATTCTTTAAGGATGCGTTTGGAGACAGCAGAATAACCAAACCAAGCACAGCAATTCCCAGTGTAGCCTTTGAGAATTATCTTAATAAACTGGAAAAAAAGTCTCCAATTGTCAGGACACCAAGGAGCTCAGTTCAGTGCTGTTTTCCGTAACTGGTGTGCTCACAACTGAGCTGCCACTGGCCGTGACTGCTAAACCAGGAACTCAGCTTTCATCTGCACAGCAAAAGCCATGGTTGGCTGTGCCAGTCCCTAAACTCCCAGATGTGAGCTCTGTTGTTTTGACGCCTGTGTATAACTTCTGGGATGTCTTGCCATGAATAAAACATGTAGTGCTCGTGAGACAGAACGGTGGAAGTTGTGCTCCTCTGAAACGTGGCGCAGCTTCCTACGGCTGAGGCAGAGGCTTAAATATGAACTGAGCACAGAACTGGTCCTGTCGCTCTTTTTTAGGCCACAAATTTATCTGTTCAGTGTTCACTGCTGAAACCAAGAGCTACCGAAAGATTCTAAAACTGATGCATGAAAATGTATTTCTTACTTCCCATACAAATGGAAGTCTTCTGTTTGTCTGTAACTCTCAAATGCCTTTAATCCCTTTCATTTTTGTGAAGTCTGGAGACAACTTCTTTAAATGGAGAATGGAAAATCAGTTAACTTTCTGTAAGACTGCTATACCAAAACGATTTTGGATAACAGCATAATTTAAAATATTCTCTTGTATATTCAGGGCTTTTTGCTACTATTTCTATTACAATGACCCTTTCTCTGTGTGTGTGATATTCAGGTAACTGTGCATGTGTGTGTAATTCCAGTAGTAAAATTTGGCAAGAACATGCCACTAGAGAATATTTTTGTTGCCAGAGTAAATGAGATAATGGAAAAGACAGATATGCCTGTGTTCCATGTTAAATGCTGATCTTGCTGCCCCAGCCTATTTCTGTGAGCCTGGAAAATGGAGAACTGGCAGATTTGGCAGCTCTTCTGTGCAGGGCAGCCAAAAAAATCATCCATGAGTGCCCTACACCTAAGTATTGTAGAAGTATATCTCTTTTTAGAAGTAGTATCTGTACTAAAAGCTCAGTATCTGGAACCAGTGCCATGTGCAGAATTATGAGCTTGGTTTTCTGCTCAGATCTTGCACAGAACCCCATTTCAAAGTGTAGCCATAGCCATAGTGCTTCCTGTGTTACCTTTTTGTTTTTCAGGAGTGTTTGCAGTGAGACAGTCTTCTCTTTCCATCTAGGAAAATGTGTGGGAGTAACTTTGAAGCTCAACCAGAGTGTTCCTTAATTGGACAGAATAGTTATTACTAAGAAAATAATAAAAAAAGAGGCAGACTTAGACTGCTCAATGTTTTTCTCAAATAGTATGTCCTAGATGTGCTTCATCATAGACCATCCCCCAAGGATTTTGTTATCCCCAAACCCTGTTCATGTTACTTCTTTCCACTTTTAATCTGTGCATGCAGCAGTGATTTTGTATTCTTTCCACTCGGCTGTCTGTATTATATTAAAACCCTTCAGAAATGGCCCTGCCTGGTGCCTGCTGTGCTGAGCATCAGCTCGTGTTCTCTTAGGAGCACACATCATGAATTGCCGTGAGGAACATTGCATTTGGAAGATCAAAAGCTGCCCAAAAGAGCATCATACCTTAAAATCCCTTTCCTGTGTAAACAAAAAACTTGTTAATGCCGCTGAGGGGTAAATTTGAATACCTGCAATTCTCGATGTTATGAGTTAATTAAAGTTTTAATAATTTGTTTTAGTTGTTAAAGCATGTAACTTGTGCAGGCTTTTCATGGAATCTGCCTATGAAAAGGGACCTGCCCTCTAGAAACAATTCTTCAGGAAGATTTTCTTCAATGCTTTCGATACTGCTGTGCTCTAAGTTTTATCGTCTGAAAAACCTGAGGCCTTCTGGTGATTCAATATCCAGCAGAGCATGTTGCTGAGATGAAAACAATGTTTTTCTTCAGATATTATAGAGCAGACTGAGTTAGTATTGTGGCTTATGTGGATAAATAATATAAAAATAAACATACACTCTGAGATTAGAAATTTTCTAAGAAGGAGGAAAGTAGTTCTCAAACCTTGCGTGGTAAACTAGTAGAAACTGTGCCCAGGAACTGATTGTCTGGTTTCCCTGCCAGGTTTTGCAGATTTGCCCTAAGGACATGAGAGCAGATATCTGTGTGCATCTGAACCGCAAGGTTTTCAAGGAGCACCCTGCCTTCAGGCTGGCCAGCGACGGGTGCCTGCGGGCGCTCGCCATGGAATTTCAGACTGTGCACTGTGCTCCGGGAGACCTGATCTACCACGCTGGGGAGAGCGTCGACAGCCTTTGCTTCGTGGTCTCAGGCTCTTTGGAAGTCATCCAGGATGATGAAGTCGTTGCTATATTAGGTGAGTCTGAGAGCTGGTAATCTGCATTTGCATAAATACAAATATGTACAGTAATTTATAGCCTCTTCTAGTCATTCTTTAGAAAGCTTCAGTTAAGTTTGTTTTGCCACAGCCTGGAGAGGTTTAATGGGCAACCATCTAATATCCAGATTACTTCAACCTTGTTTCCTCTGGTCAATGGAAACTTTACTTTAGCATGGGGTCCTGGTTGTCCTTGGGGTTTTCCTTGTCTTGACACATCCCTTTTAATTAGAAATTCCATTTAGAATTGAATTTAGAATCCTGGCTTCCCTGCCTCACTCCCACCTCTCCCCATAATAATCCATAACAATTTTTCTGGTTAGATTTATTTAAGATGTCATGTTGAAATTATATTTATCTATTTTAAAGTCAAAGTAATTTAAAACATGTAGAGCCGATTTGTGTTAACTTGGAATGGCAGCTTTGGGTTGGAGGCATTGAAAAGAAACTGATAGGGGTGTGGACAGCATTCTGAAGCAAAGCTAACAGAAAAGAGTGGGATAATCCAATAGATGTAGATGAATCATGAGGTGGCTGGAGCATTGAGGAGATGATACTTACCATTTGATTCTGTCAAGTCCTTTTGTGATAAGATAAATTCTCGTGGTGGCTTAATCCTGTGACTGTCACTCATAGCAGCCTGGAAAAAGAGAATAAAGTGGCTTGGTAATCTTACCTTTTTCTGAACACATACATGCAACTCTCCTAAGATGAATGTCTACTGAAAAATGAGGGGGCTAATAATTATGTTGAGCTTCATTTTTCTCTACTTTTGAACAGCATTGCATGTATAGTGTAGGGTAAATGTAGAGTCGTGGGGGATCAAGTTGATAATACTTTGTGCCACAAGAAGCTAAAAAGGTGAGAAGTTGGAGGATAACTGATTCTCTTTAGTTCTGGAATCACCTGTGCTTCTCAGTGCTATATGATATTTCTAACTTCTGGTTGTCTATGCTGCACATCAAGAACTTGCTACCTTTTGCCATGTTGAACTCTGATGAATTAACATGACAAATGTAGAGCACAAGACCCTTCATTTTGTGTGCCTTTGTGCCACCACCTCAGTTCAGCATGTGAACAAAACCTCAAAACATCTTGCTGCTCTATTTGAGTATAGGTAGAAAGCACTGGAATAAATTTTCTTTAAAATGTTCTTTAAAGATACCAATTTTCTCCTCATCTTTGCTGCTAACTCCTGCATTTTATCATTACACTCTAGAAAACCTTCAGCCAAGATTGCTCGAGGAGTCAGTGTTAAGGAAACCTAACTCCTAATCTCTGCTGCTGCAGAGTGATAGCTATGGATAAATGAGATTGTTCCCTTGGTATCTGGATAAATAGAAGTATTTTGTTGCTGTACTTCTTCTGGGATGTAACTATTGATCCTCATCCCTCCACAACTTTTTATTTTCTTCTTTTTCTTTCTTTTTCTTTTTAAAATTTGGAGTCAGTTCTCAGGTTCTCGCTAAAGTTGGTGAGTTTTATTCATGTTTTCTTTGTGAATATTCTAAGTGGAGAGGAAAGTAAAATGAAGTGGGATCTGAAGTTTGGGATTCTGTGAGATTTCATTTTGGATGTGCATCAATTTTTGTGTTTCAGTTTCTGGACTAAGGAATTCCTTTCCTTCCACACGTGTGTACCTTCCTCCCCTAGGCTGTGAAGATTTCTGCTGAAGGTTTCTCTGTCCTGAGAAGAAATTATGTATTTAACTAAGTTTTTTCACTATTCTAAATCAGTTGAACTTCTTTTTCCTTCAGCATTGTGTAATTTAATTATCACAGTACTGAGGGATGCACCAGGAGATGGGTCAAGGTTTCCTCTCTAACTCCCTTGTACTCTCAGTTTTCTTATCTGTAGAAAACAGTGTTTTGTGGTGAGTTTTTTTGTTATTATTTTTGATTTTTTAATTTCATAGTTAGCTAAACTTGCAAAGTTCTTGATGAATGTATATCAGAAAAAACAAGGCACTACAAGGGGGGAAAAAAGTGCATTGTACAAGAAACACAATTTTGCTCATCGTTCAGCCAGAAAAACCTATGCCATAAATTTTGTTTACCAGTCCCATCCAAGCATAGCTGTGAACATCAGGCATGTAACAGCAATGTGAGGAATTCCATAGGGTAATTTTTGTTGACAGGTATGTTACAGAGACTGTAATCTTCTTTCAGGCATTCTAGAAATGAAAATGAAAAAAAAATAAGTGCACAAATTATTCAAGGTGAATTATTTGCTCAGCTCTGGCTGTCGCATAATAAAGCAGCCTTTGCAGCTTGCAGTTTTGCCTGTATCCTCCTTACAATGGAGAAATGGATTGCAACTCTGAATCAGTCTGTGGGACTGCTGTGCAGCATTACATAAACCAAAGGCAAACTGCACTTAATCCTTAAAGAATCCAATTCATAGGAAACATTCTCAAGTTCTGAAATAATTTAACCTTGCAGGCTGGTGTATAAGAGTGTATTGTGTAGTCCTGGAGTGAATTGTGTACGCTTGCATAATGTCATTCCAAATGAGTTCCATGTAATACCCCAGAGACAGGTATATTCTCAGTTCAGGCTTATGTTCTTAGAACAAAGCACTGATTTTGATTGACTTGGATTAATACGAGTACTGAGTTGCAAGAAATTGCACAGCAGTGAAAAAAAGTGCTATTTTTGTGTGTCCCCTAAGATTGCCTTCCCATTAATTTAAATTAAGACACAAACACAAAACTATGCAAATTAAAAAAACTAAATTTTTTGCATGTTTGCAGTAAATATTTAAAGAAATTGACACACTTTATAAGAAGTTTGATTTGTTGGGAAGAAAGATATATTTTTTTTTAATTCTTTGCAAAATTTATGCTAAAATACAGAAATCATTGATGTTCATGTTCACCCAATCTTTGGATTTTATGTGTCAAGGAAACAGAAACAAAAATGTAGAAAATTACCTCTCAGCCAAGCAATTGATTTATTTGTGATTCATTCCAATACAAATGAGTCAGAAAAAGAAGACTTAGCAAGAAAAGCCATTCTATTACTATGTTTTCTATGTTAATGTATACGTTATATACATAACATAACATAATGTATAAGAGCAGGATTATGTCGAAGGGATTTGAGCTGGTGGGAAGCTGCCAGGATGAGACACAGTTCTGGTTTTGGTAGTTTGCTGTTCTTCCTCTGACACTGCTGTTGCTGCGTAGGATGAAGTGCTGACGTATGCTCAGCACTTCGAGGAAGGCTGAGACAAATCACACAGTCCCTGCCCTGAAGAGATCTGAGCGAAGCACAGGTCATGCAGGACTTCCATTAAGAGGATGTTTTCAACTTGGCTTTGCTTTTAACTTTCCTAAGCCCTCCCACTTGGCCTGGTGCTGCTTTATCCACCTGAGACTGACACTATTCTCTTTGAGCTATTCTCACTTAAAGACTTAGCCTTTTAATCCAATGTGTTAAGAAAAAACGTGAGGGTTTGTTTCCTCTGTTAGAAACAATCAAGTGTTTATGTGCACTTTATTTGGCAGCTCTAGTTTCTCTGTTTTGGAGCAGATCTTTCAGGGTGAGACATTGAGCATCTGAAAACCTGACTTCACCTGCAGGTCTTTGAAAATTAAAACCTACTCATGCTCAGGAGATTGGCTGTGTTTTAATTTGCCAAATACCGTCTTAAAAATTTTCCTCCTGAATTAGCTGTGTTCCAGGCACAGACCATAAGGTCTGACTGTAGCTTTCTTTGGAATATGCAGGGGGAAAGGCACTTTGCTGCCCTCCAGCCATTTAGCCTGAACGTTTAAAATCTCTCCTCACCATTGCTTGAAGAAGTGCTAATTCCTGTGCTCTGTCTCCAATTGTGTGTGTGCTTAGATAATTTAATGAAAATCACAGAAAAGCATGTCGCAGCAGCAAAAATAACTTTTTATATGTATTTTCTGGAAATACATGGAAGGGCTGGATAGGAGACCTTCTTAGTACCCAAGCTGGTTCAAAGTCTTTCTGCCTGAAATTGGGGTAATTTTTGACATTTAGAAGAACATTCCAGTAAAATGCTGGAGAGAGAGGAAGAAGATCTGTGAAAAATTGGGTGAGAAACTTTTTTTCCTAGATAGCAGTGGGGAAAGCAGTGTCTCATACTTAAATTTTCAGACTGCTGCAAAATTTGTCAATTAATGGCTCCTAGAGGGCCTGACTGAGCAGCAGATCTTGACTTGTATGGGAAAGCTGGTGAAATGGTCTTGATACTTCCTGCAAGGGAGCCATGTGTGAATGGAAGGTAAGACTGGAGGTTAGTTTTGTGGATTTGATTAGAGATAGGGAGCTTTAAGCTTTTATTTATTTAACAACTAAAAAACCAAAGCCCTGGAAACCACTGTGGTCTTCAGAGCTGAGCACTGGATGAGAAAAACTAGATTTAAACTAGAAGTTTTAGTTAAAAAGAAAAAACAACACCCTCTCACCAAAAAGTTTCTCCCAAGTGTCACATTCCAGCTGTTCTGCATTTATGTTCTTGCTGTCTTAATTTGACCTAAAAACTTCCAGAAGAATAAACCTTTTTCTTGACTGTTGGTTTAGCATCACAGAATATCCTGTGTTGGAAGGGACCTGTGAGAATTGTTGAGTCCAACTCCTGGCTCCACAGAGGGCAAGTAAATGAATGAGACAGGAAGGGAAGTCAAGGCAGGAATTTATTGTGAGTAAGGAATACAATTGCTCTCCAATAGGTCACTTTGCTGTTGCTGTTCTTTTTGCTGCAGTCAAAGCTGAAAGGCAATAACCTTTAATGGAGATATTACGTAGATATGCAGGTGTACAGTAACACAGTGTCAAGAATGGGATTTTTGGGAGAGGGGCAGGAAGTGTGCGAAGGATACACATAGATTTACATTAAAGATCACACAGGAGCTGACCCTGAAATATGGATCTTTTATTGTTGTTTACAAAGTGGACAAGATTGGAGACTGTGGTTTTAACATGATGTTGTAGGGGACCTTGGTGTGCCATGTTTTGTTTCAGCAGGATATTAAATGCTCCATTTGCTTTGTGTGGAGAAATTCCTGCTGATTTAATTTGATCTAATTGCAGTCTTAAAGAAATGTTATAAGAATAATTGTTTGTTTTCTTTACAATTGCTTTGGCTTACTCATTTAGCCGTAAGCGTTTCATTCAGATGTAGGCACCAGAGGATTGGCTCAGATTTTGGTGGGACAGATTTGCCTCCAGATAGGACAGTGCCAACAGCAAGGGCGGCTCTGCCACAGGGATGGTCTGTTTTAGAGGAGGGACAACAGCAGGGCCTAAGTGTTGTCTCTGTGAGACCCTCACCATGGAAAACATTGCTGCTTCCACAGAGTCATGTGAAAATGCTTCTCAGCAGACTTGAAATGGCAGATAAGTGACCTGAGCCCAGGCTGCTGTCTTTAGACTGTCCCTAGTACCTGTGCTAACTCAGATTTCCCTGAACTAAACTACTCTGCTGTACTACCCCATTTTTGAAAATTAGTTCTGTTATTTTAGAGCCTGTTATTTAATTCCAAGCCTTTGAAGAAGTCCCTTACTTCTCTGCCTAATTTTTCACCTGCATTTTAAATTTAGGTACACCTCTCTGTGTTAAAAATGCCAAGCTCCTGAGCTCTCAGACTTAAGAAATGGTTGCAGGATTATGGATGGCATTCAGAGTTTTCTGACAGTATCTAACATCACAGCATTGTTTGTGCTATTGAATTAGACTGAAACATGACCAGCAGTGCTTTGACAAAGGAATGATTGAAACGAAAATCCATCTTTATCCTCAGTAGTTCTGCTGTGCTTTTTCTATTTATAGCTGAAAGGTGGGGTTTTTTTAGATGATTTATATGGGCAGGTTGGACAAGTTGCATGTTTCTGTGAAGTGATTCAATAAACATCAACTGAAGGAGCAATTTTCAGAGTCTGGTTTGCTCAATGAGTGTCCAGGCACACTTAGCAAAAGCATTACAGATGAAGATCCAGCTAGACTTTTTAAAAGGCCATGGCATAAAGAGGTCTACATTAATATAAGATTTTAATTTCATGGTGGATGTAGGAGCAGCACTAGAACTCTTATTGAGAAATATAGGTTTATCCCACGTGGTGGTTTAGGACAGAGAGTATTCCTTATTCCTGTCCTCCAGATATCTGGGGTGGGTTGATATCAGAACTTGCCATTTTGGAGACTTTTTGTTTGTTCTGTGTCTAGTTTCTGACAGACATTAAAAGCATGAACTGCCAAAGCTCCTGTCCACTGCTGTTTGTAGATAGTTTAAGACTGTGCAGGGTATTGGAAAAAGTTTTTTAAAATATTCAATGACTTGCTGGAGTAAGTGAGGAGAAGGAATATCCCCTGTGAACAGAGGCCACAGCAGGGAACTTCTGGGCACATTTCATGGTTTATTGCTGTGAATTTATACACCTTTGCATAATATGCTCTCAAATAATCCAACAGCATTGCATGTGGAAGAAGTTGGCAGTGTCTGGCAGGACGCTGGCAATGATGATCCATGACACTGGTAGCTGAAACGGAGATCTGGTGGGGATGAGGCTCTCTGTGCCAGCCTGCCCCTTGATATCGCAGGATATCTGTGTTAGGAAGCCTTGCACAACATATTTGTGTGTGTGCTGCAACAAGAGCTGAGAAGAGGTAGAAATTACAATTTAGCAAGGAAGTCAGCTTTCTGTAAAGACCCTGATCTCTGGCAGGTGAACCACTGAACTAAGTTGTTGTTGTTGTTGTAGGGGTTTTTTTTGTTTGTTTGTTTCTGTTGGTTTTTTGTGTTTTTTTGTAGTTTTGTTTCCATTTCAGAGTTCTGAAGGAGGAAGAATAATTCTCTTTTCTCTGAAGAGACAGGTTAAAAAATAATTTAAAAAAATTTCATGAAACTGTAGTTTTTCTTTGTTTCCTCCAAATTTCAAGTTAATATATTTTTTTCAGAGATATGTTTCTCTAACATTGTTTAATTTTTACTGAAGGAGTTACTAGAAATACTAAATGAAATAAAGTATAAGATAGATGCAAACTTCATGAGGCTTTCAAAATATTTGCTATCTATATTTCAGAACACAAAACTTACTGTTTAAACTCTTATGAATCTTTTCTTTCTGAAACAAAATAATAACAGTTTGGGGCTTTAATGTGTGTTTCAAGCAATATCTGGAATATAAAACCTGTCCCTAAGTAATCAAGGAAGTAACTCAGAGGATAATGCATTCTGAGCCTCTTATATAGGTGAGGGATTTTTTGGTCCTTTTTTTTTTTTTGGTCAGAGAATTAGACTGCCCATGCAATGGCAATACAGATTGAGTTGTGTTTGTCCTATTACTTAACCACTGAAAATACAATCAAATGTATTTATTACTCCAGTTACCTGGGCTGCTCCGTATCCTCTGAGTTTGTACAAACTGGCCACATATTTATAACATTTTTATAGTAAAAATTAAAATGCAAAAAAAGGATAAATGATGCAGTTTCTGGTGAAGTCTCCTGGCTTTTTTATGTGAATCAAGCTGGTAGGGCCCAGTTGATGTTTAAAACTCTTCATCACAGTATGTCAAGTAGTGAAATATAATCCATGTTGTATTCTGAGAGACAAATAAACACCTTAATTATAGCAACAATCATAGAAATTTTAGCTGTAACTAAATCACGTTGTTGCTACTCAGCTCTAAAATAAATGTTTTTATTTTGTCTGTACAGTAATGTGTTTCAGCAGAGAAAATTGATGCAATTGTGTAGTAAACTGTCTGCAAAGTGTTGCCAGGCTGTGATTTACAGCATGAACAGATAGAAACACTGTGTTTCTATTTGTGCACCAGGCAAATCACTGAAAGAGCAACTTCAGTTTGTTATCTCTGTAACGCTTTTGTCTCTGTGGCAAAGATACTCAGGCTTTTTGGAGGTCTAATTAGAGGAAAAGAGTAGTTAAAACCTCTGGTTAATGAAAAATAATGTATTCTCTGCAGTGCAGTTGGTCATTCACTTTTCATTACGTGGCTCAGTTTGCACTTGAGAAATCTTAAGAAAATCCAAAGCAGCAAACCACTTCCATGCACCATCTCCTTCCAGCTGTATTGTGTTAGAGAACCAAACTAAGGTTGTTCAATGGCTTCAAGTTGTGCAATTTATCTGGTGGACAGCTACTGAATACTCCACTTCAATGCCAAATGGTAGCTCCATTTCTTTCTGGCTGACAGTTGTTGTTGCATTAATGCACCAAGAGGAGAAAATATTTTTGCTCTAGTGTATTTACTTTGCTTGAACTCTTCTCCCCTCTGTAAAGTGGGAAAGTTTAAATTGCATGCCTTACTTAGACTTGGAGGAAATGAGGGAAGAGAGGAGAAGGGAAGGGTTTCAGTTGAAGCCAAATAATCATGTGGTGGTCACAGAGGGAGTTTGACTCTATAAAATGTGTGTATTTGCTTTCATAGCAGTTGATGTCTCCCACTGCTTGGAGATGGAAAGCAGATCCTGAGGGTGCAGGCCAGTGTGGGGGCTCCAGGGACTGTGCTGGGAAAGTCCTTGTGGCAGCCACTGTGGATCAGCATCACAGATAGCTGTATTTGCTAAACACCTGATTGCCAAGATACGCTTTGTGCTGCACTGCCACTGAGCAATGGTCATTCCTTGCTCAACCACGAGCAATGTTTGGTCATTCTCTCTGGTCTTTGGATCTGCTGACACTGTGTCAGATCCTAATTCTATTGTTCAAACATGTAGATGAAGGCAAACTGGGAGGGGACATGACCTAGATTCTGCTGTTGGCTGCTGTCACAACCACTACTATTGCTTTGAAAATGATTCAAACATGAATATTTTGTCTGATATACTGAAAATCCATGGATTCATGTGAATGCCTTCAAAATCCATACTGACCTGAGAGACCCGCAACACATGAATGCATAGCCTCATCTTCTCCCCCAGCTGTCACACCAAAACTGCACTACCATGGCTTTGAAACACCCAAAACCCAAAAGTGGACTGAGCAGGTTGTCAGCCAAACACATATTCCACGAGTCATATATTTTGGAGTAGAGTGGAATACCCTCTGTCTGAGAGAAGAGCTCCTCAGTCTTTCCTCTTGTAAGAGTGGAAAGGCCAAGGGTTGTTGTGGTATTGAGGCAGTACAGGTGTAATGTGACAGTGTGGTTCTTTTCTCAGAACCAGCAGAACACCTGGCTAAGCTGCAATAATCAGATCTTTGTCACTGGTGCTGCTTTCAGGAGACAGAGTGGATGTGGCTTGACCTTATGCCTGACTCAGGCTGAATTGGCAGGGGTAACAGAGAAATCATCTTTTCACTTGTAAGACAAACAGCAAATGTGATGTGGAGAAGAAGCTGGGAAAGAACAAATATGGAAGCAGGAGGGTTTATAAAATATTTCTTCAGAGTTTAAATATATCAGGATTTGGGGACTTACTATTATAATGTAAATAAACAAGGAAACATAAAAGGCAGAAAACTATTTGGCTTTCCAGTGCATGCTGAGCTGATGGTGGAAAAGGTCCTCAGCCCACAAATCCAGCAGGGAATATAAATGATTTATGGCAAAAGCTTAGATCATCCACTTGAAGTGTGATTGACAGATAATGTTCCTGGCAAACATCTGGAATTCAGCAAGCTGGGAATGAGAAATGCAAAGTACTGACAAAACAAACAGCCATCTGCATTTCTGTAGCTTTTTAATCTTTCTTCAGAGGTAAGGTGAAATATATAAAGCCTGGAGTTTATATATAAAAAGAGGCTTTTGGCTCATGTTCTCTAATGCAGCCCTTGGACTTTGCAACCACCTTCTGACTCAGAAGTATCACCATACCCTTCTTGCTTTACAATTACAGATGGTTTTGATAAAACACCCCCTTAGTCTTCCTCCCGTCTTCTTTTTTTTTTTTTTTTAATTCCTTTTTCCACAGTGATTGCTCTTATTGTGTGGAGAACATATAGACAAAGGGAGATGGTATGCAATTCCTTATTATGCATAAGAGGCCAATTGTTCTAACGAAGTGCAGGTAATCCTGGGTGGAATTTTAATTCCTCCTTGCTATATAGATTTCTACTACTCCTTCCCCACTCAATTTTCTATAAGTGTCAAACAAGGGTTTTTTTAGAATCTGACAATCAAATTTAATACTTTTTGTACCCATCATTTAGAAAATGGACTTGACAGAAGTAAAGCAATGAGGTGATTGCATGTGCTTCACTTTGGAAACTGAAATACAATGTAGGATTCAATTTCAGCTAGATCATTTGGTGTTAACTTCAAGGAAGTTTTGGGGGTTTTTTGGTTTGTTTTTTTTTTTTTAATGAAAGAAAAGAGTACAACTTCTTTGGGTTTTTTAGTTTGTTTCTTAAAAACAGGGACTTCTGTGATCTGACTGGGTTTGTTGCTTGTGTGTTGCTTTTCTCTGGTTTGGCTCAGCAGGCACCCAGCAAACCCAGCTCCTTCCTGTGCTCTTCTTGCCACTAATGGGAGGTGGCAGGACGCTGCAGGAGGGAGATTTTTCGATGGGAAGAGTTACAAATAGTGAAGGGAAACTGTGGCTGCTGCCACAAGTGAAGGACAAAGTTGTATCTTTCTTCATTTTGGGAAAAGCAGAATTAAATTTCAAGAGGAGTAAGGCATAA
The DNA here is from genome assembly GCA_013400435.1 of Pycnonotus jocosus. Taxonomy (NCBI): domain Eukaryota; kingdom Metazoa; phylum Chordata; class Aves; order Passeriformes; family Pycnonotidae; genus Pycnonotus; species Pycnonotus jocosus. The sequence goes on from VWYP01016929.1 coordinate 57,993, forward strand.
CTAACTTCTGTTTTACCTCACTTGTGAGGGAGGCACAGCAGCATCATGCTGTTTGTGCTTTGATTGTACTAGTCATTCATCACATTGCTGTGAGGCAGTAACATAATGGTTGTCATTTTAAGGTAGGGAAACTTGTCCAGAGATGTTCAGCAATACACTTCGAAGTGAGTTAGAATTCCTCTCCCTTGTGCTTGGACTACCAGCTCTAACTGTTGCTCATCAGTGATGGCACAATTCAATGCTTGATAGATTCCAGAGCGTTAATTAAAACAGTTGTTAAGCTAATTGCCTGGAAGATTGTGAATAAAAGCATATTTATTCCAAAAGCAAACAATCCATTTTTACCCAGTGAAGCATATCGGTTTTTATGGTGCATAAAAATTGTTTCATTTCAATTTTGAATATATTGTGTATTTGTCTAACAGCCTTGTAGATGATCTGTTTTAAGTGCATGGAAGCTGTTTTTCTTTAGCCATTTTTTAATTTATCTGCTAACAAAAACCATACAACTAATTGAAAATGTGAAAAGTCATTGCTATTAAAAAGAAAAGCTGTTTACTGTACTGGGCTGTGGGACTACCGCCATGCTTGATGATATGAAGCTTTTGTACTATATCCAGATGTTCTCATTGTCCTATGCAAGAGACTAGAGGTGGAAGAAAGATTATTTTTATAACGTCTTTGCCTAATTTTGTGAAAAGTGTGCTAACAGAACAGGTGGTTTCAGTGTATATACATATTTAAAATTAAAGTTAAAAGTCTAAAGTGGTCAGGATCTAAACTGGTCCATGTGGGGTGGATGGAGGAGCACATTAGAGTTAACAACATCTTATTTCCTTATTACCTTAATTCAAGGTAGTTTGCCATCAAGCTGACAGCTTTTTCTCAAAGAAGAAATGCTTCTTGTCTAATGGAAGAGATTAGGTAAGGGTAGAAGTACAGCTGAAGGGCTAAGATGGGAAATCTGAGTTTGATTTAGAAGTTTACTTGAGCTCTTTGCTCATGATAGTTCTCTTGACTTCATATAAGCTTTCAAAAATGACAATTTATTTAAGGAAGGAAATCTAAAAGAACTTGGATGAAGTCAGTAATCTGATATATATTTTGATGCTTTGGATTTAAGAATTGCTACAGGCAAGGTATTACTTACAAGACAAGGGACCATTCCTACCACAACTTGATAGATGTGAATGTATTTCCATGTCATTGGTCTTAGGAGAGATGGGCAGTGATGATATAGCACAGCAGAAGGTTGGGAGGAAAACACATTTCAAAACAAGAACAGTATAGCTTTTCATTATCAAGGCAACAAGTGAACGTTCTTTTTTGTTAGCATTATGTGTTGGAAAACAGGGGGAAAAATACCATTACTCTTGTAAATGAACTTGTAGCTTTCTCCTCTTTGTCCCCAGCCTGAGCTGAGGTATAACCAGTGAAATCCTGACTAAGGGCTGCTCCTCAGCTAGATTTTGGTGTACAGCCCTGCGCTGTAGTGCCCAGACTGGTGCAAATGCCATCCTTGCAATATTCCACAGCAGGGATTTCATGGGCTGCCTCGAGCTCAGAGTGACATGCACATGGGAAGGGTGTGAGGAAATGTCTGTTTTCTTCCTTCCGGTGTGAAACAGCTAAACTTTCCTGCCTTGTTGTTGTTATGTTGGGGATAACTAATTGCACTCTTCTTGGTTTGGACTCTGTTTAACTGCAGCCTGTAACTGCATTGATGTGAGATACAGGATGGTTTTATTAACACAACAGTGGGTAAATGTTAACCAGATTAAGAAAAATCAACAACATAAATGTAAGAAACAGATCCTTTGTGTGACAGTTAAAAGGAGGAAGGGAAAAACAATTTCCTCTTAATTAATTTCTTTGAAAGCAATCAGAAGAGAACATGAACCAAGAATGAACCACTTGCTTTTTAAAGAAAATCTTTTATTGATATTTAAAGGAGACTTTTCACATAGAACACTCTTTTAAAGTATGATTTATGCTTATGAAATTTTGCTAGGCTGTTGTAATTAAGAAAAAGATAACAGGAAAAGTTATCCATTAAATATTTCAAAGTTTCTTTTTTTTTCCAGACAGCTTTTTTTCCTGAGCGCAAAAATAGAAGAAACTTGTCTGCATAAATGAGATGTCTGTTTTTTTTATATTTTTGATGGAAATGGTGCTGTTATTGAAAGCAATGCTGTTGATTTTCTGTAGGCAAAGGAGACGTTTTTGGTGATGTGTTCTGGAAGGAGTCGACTCTCGCCCAGTCCTGTGCTAATGTAAGGGCTTTGACTTACTGTGATCTTCATGTGATTAAAAGGGATGCCTTGCAGAAGGTGCTGGAATTCTACACAGCCTTTTCACACTCCTTCTCCAGAAATCTCATTTTGACCTACAACTTGAGAAAAAGGGTAAGTAGCTGTGATTTTGACATACATCATGTAGATTATCACACTTATAAGGACTGTCTGCGTGAAAAAACTGAATTACCTGAATTCTTGAATTTTTTGTGGAGCCCTTTTATAAAATGACCTTTCAGAGCTTGCCTAAGAGACCCTGCTAGCATGTGGAGTCAAAAGGCTGTGAGTATTTATTCCAGTACTAGCTTCAGAGGGAGCTAGACTGTGTGCACATGAAAGTATTTTACATTTCTAGGAAGTAGAGAGGTTGCAGCATATACGAAAACTGTCATGCAGTTTTGATAAACAGTGTTCACTACTAAATGCAACTTCATAGTTTGTAAAGCACATAAAAATATTTTAGGAATGTTGCCTGAAATCACAAGGAAAACGGCAGGGAAAATATAAAATATAATATATGGAATAAAAGTCAAGTACAGCAAACATGATGGAAAAGTAATGTGAACGTGATATTCTATCAAGTGTTATTTCTTTTATGATAAATTACATTTTGGAATTACTTTGCTCATCTATAATATTTCCATTTTCTTATCCTTGATCTTTTGGTTCTTTTCATTCCTTGCTGTGTGCCATTTCAAGTTCTTTTGTCAAATGCCAGTAATCATGATCTAATAGCCCAGTTTAAATCTTCTGTGTAATCTTCAGTGAACAACCTCTGCAGAAATCTATTAAAACTATAGTAGGTATAATTCAGATTATATGATTTTATGATGCAAAGTAGAAGACAATAATATTACACTGAAAAGAAATAAAATAGAGAACCTGTATTTTCTTTATAAGGACATTTGAGATCAGCTAAAAAAATATGTTTGATAGGAGACTTTTTTGTTCCTAAAAATGATTCTCCATAGTAATTTCCAGGTTCCAAGTGAGTCCTAGATAATTAGACATGAAAAAAAGAGAAATCTTTTAGTCTTTTAAGTCTATTTTGTAAAGTTACACTTTACAACTGGACATTTTAAAAGATTTTTAAAATATATATACTTAGAGTTGGCACACTGAAAGTAAAGTAGTGTGATGATATTTTTTATTTGCATATGTTATCAGTATAAAAGAATACAGCTTTTTAGTGTTGGATGAAAGAAGAATGTGTGAGCCACACTTTGGTGAAATAAATCAGAGCTCTGGTAGAAAATTGATGTGATTAAAAACTAAGAAAAAGAATTATATTTGGGGATTTCCTCCTATGACTTTTGTTCAAATGAAGGTATACAGCTGCAAATATAGTAGGAGAAATTCCCTGTTAATAAACAGCTCCTTACCTGGTCTTAGTTAATGTAAGAAATAAAATAAATGAAAGAATCTGACCTTGCTATCACCTCAAGAATCAGTATCATTGACTGACATATTTTATAATTAATTCCATGGGTAATGTGGTAAGATGCTCTCAGAATACATAACTACTTTTTTTTTTTTTTCTTGAAATCTGTAGAAACAGCAAGCTTTGAGTCTTAGAAGGACCAGCTTTTTCAAAACTCTCAGTAATGCCAGCAGAATTCACATTGTGTTGGACCTGCTCTGAGCCAAAAGGCCCAATTTTAGAATCAAAAGTGAGACTATCCCTCCATGTTGCTTTTCCCAGGCCAGGTTACAAAACATTTTTTAACCGTTGTGTCACAACTCCTGTGCTGTCAATTTTCTACACAAAATGTTCCTAATAAAAATGTACATCTTATGATAGCAATTTCCATCCAGTTATTCAAATAATTGGATTTTAATTGAGTTGCAGTCAGCAGAAAAGTGGCATTGATTGATAATGGAAGCAAGAGTTTGATGGTTCTAGGTTAACAGACTGTAGCACTATTTATTTTATTAAAAGAAGGCTGATTGCAATCAGAATGCAAATGCTAAATAATGTGAATAATATATGCTCTTGGAAATGTGTGGAAGGTACGATACTTTAGAGATTTGAGATTATGCACACTAAAGGCAACTTTTTAGAATTTGGAATTTATTCTGGTTTAAATATCTGTGATTTTTTTCTTTATAGAAATAGGTTCCCAGCTTGTCGCTTCTAACACTTCTCTGGTCTATTTCTGCAAATGGAATTTTGTAGAATTAAGATGAACTGGTACCTTCTGTTAGTTACATTTATGATGTATTGCATATCCTTCGGAGTATAAATACCAGAATTGCACTTTTCATTTCAATAAACAGTTCCATCTCTGGCTCCAGAAGTGTTCAACTAGTTGTAATGTAGGTACTGTATATTCCTGCCAAATATATTCATACAGATTCCAAATACATGGAAAAGCAGCTTTGGGGATTTTTTTTCAGAAAGATCTCACATTTTTAGACTTGATTATTCCTCTGAGGTGTCCCCATCTTCAGGGTACCTATGCCTTTAGTTGGCTGTGGTACTGAGTCCCACGATGCAGTGCTTGGTGCTTTGTAGCCAAGTTTCACTCAGCTTCAGTGAGCTCTAGCACTGGTCCATTTTTTTCCACATTGACATATTCCTTGGGTGCTGGGTCTCCTCTAGTGATCCCTGCTGGAGCTGGGGCTCCCTGTCCCAGGCACTTTGATGCCAGTGAGGAGATGTTCCCCCCTTGCTGGGTCTGGACCCACGTGCTGATGACTCTGACAGAAATAAGCAGGCATGCAGGGGCATTGGAAGGTACCTAAACTGGTCAATTGGTCTTGACCTGAGCTAAACCTGGAGCTGGATTTAGGCAAAGTAAAAGGCAACATTCCTTGTGCTGCTCTTCCTACTTGTCTTGAATGTATTTTGAGCTGAGCTGGGAAGGCAGGACACTTCTGGTCCGTGCATCTCCTTTGTACCTTCTGTAGAACAGGCCTGCAGGTATAAAATGATACTGTCTGTGATGCTTAAAGATTTTGTGGCTAAGGGAAAAGTTTCCAGTGCTGTGTCCCTGGCATGTCATTATTGTCCCTGTCTGTGCTGTGAAAGCAGTTTCCTTTCACTCACTTTCTCAACAAATGCCAGTGAAATATACTCTTTTCTAAAAGTGTCAGCTTGCTGTCAGGTGACTCTCTGAGCAGTTTCCTCAAGTGGCTGAAATCCCTCCTGAAGTTATTAGCTGTCTAGTTACCTCAGAGTGGAGCTCAGACTTAGGAAACTTTTTATTTTTCCTAGAGGAAAAGAGAAAGCAGACCTTTAATTAACTCCTTCTGCTGCCAGTCACTGAAATTTTCATCTAAGTGGGAACAGGGGGATAATCATCTGCTGCATCTCTCTTTCCACCATCCTAAGAAACTGAAACTGCAGTCTGTGCCTGCAGGTGCTTTGTGTTGGACTTGAAGACTTTGCTATAGAGGTTTTTCAGAGCAATACTTGCTGTAACAATGTTCTGAAATTAAAGCAGCTTAATGATGTTGATGTTTTTCTCCATTTCTGAAATCTTTGAGGTGAACCAGAGTGGGGGTATTGTGGGAATGTCAAGTGACAAACTCACCCTCATGAGGGGTATGCTGGACAAAGGAAATATTGCAGGCTGGGAGTGCAGCAGGATTCCAAGGCTGGATGGAGGGGATCTGGTTTTTCTCACCATATTTAAACACTTCTGGGTTTCCAAATTGGACATCCTAATTCCAGGTTGGTAGAAGCATAGGAAAAGAAAAGCTTGCTTCATAGCTACCTGTCATTGTCTTTGGCTTGTGATGGGGTGCAAGTTTGCTGTCTTTAAGAATGGGAAAAGCCTTTGGCAAATGTTCTGGCTTTGGCAGTTGCTCCTTTCCGTGTGTACCAGCTTTGTGACTGATATTAACTTCCACTGGGTTGTACCACGCTATATTTGCTCATTTCATTCTGCTGCAGCCGTAAATGATGTTATAGCTCAAATGTCTGCTCACACTACATAAAAGGGAGAATTCTTATACATAATTTATTAAGCTGAGATTTCTCTAGTAAGCCATTTTAGCCTGGATAGAGATTAAATGACTAATTCTGAATACTTTGGGGTGTCATGATAGAAAGCACAAGTAGCTTTCCCAGAAGCTGAAATTTGAATCCTTCTTTAAAAGAAGGAAGGCAGTAGGATCTAGGTACATTACTGGGATTTTGTTGGAGTGAAAGAAGTGGCAAAGAATATTCTGCATTTTTACAAGTCAAACATGATTTAGTGAGTGAGAGCCAAAGCTCCTAGTCAGACCATACTTGAGAGAGCAGTGATTGTAACAGAGTAGACTCTCTCCTTGTCAGTCTAAGATTACTTGCTTTTGTACATATAGTGGTGTTTTTATTCTGTAGTGTTCCAACTGTGCCAGTGGACAGAACTCCCAGCATCTCTTTCAAAAAGCAATTTTAAAATGTAATTGTGCCTTTCTCTTCAGCATTAGTTTAATCTTTCTTTTTTGATAGTGTAAGCTCTAACTAGAGAGAGAACTTCTATCAAATCATACATTTCAGCTAGGAGTGCCTCAAGCCCTGATTTTAAATCTCAGGGGGCTTTGGCAGCAGTTTGTTTTCAGAGAGGGGCAGCCCATGGTCTTATAGTCTGCCTTTCCACATGACAAGTTTTAAAATTCTTTCTCATGATAGGGGTTCAAAATGGTATCCCAGAATTCTTTCTGGTACACAAAAGCCAGAATTGCTGGAAGGTTTCAACAAAACTTTCTTACACTGAGGAGAGAAAGGTTTTAATTTTGGAATATTGTCCCATTTGGTGATGGATTTCATAATGGTCAAACTGACAGCCTGCTTCTTTCTCCTGTGTTTGTACTCACCAAAACAATCCCACAAGTCCTGTGGGAGGAGGATTTTGATGTTTGACTGGCGTGCATCTTACAGCACAGAAAACCGAGGACATTGGACCTGACTGAGATGTCTGCAAGGGCCTGTGGCTTGGGAATTACGCCAAATTCCCAAGGAGGCAAAATTGTCAATTTCCAAAAAAACTGTCCAAATGTAAACAAACAGTTAAGCACTGTGTTCTTTCCTATGCTGCTTTTTAAAACCTGTTCAGGGAGTCAGATGCTCTTGCATTCACATTTTCTCTATGGCAATCTAAATAAAATGTATTTTATTCTATTTCATCACTGGTAGATTCCATATTGCATTTTTACATCTTTTCTTCAGCCTTGGACATGTTAACTTCTATCTGTCTCTAACAGAGAGCTGCTTAGCTATCCCGCAGATTTTTGGTCAAATACACTTTACACTCTGTACTGAAAGTGCTCTGAGGCACTGTGTGTCATAAAGTTTGCTCATCTTCTGTGGATGAACTTAGTGCTGTGTCTGTCAGTGAGTTGAGACCTCATGCTCTTGGGAGGATGTGCCCTTGGATTTCTTCCTTCTCCTCCTCTGTAGTTTGCTGGACCCCTCCAAGTAAAGAATTAATGCCCACCCTTAGAGAAGATTTGCTGAACTACAAGCCTTTAGCATTCATACACCTACACAAGTGTTTGTTGACTTATGTGATTGCGTTCAAGCCAAAGTAGCTCCATTATTTATTTTCCAGAAGTTCCAAATTCTAAACTTATTTCTGTTCTATTTAATGCTTATGGCCTGGAGCCCTGTAGAGAGGAAGGTCTGGCTATAGACAAATAGATTACATAGTGGGGATGTGTGTGTATAGTAGAAAACATAATTAACTAGGAAGTTCTAAAGCACTGTGCTGGGTTGACCTTGGCTGGTTACCAGGTGCCCACCATGCCTCTGTATTACTCCCCATCCTTGACAGGACAGAGAGAGAAAAATAAGATGAAAAGCCCGTGAGTTGAGATAAGGACAAGGAGAATCACTTACCAAGCACCACCGTAAGCAAAACAAATTTGACTGAAGGAAATTAATTGAATTTATTACCAATTAATCAGAGTGGGATAATGACAGATAAGGAAAAAAAAAATCTAAAAAACACTTTCTGCCCATTCTTTCCCTTCTTTCCAGGCACAAATCCACTCCCAAGTCTTCTATCTCCTCCCCTGAGCAGTACAGGGAGGTGGGGAATGGGGGATGTGGTCAGTTCATTACGCTTCTTCTCTGTCATTCCTTTTTCTTCACACTCTTCCCTTGCTCTAGCATAAGGTCCCCCTCATGGGAGACAGTCCCTCACAAACTTGTCCAATGTGTGTCCTTCCCACAGGCAGCAGTTCTTCAGGAACTGCCCCCTGCAGCTCCCTTCCAGAGGGGACAGTCATTCAGGAACAGACTGCTCCAGCATGCATCCCTTGGGGAGCCACAGATCCTGGCCAAAGACCTGCTCCTTCCTGGGTCCCCTCAGTCACCTGCAGGGGTTCCATGAGTAACCTGCTCCACCATGGGCTTCCATGAGCCTGTGGGGATAACCTGCATGGATAACCTGCAGCTCCACAGTCTCCACCATGGTCATCACCGTGGGTTGCAGGAAAGCCTTTGCTGCAGCCTCTGGAATACCTGCTTCCCCTCCTTCTTCTCTGACCTTGGTGCCTGCAGAGTTGTTTCTTTCACATATTGTCATTTCTCTCTCTCAGCTGCTGTAGTGCAGTGTTTTTCACTCTTTCCTAACTAAATATGTTACCACGGAGGTGCTGCTGACACTGCTGATGGGCTCAGCTCTCGCCTGCGCTGGGTCCATCTCAAAGCAAATCACAATTTGCTCTGTCCTACACTGGGACAGGTTCTGGTACCTTCTCACAGCAGCCACCTCTGCAGCCTGCCTGCTGTCAACCCCTTGCCACATAAACCCAAAACAGACAACAAAACTCTTCTGTTGCTGTTGCTCACTGTGTGATACGTTGTCATGTAAATTCTAGCTGTGACTTAGACAAAGCTCTGTGGGTAAGTAGCAAAATGCTCCTTTAGAATGCTCTTAAATGACTATTCCCTTCTAAACTGATATAATGAGTTCATCACATGTTTGAGGTGCCCTCTGCTACTATGAATAATGAGTAATTTTCATACATTTAGAGGCTGTAGTAATGTACAGTTGTTATGAAGAGATAACTTAGTATGCCATGCAGAGCAAGCTGTGTATTTTTTTCCTAGAAATATTAAGTTGTTGAGATTCTGATAGGCCATTCACTAGCAAATCCCATTAAAAGTAACAGAGTCATCAATAGATATTAATAATCATCAATAAAATTGATGGAAGAGCTGGTATAGGTGAAATTCAAATTCCAATTCACCTTGAAATGGAAGAACATGATTATTTTTTATGAAGCTGATGCTAAAACCATAACTGCCTTGAAGTATCTTCAGTAAAGAGAATATTTCCTATTCTGTATTACTGTAGATTTGTAGGTTTTCCCATGCTGGTCACTAAGCTCTTAACTTTCATTTGCATTCTGATGACTGAATTAGGAATTAAATTTGTGAAGACTAAATTTGTAAACCGAGAATTCTGGCTATTTCACCATGTGTTTTCTAAGTATGGAAAACTATGTCAATGTTATGTCAGTAAAGACATTCCAATTCTATGTCAGTACTTGGAAGAAAAGTGCAGTAAATGGAGTGAGTTCTGGTCAATCAGAAATTGGGATTAAGCACTTCATTCATCAGTCCAGAAACTGAATTGATGCTTTGTTTGTTTTTATTGTGTTTTGAGGAGACCTGCTTGAATTGTTTTTGAAAGTTGTTTGTTTGTTTGTTTTCCCTCAGTGACCCATAAAATACTCAGCCTTAAATATAAAAGAAAAAAATCTGCCTTTTTTGAAATCTGTAGGGTGTTCATAAAATCTTTGCATATATGGGAAAGCTGTTTTGAGTAGATAAAAAATGCCCTTAACAAGGGTGATGGTGAGTTAAAATAAAATTTGTTTTCAGACTCTTTTAATCCTTAGAAAAGGACACATTTGGCTTTTGTGAAGCTATTTTCAGATGAGTAATAGAAAGTTGACGTTAAATAAAGGTTTTGCCTCATTTTAACACAAGACACACACCCACCAACTTGTTTACCCTAACAGAAGAAAATGCATTACTTTGATTTTTACGCTTCTCCACCTACGTAGACTAAAGCGTAGAAATAATTTTAATACAGAGAAAGGTTATTCAGAGTGGCTGAGGATTCCCTGGAATAGGTCCCCCAAGCCTTTTTAAAATAGAAAATGCATTTCCTAGGAACTAAGGAAGGTCTAAATGTTGGCCCACCACCAGGGACAGAAGACAATAACCCAAAATACAGCTTGCTGAAGCTCCCAAGTAATTCCAATGTCACACATTCTTTCTAATATATTCATGTTGCTACCCAGGCTTTTCTTGCATGGCTGTGCCATACTCTATCACGTATTATAATTGCACTAATTATGTCAATGTCATGGTAACCTCTATGGCCTGGTGGTGTTATGTTTTGGTATAACCTGGTGCTTCACTGTGAAGCACTACTGACCAAGCAAAAGACAGAACAGTGCCTTGATACCTTTCTGTATTATATTTTTTTCTAAAAATGATCTTTCTGGTCTGGGAAGCAGCTGGGTCCAGGACAAACTTATTAAAAGGAAATGATTTCCTGGCATAACAGCTTTGACCTTCTGGTCTTCTCTAGGGTCATTAAGGCTGGACTCACACGACTGCAGATCCAAAAACAACCTGTTCAAGGTACTCCATGAAGGAGAGATAATGCAGATAACTCTGCAATATGAAATCTGAGTTATGTTGGCCAACTACTTCTTGAGCAATCCACTTCATAATCTAAGTGATCCAATTGATCCTTTTTTTGGCACTGCAATGAAAGCTGAAATAACTGCCCCCATGGGAAAACAAACAAAAAAAAGAAAGTAGAAGAAACTAAGTTCTGGAGGCTGCAGCTAGTGTTGTGTAGAGGCTTTGTGATCCTGGCTCCAGACCAAACCCTTCCTCCAGGTCCTCTGTTTTCTTGCGGAAATGTTGGGACTTTTATTGTAACTATGAACTCTTGGACAGCGAGACAAAGGAGGTCCTTCCCCTCTCTGTGTGTCTCAGCCAGGTCTCCATACTTCTTCTGAGGGCTCTATTTGCTATGCCACATGATGGGCATAAAAAAACTAGTTCACCTTAAATGCAGCAAATGCTGTTAAGATCTTGTGTGAACCAAAGCAGTTTACCAGCTTGATCTGGGAAAAGATAAACCTCAAAGAGGTCAAACTAACCAATGTGTGTAGATAGCTGATGTTTTTCCTGTATCCATCCTTGAGAATCTGCCTTTTAGCTGCCTCTGAATGAGCATCTTGCTGGGGGAGAATAGCCAGGAGCGTGGCACATTCCTGCTGTGAGAAGTCACGCAGGTACGGTGGTGTCTGATGTCAACCTGCCCTGCAGGCTGCTGCCTGTTCCAGCCTGACTTTGGAGTGTTTGATTGCTGGATCTGAAGTGGAGTAACGGAGAGGTGTGGCCTTGTGAGAGTTTCTGCATTTGAAATCCAGCACGCTTTGCCATCATGGGAATGAACCGATGGCAAACAAAACTTGAGAGGGCACCTTGCCAGACATCTGCTGTAACTGTGGCTACCAACTATCCCTTCAGCTAAAGTCAACTGTTAAGGAGTGTGTTGGGCTCAGTTTTGAGAAATACATTGAAAGTAGGATCACAAATCATCCCCTCTTATTTGGTATTAATTTTGCAGACAGCAGCTGGGTTTTTGTTCAAATTGTGTACCATTCCTTGCTCCAAAGGAAGTGCACTTTGTTATGTGCTATGTCAAACACCTGTTTGAATTCAGGTTTTCAAACAGAAATGTGATACCTGACACTGGTGTAGAATGTAAGATCCCTGTACAAGTTAATGGACTAAGTGGTTTTTTGAGTAATTTTTTCTAAATTAGCAGACTGCAAGGGGTATTAGCTCCCCTTGAAAATATATTAATATTAATTCTCCCTCTTTTAATGGCTTTTGTTGTTGTTCCCATTAATTTTCTCTTTTGATTTTATTTTACAGAATGTGGGGTGAACTTCAGCATCTTGTGTATTTATATATATGTATATATAAAAATAAAAGACACAGACACACTCAGACACACAGAGACACACTCAGACACACATATATATATATATACCGTGTGTTCGGTAATACCTCCCTCAACTGAAGCCAGAGCTTACAGTGGTAGGCTACCCTGAGTATACTCAGTGTCCCAAGATGTTGTCCTTGTAGGACTTGGAGTGGGAATTTCACTATCCACAAACAGCCATGCAGTTGGACATGAAGGGATCATAATTAACCACAGGTCCAAACCCATTGTCTCTCTATGCAGCTGTGAGACTGCATAATGTTTTGACTAGATTTTTATCAGGAGTTAAAGTCTGCTAATCCATTTTTAATTAGTGCCACATTATGAATGTGAAAACCCAATAGCCAATTAACAAAGTGTTTGGATTTTAATACTTTGTGATTTTACTATCATATACCTTTGTAGTTCTTCTTTTTGTTACCGTCTCCTGGGGTCTTTTCCAAACACAGCAAGCAAACACTCTACACATGCATTGTTCGAAGTCTTTGTGTCTTGGCAAACCACATCTGCAACATTTCCCCAGCATTCCCCAACCTGGCTTTGCCTTGCAATTCATCTAAACATATTGTTCCTCCATCTTAAAATTTCGGAGGATGTGCTTCCACTGTTCTGACATACTTCATGGTTGGTCATTTCTCCCATATGCTCTGTAATAAATATACTACACAACAAAATTTTTTTCATTATTCATTTACACAGCTGACATCAGAAAATCCAAGAAAATTTCTGCCACAATTATTTTGTAATACATTAGATGATTTACTTTTGTAAGCACTGTCTTTGTGTGAAAATACAGAATTATGTTCCCTTTTTGGAGCCTTCATTTTTACTTTGATTCTTAAAAAAAAAACCCACCAAAAACCAAACCCAAACAAAATGCTTTAAAAGGAACTAATGTTATACCCAGGTTGACTGGAATAGATACATCTGTGTCTCTCCCATCTTCAAGGTTGATGGCTGGATTTAGTGTAAAATTTAAATGTCCTGTAAATTCCAGCATTCTTTGTCGTGCTGCAGAAGTGAGGCACGTTGCAGTCTTCCTCTAAGTAGGGGGACGTGCGATTTGTTGTTTTTCAAGGTTTCGCTGTTACTTCACAGTAACTGCAGAGATGTTATTTATGGCCAGTTATTATCTTGATTAATGAAAACAAAATTGCTGTTGATTTCCATCACATATTTGATCAGATGGCTGGCTAGAGTGGAAATATGAGGATGCTGTAACCTTTTGTCATGCTAAGATGCAAAGCACTAACAGAGGAAGAAAATAGTGTTAGCCCTAACAAATGGATATTGACTTTGCAGTTAGAAGTTTGGTGTAGTTTAAAAATATTAACCTTTGGTTTTTCTTGCCTGCATTTTTGAAATTGCTCAAGCAACAAGTCTTGTAAGAGTAAAAGTTTCAGTGGCTTACATATTCTTAATAATTATCCTGTACCCTTTCTGGAAAAGGAGATTCACATTTAGTCCAATGACAAATTCATGAGAGTGAATGGAAGAAGTAATAATGAAAAGCTTTTATTTGGAATGTCATTTGGGACAAGTTATATCCTGTAACATAAAAGCATTACAGTGGTCTTTTTCAGCAACCTTGAAAATGGTCATTTGTGTTTGACAATCAAAATAGTTCATAAATGACCTCCGACATGCATACGCAAACCATTCTGTAACATAGATGCAGCCATGAAGGGAGTCTGGAAAATTTGTGGCTTCTGGTTTGTAATATATTCCCAAAATTTATAAAAGTTCATCTAAATTTGCAATTGCTCTTGTTATTTTTATATGTAGCATATTTGTTAGTGATGTGAAGGCATGACTTCAAAAATACTGAGGGGGTGTTTCTTGGTATGCTCTCTGAGAATCTCTCATTAAATATTGCATATTGCTTGTTTCACCACATTTTCCAGTCAGTAAGATTTTCCAAACCCCATCATGCTCTTCAGAGAGCTGTTCAGAAAAGCATGCTTTGTAGAATTATAAGGCCCCTACTAAATTAGCTTTGATAATATTCTCATTTTATTATATGTTGGAATTTCTTTACTGGACATTTTAAGGTATACAGATGGAGTACTTCATCCAAAGGGTTTGTATGGGCCTATATTTTTAAATTTATTTTTTATGAGATATTGCAGGATTTATTGTCCTTTGATTAAGGGAAACTGAAATGTAGCTGATTAAGTGACTTGCTGTCCTGTACAGTGATCCTCAGTGACAATGAGGAATGGAACCAGGATTTTCTAGTCACATGTTCTACTCTGTGTAGAAGACCTTTGAAGGTCTGCAGCATGTGGCACAGGATGTTGAATAATGCTTTGTGTAGTGGAAGAGCAGACTCTAGTTTTGTGCTGCAGTCTTGCAAAGGGCCTTGCGTCTGCTTTGAAACAAAACCCTGTAAGTATTTAATAGTACACACAAGTGTGCTAAAGAAAACAGCTGAGTGAGCAAAACCAAGGACGAGGTTGTCAGGAGAGGCCAGAAAAATGGTCCTTGAAATACAGGCTTGTCCTTCTTCCCTCTGTTGAATGCTGCATGTACCGAGAGACCCTCTCAGCAGAGAAGCTAGTTAAACAGAGAAAGAGGCGAAAGAGGAGTGAAGTGTCTGGTATCTCTCTGTGGAGGTGAGTGAAAAAAATCTGGATGATGGAGCAGCTGGTGCTCTATGATCCACAAAGCTATAAGACAGCAGTTGGTGACTGGGGATAGAGACAGCTCAGCGTTTCAGAGTTTTACTACACCAGGTGGGCACAATAAAAACATTAAAGAGCAACCTCAGATTATCTCATCAACTTTTCCCCCTATCTGGCCCTCAAAGAAACCCTTCAGACTCCACCATTTGACTGCCTGTCTGCCACTCCTTCCTGACAACAGAAGCTGCAATACAGCAACATCTACGCTCTCATGATCCCCAAGGAATATTATTAAAGCAGACAGCAGAAGATGAAGAGGTCTGGTGACATTACTGCACTTGAGGTCCTTTTTCAGTTTTCTGTATCCAAAATTGCTCTAGTACCTGAGACTTAATCTACCAACACGGTGCTTTCTAGAAAGTCTGACATGAGACCACGGTGATACCCACTGCATCATGTCTTATGGCTCCCATAACACATCCTTAAGCCAAGGCCCTAGTATAGAATCACAGAATAGTGAGAGGGACCCTTAAAGGTCATCTAGTCTGACTGCACTGCAGTGAGCAGGGACCTCTTCAACTAAATCAGGTTGTCCAGAGTCCTATTCAATTAACCTTGAATGTCTTCAGCAATGGGGCATCTGCCACCTCGCTGGGCAACCTGGTCCAGTGATTTACTACACTTTTAAAAAATGCTGCTTGAAAAGCTGTGTGGCATGGATATGAGGCCCATGTCTCCCACTGGACAGGTTGTGCTGCTGGGCCTCTGCCATGATGGTCATCAAAAGCAATCTTAATCGGTATTTCCAAGTGGTACCCAAATGGTCCGTGGTTGATCCTGGTGTTCATACTCCTCCTGTGTGAGCATGAGGGACAAAGCTGCTTTAAGGACCAGAATAGATACAGCATTTGCATCCTGCAGCCTTCCCACTTTAAAGAAACAACATGTGATCAGGCCGCTGCTCCATGGTTGCTGGGTGAGTGCCAGCTGTGGGTTGCTCAGACTTCCTGGACTCACTTAGCAACTGTGTGTGCTTGGGATATGACTGACTTGTCACACCATGCACACTGCCTGAGCACACTGCCCGGTCATGTTTTCCTTTGAGATTTACTCTGCATGTTTGATTTGCTGTGTTCTGCCCACCAGCAGCTGAGCCTCACACCTTCTGAGCAGCGTTTGAAGGTGACCTGGGCCATCCATGTCCCTTCAGATGGGTGGGGCATCTCACGCTCCATGAGCCGTGCCATATTCTGAGTTGTGGGACCACCTTCTCAGGAGACAGTGCTGGAACCAAGAGCCTGGGGAGGCAGGGAGAAGGGTGCTTCTGCTCCATGTGAGCAAACAGCTCTGCTGGAACAAGCAGCTAGAGATCAGTGGTGGTTGGCTTTTCACATACAGGCCTTGATGAGCCTAGAGAGTCAGGTAGTGAAGGCTGGCCTCCCAGAGATCTGGGTTTCTCCTGCTTCTGATTTCTTTCTCCATTTGCCTCACCTTGGCTGAAGACATGCTGGACTGCTTTGCATTGTGGTAGTGGTGTGGACAGCCAGTCTGTGAACAGGGGTTAGATGGCCTTAGCTGCTGAGGGATGGTGGGGTCTGTGGCAGTAGGTCCCCTCTCAGGGATGCACTGAAGACCAGGTAGAGCCTGATGGAGACATCAGGCTGGATAGCAGCAGAGAAGACAACGTTCCTGATCCAGCTTGAGGCCATCTGACATATGCAGTGCTCAGGAATGTTCTGAAAGAGCAGCTTGACAGTGAGTATTGGTAATTTTACCATAGAAGCATCAAAACTAGTTGATCTGGAAGAAAATAAAATTTTTTCAAATTATTACTGTTCTTCTGAGCTAGTTGGAGGTTTCTAGCACAGACTGTTCAAAGCAAAAACTTTGCTTTGAAATCTAGCACAGTTCAGTGCAGGGTATTTCATGGTTTATGGAGCTGTGCAGTGAAAAAACAAATAGGAATAGTTTTTACATCTGGGAGCCTCCTAAAATGGATCTGACACCAATGGTGAACACTTCTACTGAAGAAATTCCTGATCCTTCTTTAACCAGAGGTTTCTAGTCTCTATTTTGAAAATGCTGAACGTGAATTCTGCGTGATCTGCAAGGCAAGACTGAGCAGATAGGAGTAGGGTGTGAAGATGCAACAGTAATAATGATAATAATAATGATAAGCTAAACAAATTACTTTTGTAATGTAAAGAAAGCTAATGTTAGTCATTATTTGGCTATTGCTGGACCCTTAAGTTCCCACATGCTTATCTTAGGACAAACTAATCATGATAGCATTAGGAAGCTTCCCATTATATTTTTGTTTAGGGTATTGATATGGCAACTTGTATTAAATGCAGAAAAAGAGTAACACTGTAAGAGCATAATATTAATTGCTTAAGATTGTGTTGCCATATAAATATTATTTGTTTCCTATTAAAATGCTTCAATTGCCTTTAGACATCCTAAGTGATTTAGAGAAACAGACAAATGATTTGATTTTGATTTTGTTTTATACTCCAATGAAGCAAACAACAGATTTGGAACAAGCAGCTTGCTAGACATTGGAAATTAAACTGCTCTTTTTACTGGGCACTGGTAAAGCGTCTCTGCTTTTCCTGATGGCAGACAAGCATGAAATACATTGACTCATGCTTGTTAGGGTGCCATCAAGCTCCTTTTATTTCCTTGATTATGATTCTGATGCTGCCACCCAGGCAGGAGCTCCCATTTGATTTCCCTTGAAACCTGTGCTTTCCAGAGAACATCTCCCCTCTACAACCTGGCGTGAGTTACATTGCGAGGGACTGAGTTGCAGGGCTCTACAAAGCTTGTAATTTAGAGCTTGTAACTGAATGCAGAACACCAAAGCTTTTTCTTACCTCTTTAGTGTGGATCTGCACGTGTGCAGCATTAGGTGAGACTGGAGCAGGGGCTTTGGAAAACAACAATAACCGAATTTTGACTGATAAACCTGTTTTGATAAGGCCATTGTTGAAAGCAAGGTTTTGATGACTGAGTGTGATACTGTGAAGCACTCTTGTTCAGGTCATTGCTGGCCCTTAGTAGGTCTTCTCAGAGCTGGAAGCCAGCAGTCAGCAGCTTTTTGCAGAAGGACGTGTGAGCAAACCACTCACCCAAGTGCCTTGAGCAATCATGAGTGCTTCTTATCTGGCTTGCTTAATGCAATCCGAGATTAAACGTTTAAAGGCAGGTTTCTTGCTTGCATGACTCTTTTTCAGGCTCTAAAAGTGCTATAAATAACCTGTTTTCACCTGATTAGTTTCAATTCTTGTACCACTAAAATATTTGCTTTTTTCCCCCCTTCTTTTTCTAGTTCTGTCCGGGTTTATGAAGGCTCTCACTGCCTTTATGACTGTTTTATCCCAGTGTCTTTTGGTGAAGCATAAAGCAAACCCACTAACATCTGAACATCTGCCTTATGTCGTTCATTCTTTCTCATCTCTTTTCCTTGGAGAAGTAAATGTATATTCAGTATCCTGGTTTACTTTGGTCAAGATTTTTGGTATATATACATTAAAGAAGATGGAGCCTATGCACCAAGAACAGCAAATGGTAATAGCTTTTTAAAAGCAAGGTGAAGTGATTATACCTAATTATATTTTCTTGATGAGATGCGTCTTGTGGGCAGTATGGCTATTTTCCCTAGGAGCAAAGGGCTAAAGAGTTGTTCAGTGGAATAACTTCTTTTAAAATACTTTATTTCCTCTCTGTGTATTTCAAGAGTGTTACAAATATGACTGTGTAAAGATCAGCAGATACTGTGGCAATCCAATGGATTTCCTTTTTTGTTTTGGGTTTTTTTGTTGTTGTTGTTTTAAAAAATACAATAAAAAAGTATTTTAATTTTGGTGTTTCATAGTGCATTTTATTTGGTCTTTGAGAATCTGTTACAAAATCTGAGTGACTCTGTTGAATCTAACTTATGTTCTTTCTGCCAGTGCTACTGAAGAAAAAAGTGTGTTTCCTTACATGAGGATATTAATTATTGGATGGTCTCTTGAACTACTGGTGAGGAAAGAAAACTGTTACTTGTTTCAAAGTTGCACAGGATTTGAAGATCCAGTTGCCACAGTTGATGTATTTTGGTGATGAACTGAGAGCACCTAAACCTCTGAGGCTTTTTTGACTGATGTTCTCACAGCTTCTCTCTTTTTTGCTCTGACTCACATCTTGGATGCTGTATTGTGTAACCTGCCAGCCAATTGCCTGCTATGAAAAGCATAGCTGCTGGGATTATTATTAAGCATGTCTAATAATTTTCATATTTTAGTGAACTATTATTGGATCATTATGCAACCCACCACTCAGTGGGACAAAAAGGATGGGGCAGGACTGGATGCTGATGAACAGAAACCACTTGATGTGCTCAGCCAGGCAGTGGGGGTCCTCTGGCACAGGTGGGCTGTTTAAAGCTGTCTTGCTTTGTAGCACGTTGTCATAGTCTGCCCTCAAAACCAAAGCCATTTCCTCCCACTGGAGTCTCTGGTCCCTGGGGACAGGGGGCTGCCAGCAGCTGCTCTATAGCTGTTGCTTGGACCCTTCTGCTACCACATGACCCTAAACACAAACCACATGTATTTACGTTCTTGTGTGTAGCAGGGAAGGATTTAAGTGCGATTCAAAACAGTGTCAATACACGCTGGAAACTGCATAGTAAATCACCATATGTTCCAGAGGAAATGCCAAACAAAGTCATGATTGCTTTATATGTGCACAGCTGACTGGCAAGCATTAAGGCAGACTCATGATGGGGAATGCCATCATATGCTTTTCTTCTCTGTGCTATATCAGAGCATGATTAGAGCCCATCTGCTTCCCTTGCTGCTGGGAAATGGTAGGAAAACACTCAGCCTGAAGTTCTGCTGCTGGAGCATTCACACCAGGAAAAAGGAAGCTAAAGCAAGGAGCTCTCCTAGAAATATTTGTTCTCAATTTCCTTTGAAGTCGAAAATTTAAAAAATTATTTAAAATTCCCTTGCTTCTGCAGCTTGTACTTATGTTGGTGTTGTGAGAGCTTCATGTTTTCTAGCTGTAGTTCTCACCAGGCATGTCTGGGAACAAACCTCAGCCTGTGTGCTGCTTGGGCTGGCTAATACAACTGGGGAGGGGGCAGCAAGCATCTCTGCTCTTTTAACCTGAGCCAGCACGGAGTGTTCAATGCCTCACTAAAGCCCTAAGTGCAGGTGTAAGAGCTGTGGTGTTTGCTGACATGTTTGGCAATCTCTTTGCGTTCTTTCCAAACTCTTTAAGGACACTTGAAATATCTCATAAAAAGTCACAGAAATGACCAACGACCTCTTTCCCCGCCCCCCCTTTTTCTTTAATTTTAATTAAAGCCGATTTATTTTAAGTACAGTAATTTAGCGTTCTCCAAAGTAGACACCTCTGTGGGCTGGAGTTGCTGTGCACCGATAGCATTGACTGCTGTGACACCTACTGGCCGAGCCGAGCAGGGAAAAGCCTCAGGACGCTTCCTCCATCCTCTTCCTAATGCTAATTCCATCTCCTAATGAGCTGGGTTCTTGCGCAAGCACAGCAGTGCTGGTGTCTCTTGAAACGACTTCTTTCAAACGTCATCTCCTTTAATACATGTCCCGGTCCTTTGTGCCTTGAGAAAGCTAGAAAATCACTTTTTGCTTATAGCTCCTGTCCTTTCCATTCCTAGTAGGTCCTTAATCTTCACCTTCTTTGTTTCATCTGTCTTATCTTTACTCAAGTTACTTTTTTATCATTCCTTAATAATATTGGGAACTGCAGGAAGTCACTTTGAAGTCTACTTTGAATTGCCTTCCTCTCCTAGAACAGTTCTTCTTCATTAGCTATGATCATTTCTTCAGTGCTTGAGACCTATTATCATTCTTATTGCCCTGTTAGGCATTCCACTTTTCTGGGAAAGGTAAGGAGCCATTCATGCAATTCCTTCTATGAAATCTCATACCTGAGGAGCTTTTGTGAGTATTGAGAAAAATGGAGTTTTTCTGTGTGTATAAAAATAAAGATCTTAGTAATTCACAATAAAAACAGCTTTGCATCTCTACTGAACAATGAGAAATGGATTACATTTCAGGACTGTAGGGAGATTTTCTGTACTCTTTTTCAGAGGGATAGTTTTTCCGCACTCCAGCAGTGCTGCAATCTTCTGAAAATGCATTCTCTTCTGTGTGATTCTGGAACATACCACCAATGCAAAAAGTTACACAGAGGCTTTCTCAGGTTGTTCTTTCTTTGAAAGACAATTTATATTCTAAAAGCTTGAGTAGTTACAAATAAGTTGAAATCGCATGAGGTGACTTGATTGAATTTGATAGATCTCAGTGGCTGATAGCAAGGAATCCCTGTTGTCCCCTCCTCCCTGTTTCTGGTGCATTCTTCTGTCACTTCTTTTGTGAAAGAACTCCACTCCTCAGACCCTGTCTGCAGCCACATCCAGTTCAGTGACATGGCAGAAAGAGAGAGGATGGGTCATGGGAATTCCAGCATGATGAGCACCATTGGGTATCAGCAAGGAACAAGAGCTGGCTGGGAAGCAGGGGTGAGGAAGCTGCTGGAGTGGAAAGAAGGTTGGTGAGGTTTCCCCCTTTTTGGCAGCAATAACCTGATACACTCAACTGTTGCAGTAATTTTCCCTATGGAACAAAAAAAGGTTTCTTGTCTCTTGCTGCCTTTTGCCTCTCTCTGGTCTGCCAGTGGAATCTTGCAGTGAACTGTGGGTCATGCTACCATTCATCTGTCTCTTCTCAGGTTCTGGGCAGCTTCTTGCATTATGTTTTTAATGCAGGGTCTGCCTCCTGTCTAGGCCATCTGGCAACATGCCCAGCATGCCTCCTCTCTCTCTTCTTCCTTGGGAGAGAGTTGAGTTTGCCTTTACAGTACAAAGTAATTCCATACCAATGAACACAAGACTTTATAAGTGTTTTCCTCTGGAACTGAAATGCTTTTAACATACCCTTGGAAGTTATGGAGCTGGGAAGAAAATGAGAAACTGAGCAAGGTTTTACATTCCTTAAGGATTCAGTGAGAAGTTGAGGTTACATATATTTTTATCACAAAAGATCATGATATTGAGGATTTGCATTGGTGGTCTACAAGAATTAGAAATTGTGTCAGTCTATAGTCTGTAATTAAGAATGAATTGAGTTAACAAGCTCAGCATCAAAGAGGAAAGGAGAGAAGAGAATCTGTCAGACAGCTGGTATGGTCAAAGCAGTGTTGCTCACAGACTCCTCCTGAACAAATGAATTGACTTTGCTATGCCAACCACCACAGACTTTGTTTTTCAACTTGAAGAGATCTGTCCTAGAACACAAAATATGCCAGTGATGGCTATTTTACTTGCCTGACACTACTCTGACTCCAGATTTCATTTTTAAAAGTTGGCTTTGTGCAGTGATGCGTGTTACTGCAAGGTGCTGGGAAATTCCTGCTGATCTGTGCCCTCACTGAGGGATGAGGACAGTGGTTGTGACGGTGGTATTTCATGATTTCAGGTCAGTAACAGAAAAATGTCCTTAGCAAATTCAGACCCTCAGATTTGCCTATTGCAGTCAGCATGTCAAAGATACTTCTCTGAAGCAAGAGTGGTTAAGGCAGAGGATGCATGATTTCTGTTGCAGTGATGGGGAACTAATCTCTCTCTCTGAAGAGCTGGAAGTTACAAAACAGTTCAGTACCTTGTGGGATTTCCTAAGCCTGTCAGGGTCCAATTGCCCATAAAAGTCACTTAACCTTATTAATAGTTTTGGTCTACATATTTCTAATTGTTCATCCCTTGTCACTAAATGACTTGCCAACGTTCACACAGGAAATCTTTGACAGACCAGGTACTAAACCCAGATGGCCAGATTCCCATTCCAGGTCCTTAGGTACTTTATGAGGTGTCTCTTCTTTAAGCTAGATTCTGAAAAAGAGACTGACACTTAGACACTTGTAGGTCAAGTGGAAGTTGACTCTAGAAAGTCATAATGCCTTAGACTAGAAACCTGCAAAGCAGACCTGCTTTTGTAGCCATTTTTGCACAGTATTAGTGTGTCCTTTAATGACACATCACTAAAAACTACCATTTGAAATATTGAATTATAGAAATCTCTGAGTCTTACTTTAATCGCAATCATATGCTTAGCTAGACAACCCAATGTACAGACGATTGACCTTGATTTAATTATATACATTCACAGTGACTAATTTGTGGTGATGTCATTTATCTGATGGTAAAGTTTCAGAGAGTGAGGGACTGCAATTTAATTTCACTTGTGCCTTGTGCTGTTGTGACAGTTTGACTTTGGCCTCAAGATGTAGTGGGGCACTGTGTCCTTTAGAGATTTCTCTATGAGCTGGCTGGAACTAAAGTCTCCTGCCAGATTTTGGGTATAGCTCAGACAGTGAGGCAGAGCTCTGTCACCCTAAGAGAGCTCCAAGCAACACAGTTTTGCTGTCTCCAGTGCAGCCATTAGATTAAAATCCTTTTTTTTTTTGGGTTAAATTCTTACTGGGAGACTTGAGGAGAGTCCACCCTGTGAACCTCCGAGGACAGTCTGGGTGGTGTTGTACCCAGCTGTTTCCCATAGGGCCCCTCAGGAGCAGAATAAGGGCTGGATGGGTTTTCCCCCTGTTGAGCTTCCTCTCACCACCCTTCTCTGGGGTGTGAAAGTGCCTTCAGCTGCATCTGTGACAGCAGGCTCAGGTACAGCATATGGGGATGTGCTAACATCCTTTGTACCTTGCTGATTCTTCTCTTGGTTCCAGCTTTTCCTTCTCACGCTAAATCTCCTTCATGGCATTGTCTCTGCAGAGCTACAGTGAAGAGTTTGTCAGCATGCCTGCTGAACGTTTTCAATCAGTAAATGGTAGTTGTTAGGCTAACATGCACCTCGTGTACTCAACGTCACAGACACCAAAAATAGAAATGTTGATTTTCTTTGTAGCCTTGTGCATCAGCCTGAATAGTGGAGGATTCTGTGCCTTTGTCACATCTTCTATCACATTACAGTAGAGATGTCTGATTGAATACTAACTATTTCTTATTCTATCAAAAATCACAATGGGATGCTCCTGTAATCTGTCATTGTTTTGTGGAGCCTCTTTTTTTGTAGTGCAAATAACAATCTTTGGTATAAATCTTGTGCCTCTTGCAAGCATCTTGCTGCTTTTCTCTCAGATCTTTGTATGATGGCAGTGCCTTGCCTACAAGCACTGAAATAAGGAAGGATTTTGATAAAGGTTAGCAGGCTGCACGTAGCTTTTCAGTAACATGTTTGCTTAGTAAGAATTAATAGATCTTTAAACTGTTAGAAATAAATTACCTCTCTTTCTGGCTTCTGCACAGAAGGAATAGGTTTGGAGTAAAGTCCAAAGAGCTTGCAGGGACATATGCTGCCTACTTCCAGCTCTTGTGTAGGATTTGTGTTGTTGTATTAGAATTTCAAGTAACATCACAGAAGCAATTTTGCATGTCAGGATAAAGTCTGTTAAGTATAAATCCCCAAATTACAATTCTCTCCTTCCTTTTTGTGATTTTTTGGAATTTCTAATTTACATCGTTGCTGAAACTGATGTCTATGAGTTTTATGTTAGCTACCTTAGTAAAAGCTTGCATCATGTTATGAAATATGCATTCTTTGTTACTGAGTCCAAAGAATATTATCAATTGTCAGTTATACAGAGTAGTGCTGCCTGAACACAGTAAGTGCAAATAACTTTTTGCCCTAAAACATCTAAAGATATACAAATTGAGCCTGGTGAAAAGCTGATGTCCAATGTTGTAATCCACACTTGATGGTGGAGGTAGCTCCAGGATTACTCCACATCTCTTTCTGTCTTCTAGCACTACCATGCATGGCTTTGGTGCATTCTTGCTCCAGAACTGTGCATGCAGTCATTCAGCTTGTCCTGATAAATGAGAGTGCTTGTGCTTGCATTTTTACCAGCACATCTTTTGAGAATATATTTGCATGCTGTGGTTTCTAAACCTTCATCTGGGGGGAATGCAGTTTTGCAAAGCCAGTGGAATTTCAGCTTTTCTCTCTCTTATGTAAAATGAGGGAAAACAAGCATGGTCCAGGATAGTAACACAGTCATGGGGCTCCGGCTGTGTTGGTGTCTTACAACAAATATTTGCTCAGCTGGCTTAGGAGCATAGGAGCAAGCACAGAGAGATTGCTCCTCTCAGAGGTCCAACTAACTGGGTGTCTGGTGTGAGACAGTGTCCAGCAGTACTAGGGGGACAGCGCAAGGAAAATGTCACTGTGCTGTTTGGAATAATCTCCTGGCATCCAACCAATTAGGGGAGAGGAGCAGAAGCAGTCTGTTTGTATTTAGTAATCTTTTGTGTATTTTTCTTCTGTGACTTTATCCTGGTACCTTTTGAGCCCTATTAAAACTAAGACTTAAACATTTGTAAGGTCCGTGGCAGGGAGATCTAAAGGTTAGTCAGCTGTGCGAGAAAAGCTGCCTTTCTTGTTTTGAACCTGCTAATACCATTCAATACCACTTAATTCTTTATCAGAAAAGAGGGTCAGCAACATTTCCCCATCCTCTAATGCGACACTAATGTTTTTAAAGCTCTCTGTAGACACCTTCATGCTTGCTTTCTTCTTCTTTCTCTTCTCTTTCTCTCCCCCACCCCCCAGGTAGGTGTGAGACTACTTGTCATTCACAGCTTCATGTTGAATTTGACTAATAAAGCGTGATGAGAAAAAATTATGATGTAAAACTGTTTTCACATCTTCAAAGTCAGCTGTTCATTTCATAATGGTTAAATTAAACCACAAAGCACATTAAAACACAAAACAATGTAATTAAGGGAAAAATCCTTGAGAAGAAAATGAAGCATTTTTCTTGCCTCAAAATACATCTTTTGAGGATGCTTTCAAGAACTTACTTCCATGATAAAACAGCATTTTTTGAGTGTACATAGCAGATAGCAGGGATTTTCTTTTCTCTTTTGAAGACGTGAATCGTCTCTTTCAGTCCTTGTGCTGCCTTGTAGCCTTTCAGCTACCAGACCTCCACCTGTTCCACAGTGGGAGCTGGGTCAAACTGGCAGCACTGGCTGGCTCCACCCCAGCTGTGGGACACCATCTCCTAGCCAAAATCCAGGATGCACAGGGTCTGCACTGAACCAGGTGTCTCAGTGAAGGAGTTGGTCTCCCTGCAGCCTTTATGCAGATCTTGTGCAAGAGGTTTGGGGTTTGCTGTTTCTGTTTTGTAGCCACCCCTCTTCTGACAGTTTAACATATAACTGTGATCTAATCATCAGTTTAATTCTGAAAATTTCAGTCCGACTGCTTACTAGAAAGTTAAAACTATAGCACAAAGAGCCCTCAGCTTAAATATTTTCTCTTTTTTTTCAGTTTTTATTTTTATGTTAATACTGCAAAACTCCAGACAAACAACGCAATTTTAGTCTTCTTACATCCAAACTGACTTCTTCAGAAACTCCAAGTATATTCACCTAACTTTAATCTGGTTTTACAGCTAACCTGTAGAATCATAAAACTTTCTCTATTACTCTGCAGAATTAACTGTTGTATCTGAATTTCCTCAATAAATCTGAAATGCTGTGCAGTTGAATACATTATTTGGCTCCTAGCTACTAAGGCAGTAGTACTGAGGCATTGCTAAAGATTGCTTGAACTCTCACGGCCTGATACTTCTGGTTTTTGGGTGGCCAAACCTTTGATTGTCTGATTGGAATATTTTGGACCTTGTTTTCAGTGAACTGGAACATATCTATGCCTGTCTCCAATCAGAAGTCTAAAATGGTTGAAGCAGAGATCACTGTGGAATTGTTGTGTTATCAGCCCTGTGTTAAGCACAAATCCAAAACACATTCCCATACTACCTACTGGGAAGAAAATTAACTCTGTCCCTGCCCAAAGCAGCACAGCCATATAAAATAGCTTAAAGTGGCAAGTCAGAGACCACTGTTTAAAAGAAGAAAAACATATGGTCAGCAGCTTCTAGAGAAGTTAGGGTAATAAAACTAGGAACAAAATCTGAAAATAGCACTAAATGGGGGATACAGATATGAAAATTATGGGGTTTTCAAATTTACTCTTAATTATGTGGGGTTTTTTTTAAATGTAACTTGTGTATGGAATGAACCTAAGTATTGCTTTTAGTTAAGGGCTTGTTGTTGTTACTAGAACAATGTAGGAAGACAAACTGAAGGAAGCTCAGAATGGGGCAAATGATTAGATACCTTTAAACAGCTTCTTTAAAAAAAGATGGTCTTTCAATACAGTATGCATTAAAATACAAATAGTTAAGAAAGAAAACAAAAATCAAACAGCAGAAAATAAGAGCAACAGGAGCTGCAGCTCTGAACTTTTTTTTTACTGTGGAGAAATGTCACAGAGTAGCATGATGTTTGGTGTTTTATTCTAAGTGCCACAGAGTAAAACTGGAGAGAGTAGATGAGTCTTTGAAGCAAGGGCAATATTTTGCCCACTGACAATATGCATCAAGGTGAGTTGGTTGGGTGGGTAGGTGGCTATAAGCCTGGATGACTCCACAATGTATTTTGTCCCCTTCTCAAAAAGCAAGAGAGTTAGATTTCTTTTCTTGTAACCCAAGAGAGAGAAATGTACAAGTGCATAAATGTGCATATTCATGCCAAACTGTGGGTATGAAGTGGGTCCAGCTTAAATGCCAGCTGAATTTGGGAATCTCTGGCCCAGCCTGCTGTTTTGTGGCCTTGCTCACATGCCCTTCTTTGAGAGGAAGGCACAGGAGGGTTCTGCAAGGTGTTGTGGTGAAAGGGGTTGATGTACTTGGGTGTCGTGGTGCTCTGAGCCAGGTGTGGGGTCCTGCAGGGCTGCCTTTCCCTGCTGCCCTGCCCACAGGCACCAGGTTTCTGTGTCTGCACCAGAGGGCCAAGGTGTGCTGGGGGGAAGAGGAGTAAATGGTGCTGCTGGGCTGAGCCAGCCCCTGCCTCTTTTACTTCTGCAGAGGAATACCATGCTCTGGTATGGAATGAAGAATGGAAATGTTTGCAGAGTAAGGTACCACTTACTCGTAATAAAACAGTGTGAGCCTAGTCTTATATTAATATTTATTTAACACCACAATGTTAAGTGAATAGTGCTGTGGAGGAGGGAAGCTGTTTGTTTTTCACACAGCAGAGGCATTTTGAAAAACAGGAGATGGCAATGCAAAGTCACTCAGAGGAGCGAGCTGCTGAATTCTGGATGTGTGTGTAAGAAATTCTGGAAGAGCGTAGTGCTTTCAGCTCACTGGGTGGAAATTAAAAACAAATAATCTGTGTGCCAGCAGGATAACAGTGAATGATTTTGGAGCCCACTGTTGTTTTCAGATTTATGGTTTTATTAATTTACTTCTTGTTTTTAAACCAAAAACATGGGTAGTACAACTGTAAGCCTAATAATACTCCAGAGTAGTGCCTGGCATTTTTACAGGGGTGGGAACACAGAGGGATATTGTTATCTGGTTTTGGATTAGGCCTGACTGACCTTCAGTCCTTGGTTTCCTATCTCTCAACAGGAGATTGAAGTGTTTGGGTGAGATGTGTAGGATGTAGAAGGAGATGTGTAGGATGCAAAGAGGAGACATTGCTTTATATTTCGTAAGAACTTACAGTTCTTCTATCTTTCTGGAACATTTGGATTTAATTTCTTTTAAGATACTGGGATTGATTTTCCAATTAGAAAGTCTTTTCACTGTTGCCTGAAACCTTCATAACCAGTGTCTTCTTCATCATGTGGTTGACACCAAGTGGCTCATTTTACCTGTGAAAAGAATGTAGGGAATCAGGTCTGTTTCTTTATAGCTAAGGAAGGCTGACAGACTTCCCAAAAAATATCTTTTTACTAAAACCTTTTTACTTTTTTTCATTAGGAGGTGGTTGTAGAGAGTCCACTGACTATAGGAACAGCAGAGAGAGTGGGGTGTTTTTTGCAGTAATTCAGAGAGTATTCAGTAAAAGCAATGTGATCAAAATAAGCAAGCCACATTTGATACAGACACTAAATTTTGAAATGCTGCTGTCTTGGAAAAGTCATCTTTCATGTGGTTATGATTCAGCTCAGAGATTAGTTCCAAGAAGAAATGAGAAATAGAGATGCACATATTGGCTGGTAATTGTGTGAATAACAATGAGTGGGTAGTTCAAAGACAGCAGATTGCAACTATTGGGTTTCTCCCAGTTTGCTTTTTCACAAATGGCAATAGTGGCAAGGGACAAGAACTTTTGCTTGTTACTTTGTGGGGTCTGAATTATTTCCTAGATGAATAGATGTTCCTCTGCAACATGCTAGATGATAAGATTTTCTGTGGGCCATATTTCAGTGCAGGTCCAACAAGAAAAAAAACCCCTCTTGTTTTATTGTTTTATGCAAATTATTTCCTGTAGCAAGAGGAATTTCAAGCACTATCTAGGTCATTACTGCTAGAATTAATTAGAAAGTATGTCATTAGAAAATAGGAAAAAAAATGTAAATCACATTGCCCATCTATTCTTGGCAGATCATTGAAGTATATACTGTAAAAAAAAACCCCAAACTCAGATGTGGAATAGCTGGTTGGGCAGTTCTCTCCCTTTTCCATTTTTAACATCATGATGGCAGCCAATGTAACTCCTTTTGTATATGTGAAGGCTGAGGTGGGAATATCGCAGCTCTGTAACAGAGTTGTATTTGCAGAGAACTGAAATGATACTGAAGATGTGAACCTCAGTTCCCGTAGCATGTCAATGACACATGTGACATGTACGTGAAATATTTGCTTCCTTGCTGCTGTTAATCTTTTTCTTGGTGAATAGAGTTACCAGTATTTAAACTTTGGCACTCATATGCTTTTTGGCACAAATGTATAGCCAAAAGTGGTCATGTTTAGCAGCCATCTGACTCTGCTTACTGCATGTGTGTGTCCTTGAAGTACCCCATCCGTGGTGGTAGCAATGGAAAGCGCTTCCCCCAGATCATTCCATGTGCTTCCTACCGGCAGAACCTGAGCCAAGCACCTCTTCTCCTTGCAGTGGATCTCCACTGCTGCTGGGTGTAGAGACAAGGGGGCTCAGCTGCCATTGCAGTGACCTTCATTTGTGATTCCACATCACTCAGCTTTGGGCAGCGTTATCCTTTTTGAACTTATGTTGAAGAGCATACACTGAAGAACTTGCATGTATAGATGCTCTGCCTCCATTCATTTATTACTTTAATGCAACCATTAATTAAATTGAAAGCTCAATCAGCACTTTGAGAATCTGTGAGATGAGCAACAGTGTAGTGCTAAGCAGTGGTCTCTTCTGGGAAGTCAGTGCTTTATCAGCAGATATCAGAAATCAGACGTGGTCTGAGCTGTGAGAGGAGTTGTAGCTGTAACCTCGCATTTCCTTCAGAGATTCAATACTGCAAATGACCAAAAAGGTTTCAATCTCCTTAGAAAATTCCTTTGGAGAATTATTTTGTTATAGGAAAAAAGGGAAATACTGAAATAAAAATAACTTGGAAGGAGGAGAAAGAAGTGTCCTTCCTCCACTTTCCATAATTTTTCAGTCAGTAAAATTAGGGAATGAGCCAATCTGGAAAAGAACCTTAAAAATAAATCTTACTACTAAAGTTAGCATTTAGAAGTGTAAGACATTTAGAAGTGCAAGTGCATGTATGTTAATCTTCCTTTTGTTTTAAAACCACACCAATCCAGACTCCTTTTGTAAATCTTACAGGAAGCATGGCAGAAATTTTGAAGGAAGTTACTAACAGGAAACAACTTCCAAAACTACAAAAAATTTGAAGTTACAGGATTTTTTTCCCAAACATCCTCAATATGATGATTTCTAAGTGAAAAAAAAATTAATTCCTTAGCTCCCAAAATTAACTCTGGGCTAATTAAATTTTAAACAATACTTTTGAATGCATCTGACATATTTAATTTGTTCAGTTCTGAAAAGTACACAGCCTGTAAAATGGCACAAAATTCAGGTGGTCATCAAGTATTTGTGATGGACAAAGTAATTTCCCGTGTTTCTCTTGGTTGCATTTGAGTTATGCCATGGAGTGTTTCAGAAACAAAAGCATTAAATCAGATTTCTGCCTATATTACTTTGTGCTGGGAAGGTAAACGTGCTGCAGATGAGTGTAGAATTTTTTGAGGTGATTTTTAGAAGTCTTTATAATAAAGGTTTTCTTCAGTACAGAGGAATAAGTTTAAAAGCCAAGTTCAACCTCAGCTCTCTGAGAATAAGAAAATACTTTCTGAAACATATCTAGAAACAGATGCATGGAACAACGGACTCAAATGTGAGTATTTCAGTATAATATGATGGTGCCATTCTGCACTTTCCTCCCAGCACGGCCTTTTTCAAGTCTTCTGGGCTTACATTTCAAAAGGCAAAGTCTTTTTCCCTCCAGTTCCTAGTGCTTAGATTACAGTTTTTCTACCTCTTCTCTTACCAAAGAAAAAAATATTTTAGGTTGCTACAATGTGCATATCTGGTCTGCTATGAGACACAAATGTCCTTCTAGAACCGTATTTCTTGCCTCAGTGTTTGCAAATCAACAATGCCAGACAGAATAAAGCATACAGTTGTTTCATAGTTATGCAGGAATTCTAATTAAATTGCCTGTTTGTTGCTGTTCTTACTATTTTTTCTAATTTGCTTAAAATTTTATGACCAATTTATATGTTCTATGATTTCCAATCAGAACTTTCCAGAGAGAAACAAAGTTTCCACCAGAAAAAGTAGAATTATTAAAACATAGATGATTAAATTTAAACAATCTGATAACAACTTGCTTTTTTCCACTCTTATTTCTTTCAGGATAACTAGTCACAGCAGGCATAATTTTCAACTTTTTTTTTTCCCCCAAATGTAAATGCAGTGTCGTAGTGCAGAAATTAAATTAGAATTAAGGGTGATTTTTTGGTATTTATTATGCAGAGTATGCCTACTAGTTTAATGACAGACTTTGACATTTACAATTAACAAAATTTGTACCTTGTCAACACTGAAAAAGAAGACACTTGCTGTGTTTATTAATTTAATGATTTATTACTTCTGAAAGCATCTAAGAGTGCAAGAGCAAAATAGTTACTCATGAAATGAAATCTGTAATGAATTCATTGCATTTGGTTGCAATCAGTAATATTATCATCAGAGTTATTTTGCCAACAATACTGAGAGAAATGGTACAAAATGAGGAGTGACCTGGACTGTTTCTTGCTGCTGTTAAACCAGGAGCTCTGGGGAGCTGCTGAACACAGGGCAGGGGTGAGAGGAAGGGAACAAGCTGCTTCAAGCCTTTTCAGAGAACAGTCTAAGTAAATTAGTTTTTGTGATGGGAAATGGTCAGGTCCCAGGCCACAGAGAGCTGTGTGGAGTACAGGCTTGTTAACACTTTGCTGTACAACCAGAAGTGGCAGGGGAGCTGGTTGTAAGACTTTGGCTGAGAAATGCTTTATTGTTTCCCCCACAGCATCATTGGAATACACTTTTTTTTCAGATTGATGCTCCAGGTTTCATATCCAGGGCTGGTGACCCTTCATTGCTCACTTGGCCTGACTCTGCTCTGCCTCCTCCTCTCATAATGACAGCAATTCCAGTACTGGCTCCTCCATTCCCAGCCCCTCTCCCCTCCTTGCACATCTGTCTTCTAAATAAGATTCTCCGTGGTGCCCTGTAGATAAGTTAGATACTGGTTAGTCTTGGGGAATGGGGACAAGCAACTTGTCTGAGTAATTCCTCTGAAAGTAAGTCATTGATGTTAAGAGAAATGGCTTTAATTTGTTGATTTTCCAAATGTACCTCATCATGGTATTCAAAAGCAACCTGCTTTTTACTTTAGTTCCATTCATTTTGCAGTTCAATATCTCAGCATTCAGGTAATTTTGCAGCTGCTTAATTGACTTCATTTTTCTACGGTAAAGCCCATGATTTTCCTTATATTGTTGTAATGTCTCTGATATTGCTTTAAAAGCCTCAGTACTGAGAACCTCCCAAAGTAGAAAGAATAAAATGAAAACGTTACAATATAAATTGTTTGCTTTTTAGAATGGGCTTTAAAATTCTAATTTGAAGGAAAGGTAAAACATACTTGGAATTCTAGAAGAGTCTGTTCCTAGTTGAGATCTGACAAATAAATGGTGAGGCAGAGACTGACAGCAGCATTCCAGCAGCATGGCATAAAGCTCTTCCTCATTTATTGCTCTTCCTTCTCCATTTGCTTCTGTTGCCTGCTACTGTTTTGCCTCCAGGTTCTGCTGAGATGGGAATGCTGCATGGAATCTAATCCTAATACAGAACTGCATTTTGCTCTGAACAGCCTTTAACTCCAAGGTGCACTTCCCTTTCCTAAACCCACCTGAGGCTGCATTAGTAGCTTAAATGAGGTGTAATGAATCTACATACTCTCAAAACGATTTCCTTTTTGCCCTTTGGTTGCTTTGAATTTTTCAGATTCTGAAGCTGCAAAAATCCTCAATGGTTTTCCTGCTTTCTGATGGACTTTCATTTTTGCCTCCATTAAAAAAGTCCCATGTATTCTTTTTTTTTCCCCCTTAATTTTCCAGCACTCTTTCTGTCCAGAAGATAAATGGCTTGTATTTGACTGGTTTGCTTCCTTTACTATAGTGTTAGGAAAACATATTGATGTCATATTGATGATGAAAAAGTTGGAGAAGAAAAAGGTGCACTGTCCCAATGTTCAGCAGCACAAACCTCTTCTGCCTCACTGAGGTTGAAGGTGGGATAGAGCTGCCTTCAGAAGAGAGGAGAGGTAGAGCAGATGGTATAAGATGAAGGGGTCAGGATGTGCCAGAAATCTCATTTCACACAATGGTGAAGAACTTTTTTACCACATATTTAAAGTAACACTTCGGAGTGCCAGCCAACCTCCCGCTACAGACCAACAGCAAGTTCATTCTTTTTGCTTACTGAAACTATTTTAGTTTGCAGATACCATTTGCTTCTGAGAACTAGGCTATTACAAAACCCTCACTTTATATTTTAAGTTTCACAATAAAATAGCAAGAGTCACAGTGCTTGCCAGCTCCTGTAATTTCATGAAAAGACTCCATTTGGTGTTTTTCTCCTGATGGCACAATTCCTGGATACAAGCATCTATGCAAGGAACACAACTCATACATTTAGGAATCCCACAGTTATAAATACTTGGAAATGTGTAATACAAAACCTAAAAGGCAGGGTATTTTTAGTTCCTAATCTTGTGAATTCCAAACCCATTTGCATAACAAGCAATAGTAGTGTTGATAACATAGTCTCCTCCCTGTTTTGAAGAGGAAAAAAGAAGTAAGGTTATTTTATACCCATCTTAGCATTATTTTCAAGATCTTGTATTGATCTTCTGTTTTGTATATAACCAATATATTTGAAATCATCAATTTTCTTTTTATTTAAATTGGTTTAAATATAAAAGCACCAAAATAATAGTGAAAAAATATATTTGTTTGCTATAATATTTATAAAATAGCTGCTTCTTTATAAAATAAAGAACAGGAAAAAGAGTGTAGTCACAAGACTTAGGACTTTCATTAAAGATTTTGGATATGAGAAGGTTTTCACAGAAGTGTATTTTGTTGTTGTGTTCTAAAGATGTAGGCATACACTCATATAGAAGAAGTCTGTTTTATATATTTTATGTATGTAAATATATGTATATATTTATGCATGTGCAGTTAACTTTTGTAGGTATCTGATCACAGCACTAAGAAGAAATTCCACTTACTGATATATTAATATTCAGTTAAAGGCCCTAAACCTTTTTTTTTTAAAAATTCCGCCTATTGTATTTACTTGAATAACAAACAAACATATTGTGACAAGCTAGTTTTAGGAATATGATCCTTCTTTTATAATTAATAAGTACAGAATAGTACAAAAGCAAAAAAACCCCACCAAAAGCTACCTGAAGAAACTGTGGAGAATTCCCAACAATTTCCAAATATTAGGGAACAGGGTACTGTTTCTGAACAGGTACAGAGCAACCTGCCAGCCAGCTGGAAGGCTGCCTGTGCTGCCAAGTTTGGCTTTTTGAGAACATTTTCCTGGCCACAACGAATGCTTCATGGGCTGCAACAAGGTCAATATGGCATCCATCATTAATCATTGTTTTTCATGTGCTGGACTCTTAAGATATACTGTTCTTCCAACTCTTTTAGAGTTGGTGGTCAAATAGTTTTCTGGTAATATGTTTTCTTTAATCTGAAAGCAGAGAATGGCATGATATCTTACTTTTGATATAAAATATTATAGTGGTGAATTCCCAGAGGAAATATAATGGGACTTAATGACCACTACTTACTAAAAAAAGAGTGAGGCTTACGCCAAATAGATCTACATTGATCATGGATAAATTTAGATGGAATTCAAAGTCAGGTTTCTTATTATGGAAAGGATGAGATATTGAAACTGGCTTTTAAATATGAGTGAAAGTCAGATTAGGTCAAAGACAGAACTCATGAAGCCAATGAAGAGGTTGCAGTTGCCTGTGACAGTGCACAGTTGGACTTGGAGGAGGTGCCATTGCCTTCCAAGACTGTGTTCCCTATCCTGCTGGCAAGAATTATTTTATAGCTCTGTTCATTCCGTGTTGCTGGAGGAGTCACATGGGCACTTAGGGTTGTGCCTGCGTGAGGGTATTTATGCTTGAGGTGCAAAGTCTGAAACTTGCTGAGTCAGTTCTGTGTTTCACAGTGTTTCCCAGCCCACAGTGTTTCCACAGGCACTGGCAGAGCCAGAAGGGACCAAAAACTATGTCTGGCATTTCCCTTCTTCACTCCTCTTTCCTTTGCCCTTTCAAATCTTGCTATTATTACAGACAGGTCTAAGTGTACAAACGTTTACACACACTTGTGCTACAGTCTTTGCTTATATCTATAGTCCCTCCACTTCTAGTGTTTATTCCAGAATTGCCTTCTTCTGTTTATATCTCATTCCTTGTTTTTGTCAGTCCTGAGACACCAGGTCTTAGGCAGCAAATGTCCTGCCTGTGTTTTTTACATCCATCACCCCTGAATAACTGCATAAATGTATCTACCAACTTTTTTATTCTGGTCTTAGTTGAAATTGCTTCCACAAATAAGCAATTTGTGTGGAAGCCTCTGCATCTTCTTCTGCATGATTCTATAATAGTGAGGTGTCTATGAGTCATTGGAATCACCCTTGTGCTAAATCTGCCTCTTGCCCATGGACTGTCTGGCCTGGACTTTGAAAATAGAGTGAGAGGGGAACACTGTATCTACCTCTAATGTGATTCCTTACCACAAGAGAATAGGCTAAGGGATTTTTTTGTGTGTTTTCTTTCAAGACAATTAAATAAGTGAAATCTTGCTCTTACAGAATAGAAAGTTAAATTACTGTGTTTTGAGTCTGGGCCATTTTGCTTTTCAAGTCTATTCTGTAGCCTGGGCTAGATTCTTATTTGATAATAACCTAATAAATTCTTTAAAACAGCGTATTAAAATGCAAAAATAGGGTATCTTCTTTTAAAATTGTGGTATTAATGGATTTCGAACAGTAGAAATCACAGTTTAGTAAAGATTAGCTTTATTGCTAAGGCTGTAGTATTGCAAAAGGGGGAATTTATTCTATCTCATCTTGAGAACAGGAGTTAATAGGTTTGGATTAGATATTAAGAAAAAAAAAATCTTTGCTGTGTGGGTGGTGAGGCACTGGAACAGGCTGCCCAGAGAAGCTGTGGGGGCCCCATCCCTGGAAGCATTCAAGGCCAGGTTGGATGGGGCTTAGAGCAACCTGGTCTAGTGGAAAATGTCCCTGTCCATGGCAGGGAAGTTGGAACTGGATGATCTTAGAGGTCCCCTCCAACCCAAACTATTCCATGATTTTATGATTCTATGGAAAAGTTGTGTTGCTAGGTAATTTTAAACATGGCTTTATTGAATTGGGATTCAAATATGTTCCAGAGAACAAAAATACCACAGATCTTAAGAAAGCCAACATTTAAAAGTCTAAATGTTTCTTTGTCACTTATTCATGACTGGAAAAGTCAATGTTAAAGGAATTTCAGCTTTATACTGTGGCTTCCAGTAACAGTGTCTTTATCTTGGTTATTATGCCCTGCTAAAAATCAATCTTAGCACAACATTCATTAAAAGTGGCAGGTTTTGTTTGCTAACTTTGAGTGTATACTTTAATGTTTTGTCAATGCAGAAGTATGCCCAATGAAGAGATGATAAAAAGATGTTTTGTGATTTAACTCTCCATTGATTACAAAATGATTGAATTTTACTTAGCATATTTAAAGCATGACCCAGCAAAGAAGAGTGATGTTGTTCCTAATCCATTTTTAGCAGTGATCTTGTTAATGCTCCCTAAAGCATGGCTGTCATGTTATAGCTAGAAAAGCACAGAACTGTTTGTTAGGGAACTCCTCTCCCTATTCCCTTCTCCATCCCTGAGCACCAAATCTGCTCTTTGTTTCCATTCAGTTTACAGAACCTGTACTTTCAGTGCAGGAGCTTGCTAGTGCTGGGAATGCAGAGGCATTCAATGCAACAAGGAGCTGATGTTTAGAATAGCATTCAGGATCAAGTAGAGATGGATAATTAAATGTCAAGGGAAACTGAAATTTGCCGCAATCATAAATGGCATCTTTCCTTCCATTGTTCCCTAAGGTGGGCCACTGTCAAGGAACCCCAGTCGAGGACCATGCACCAGCAGCCCCCAAAGCATGTGATCCCTCTTCTTTGGACTCACTGATGGTATTTGTCAGGGAGAGTATAAAAGAGGAAAAGGACTAGGGAGAGGCCATGAGTTTTTCAGAGAGATTTTGGAAATTCTCTGCTGCTTTGTGGTGTTTGAAATGTTCCTTTTCCTCTGAGGAAAGGGGAGAAGTGCATTCCTGTTCCAGTTGATCTGCAGGGTCACAAGCAGAGTCATCTACAGCACATTACATGGGAATACATCCAGAAGATTCCTGGTGAGGGAGACTCCACATCATCTGTGGACAGTCTGTTCCAGTGCACAATAAGGAAGTAGTGTAAAGGATGCTGGTAACAATGCAGATCTCGGTGCTGAGTTGTTATAAGAGGGTAATGCCCAACATATGTGGGGTGTATTTAGCTGAATTTGCATTTTCGAACAGAAAAAGAACCTTTATAGAATTATTTAGGCAACTGTTTTTTGAGATTTTTATTGATTCTCTGTGTAATCTTTAGAAAAGCTGGTGAAGGGTCTGGAGAGTAAGTCCTATGAGGAGCACCTGGGGGAGCTGGGGCTGTTTGGTCTGGAGAAGAGAAGGGAATAATGTTTAGTTTGCGTCACATCAGCAGAGAGGATCAACACAGGTGATGGTGTGGGCAGTAACTGTAAGTTTTGAGTGGCTCTAATGGATAGGAGGATGAGTAGGAGATGTTATACAGAGGAAGTGCAGGAGCCAAGATGTTGGTTTAAAATAGTAAAAAATGTAATCCCAGAAACTCTAATGGGTAAGATCTTTCTGGCTCCATACTGCACACATAAGCAGACACTGTAAATCTTTGAATCCACAATAACCAAAATATTTCTGTTACCTCATTCTAGGTGTTCCATTCAGGATCAAAGTAATTTATAAACTGTAATACAAATAGGTGAAAAAAAAAGTAAAATTTCAGACCAAATGAACAACCAGTCTAAATAACTTTAAATATTGGGAACATCAACAAATTCAGTCAATGATAGAAAATGACACCCTCATCAAGACTTCATTTGCCAGAAGGGTGCTTTATTTCAGCTAATCAAAAATATTTTCTATTACTGTGTAGGACTGTCAGCAGTCAAGCAAAATAAATGGTTTAAATGTAGATGCTTTGGAAATAAATGTGTTTGGATCTTCATGCAGTTGTATCAGCTATATGAGGGTTACGAACGATGAAAGGATAAATTTGATGGTGCTGACTTCAATAAAGAATAACATTAAGGTAGCTGCAGACACACAACTTTTAAGATACAGCAGTATAAAAAGCCACTTTTATGGCTTTATAGTATATGCCTGCAGGAAAATGAGTTAAAAGCCAAATAAGCATTATAAAAGAACTAAGAGAAATCTTTTTCTCATAGAAATTGAGAGAAATCTGTTATGAACTGTTGAACCTGCAGTGTAATTTAAATATGTTATTTCCTTCTCAAATTAGAGTCTAGGATTTGCTGGCAAATTATCCTTGTTGAAGATGTTGACACTGTTACTGGTCTATGCTTTTACATTTATAGCTCAGAAGTTTTATTTCCAGGAAAGAGACAGTCACAGGGAGATCTGTAATTTCTTTTAAACTTTCTTTGGGAAGAACATAAACTGTCTGCTGATTTCGTGTAGGTGGGGTCAAGTGTTGGCCTGATGGCTGTTATTCCTCCCTCAAGTGGTTTAGAACAGACTGATCTGAGGAACAGGCAGCAGGCACAAGACCAGCAACAGGATCAAAATTAGCAGCAGATTCTGCCTGTTTATGTGTGGGTGCTTAGCACCCCTGGCCAGCTACACTCCTCTCTGCATGTCTGCTCCACCATGCAACCTGACTCCTGGCAGAACCGTACCGTTTGTTCCAAGCTTTTGGTGAAATCTGAGCAGGACTCCTAAGTGACACAAATTATTCCCTTCAGCAAAGCACCTCAGCCATCACAGTCTCCTCTTCTAAAGGACCTGCAGAATAATACCAGCAGCCCCCTTTTTAGGGGAAGTGTACATCCCAAAGCAAGAGCCATTAGTTGGTTGCCAGTTTAAGACAGAGACACTCCATGGCTGTAGTTTGTTGACTCAAAGCTTGAGCAGACAGAAATACCACATGCTGTTTTTCTAAGCCTGTGTTAAGTCCCACTGGGAGGGCAGTAAAGGAGAAAGCAGTGCCATCACATGAATTATACCAGAGATCATAGAAGGACAGAGTGCTTCTTTACTGCATCTTCACTCCCAGCAAAGGTAGAGAACATGCTGTTGTGTAGGGGGTTCGCAATGCCACATATTTCTGTGTGTGGTTAAAAGGGAATTGTCTAGTCAGACTGAGCAATTATCTTTTTCAAAGACTTCTTTGTAAGTGGGAATCGATATGGTTGTTAATGATAATGGTTTTCCAAAAGTAGTGTGAATGTACCTGGTAATTTCTAGACAATTGAGTGATAAAACCGAGTTCCATTACAGTCGGATGTGTTCATTTTTTTGTCCTCTTCGTAATAGTGGCTCTAGGAAACTCTTGGATTATCGAACCAGTCTGGTTCCAAGCCTCAGGTTAATACCAAGGTAAAAAGCTGTTCATTGTGTACACAACCCACTTCTGCTTTTTTTTTCTTTTTGAATATTGGAAAAATCTATAATTCGGGTTCTGCAGATATGTGTCACTGATGTCTGGAACTTTGCACCAAGTTTATTTTGTCTCTAGGAGAAAAACAGAGCTTCTGTGGGAGATAATCAAAGCAAATAGTGGAAAATAACCATTTCCAATTAAATTCTCACAATGCTGTGAGGTTTCTACAAGACTGAATTTTACTTCAAAGAACAAAGGGATTGAGCAAAATCAACCAAAACCTTTAATTTCAATTTCTATGTATATACATTCATATAATTTACTTATTTATCTATAAAATGCCATCAACAAATGCTGCAACGAAATATTTACATGCTCCTCTTTGTTACCCAGATCAGCCTCCTCATTGTTTACAAAATACTGACAGTAAAGGTGTCACTCTAAAATGGATTTCAACACTGCTGTCTTCCATTCATCAGAGCATAACACCAGTAAATTGGTATGAGTTTTTACAGACAATGGCATTTAAAGCAACACTTGACTCAGCCAACAGCTGTGATTTATTGTCACTCAGTTGGAGCTGCCAAAACATCAGAAGCAAAGAATTGCTTTGGAAAAGGTTTGTATGGGTGGTGTGCCTGCTTTCTGCCTCTTGGGTGGTTATCAACTCCAGTAAATTCCAGGAAAGAATTTATAGGAGAGTTGTGAGGCCCAGGTAGAAAATTAACCATCAGTAGATGGGGTTTTTCATTTACATCATGGCACATTGATAGATGGGTCACTGGCAATGCTGTTGCTGCGTTACTGTGGGCTGTCCACTCTCTTTTGTCCTGTATGTCAGCTCATATTTGTGGTTTTTGATCATGTGTGTAGCGGTAGACAATGAACTTTCTTTAACTTGGTGTGTCTTGTAGCACTGAGATACTGTTTTGTCATGGTGAGGTAAAAATTGTAAAATTGAGGCTTCATTTCTCCCATTCTACCACGGAAGGTGTCAGCATTTCCCCCTGTGACATTCCTGGAGTGTTCACTGGTAGTCCTACAGGCAGCCTCATCAGTGAATCTGTTGCTTGTGATATTCAGAGCATTAAGGAAAAAGATTAGCAAATGGAGTTTTCACCATAACAGTCTTGCATGATTATTGCTGTAGACATCTTTCAGTGTTTAAATCTGTTTACTAGAGACAGGAATGTGTAGCCATTGCAAACTGTCTATAATAATTAGTTCAAGATAACAAAGTTATGCCTGGATGATTGCAAGGCAGACTCCTGTGTGCATTTTTATGAAAAGATATTAACAGTGCTGAGTTAGATGAAACTGAACTAATCCTGTTGTTATATATCCTATTTATACTTTATAAGCAAGAGCTGTCAGCTTGACTAATGCAACAGAAGTGACGTATACACAGTTATTTATCAAATTATTTGAATGAAATCTCAGTGGCAGGTTGCTGACTCTATGCTGAGGAATGTGTCAGTGGATGTTTCCTCTAGACCTTGCAGATAGAGGTACTCAGTTTTCTCCAGCCAGGCTAGTTCTTGCCTTCCTTGAGGTCTGCACTAAAGGGATAGCTACAGCTTCTCATACAAATGGATATTGCCTATTGTGGAAGGTTATCTACTGTGGGTTTCTTCCACAAACATAGTCTTTCTGGTTGTTTTGCCCTTCTGTTGCAAGCTCACAGTGGGCAGCTGTGCTATACTAGTGCAATGGTTCTGAAAATGCCTCCTGCGAGAAGCAGAAACAAATTTTCAGCAGAATTTTTCATCCCTTTTCTGAAGTGAAATACATCAGTCTTTTGTTGTGGAGAAATCTCTGTAGCCTATTTTTGAGAAGCCAACATGTGGAGAAGGACACTGATGGCCCTTCCTGTTGTGCAAAGGCAGTGTCTAAAACCTTTTCATGCTCTAAAACCCTGCCACTGAGCTGAAAAAAAGCTTGCGTGTTCTGAGGGAAGGCTGGGAACCATCTCACCGGAGCCTGCAGAATGGTTTGCTGGAAAGCAGGGATATGTTTCAGGTTTTTTGAGGGGACACACTGAAGGAAGTGTGTTAGATAGATGTTGCATGCTTACACAGGTGGCACGTGAGATTTGCCTCTGCTTTTCTGCAGGAATGAGTGTTTGCTGTTGCTGAATTCAAACATTGATGCTTCTTTCCTCAGAAAGAGAATGAGGCTTTTCTGCTTTCTGAAGAGGTGGGAGGGGATGTTCAGCTGGTGGCTGATGTGACAAACCACACAAACATTTTAATGAATGTTGTTTGGGACAGTGATGGAAGTCACAGTTTCTTAACTTGGAGCTCAAGTGAGTGACCATTTTCCCTGAAAAGCTGTTTTCTGGGAAAAAAGTATGTATGTGTCATAGGCTTGTCCTTTCATGCACAAGGTCCCCAAAGAACACAGCAAATACAGCAATACTCAGCCCAGGGCTTTACAAATGAGATTAAGATGAGCTTCTCTTTTCTGCTTGCCCTTTTTCTGCTGGCCCTTTGAGGTTTCCCAAAATGGATCCCCAATCCAGTAGCAGTTTCTGTTGTAGCAGTGATAGCCAACTGCTCAGTGTTTTCTTACAGAGTACCTGGAATATTTCAGGCTTCTGACAACCATGTGGGAGATGGGTGCTCCTAACTCAGAAGAGCAGTACACCTCCCAGGAGAGGAGTCAACTCTGCTCCAGGAAAGCTGCTGCAGGACTGGAAGGAGAAATAAAGGATGAGGGCTCATGTTTTACAGCAGTGGCTGACAGGAGAGGAGGGTGGTGCAGGGCAGGGGGGGTTGGAAGGAGTGAGGAGAGCTGTGGAGGCTGCAGAGCTCCCACTCAACACAGCAGATGCTCAGCTTTGGTCTCTGCTCCTCTTTTTGCTGCAGCTCAGCTCCTCTTGGAGCTGATGCTGGGGAGGGAATTTGCATGTCTGACATCTTTCAGCCAGTTTTAAAGCAAAACCAGAAATAGCTTTTTTGGGGGGAAGGGAAACCTTAAAAGTTTCATTTGCCCTACTCTAAAACTTCCCCTTTCTGACTGTTTATTTTTTTTTTCTTTAATAATTCCTTTAATGTGCAAAGTGTAACTGCAAGTGGATCATCAGGCATTTGCTACTTATATCTGGTTTAATTGCATGGGAGTTTCAGGGTTTAATAGAGAAAACAGAGGTCAGGCACTGGCTATGGGAGAGCATGTGCCCCCAAGCCAGCTGTGTGCCTGGGGTGTGCCAGCTGAGAGCATTCCCTCTTTTCTTATAAATGAGGGCTTTAAGGCCAAGACAAATTAAGGAAAAATGTTAAGTAGTGGTTGGAATGACTACTTCCATCAGTTTATTCCATTTTTATTTAGAAAATGCATTATTAATACTTTTCCTATAATGAGGAAACAGTAAATTCCCAATACCATAATGTTGCAGCAAAGTTTAACTGTTTGGATATCTTAAGTTTCACAAGTCTCTGCAGAATTATTATTGACTGAGTAGCTTAGCCAG
This sequence comes from Pycnonotus jocosus, assembly GCA_013400435.1. NCBI lineage: Eukaryota > Metazoa > Chordata > Aves > Passeriformes > Pycnonotidae > Pycnonotus > Pycnonotus jocosus. The sequence continues at coordinate 101,584 of VWYP01016929.1, forward strand.
ACATTTAAGGCCAAGAGAAGTCTCTCTTCATTATCTTGCTGTGTGCCTATATGCCTGTTACCAGCTAGGTTTGGAGAAAGAGTATGATTCCCAAATGTTCAAATGGGCTGTCCACTCAGCTGAGCAGTTAACTGGTCTAGATTTTATATTCATTGGTGTCATTGCTCATTCTGTGGTTGCATCTGCATCTGATTAAAGGGGACAGGATTTACCTTTGTCTTCTGAAGTACTTTAATATGTCAAAAAATTAGATTTCCTTTGAAAATAAAGCAGTAGATGTGCCCATTACATCCTTCTGTTGCTGTGTGTTTTGCACAAAATAGGCTTTTCCATTTTATATATTGCTGTGATAATTTATCTTCATATAACTCTGCTTTTGTGGAGTAAGAGATACCTGTAGGTACAGCCAGTTACTTGTGATTTCATGTTGTCACTGCAGTTCTGCCTCACCTGGAGGTCCCAGTTTTCTGTGCTGACATGAAGCCACAGTTGTCTTTGGAGACTGACGACAAGAAAATTGAATAGAAGTCCTCAAGGCACATTTAGTCCTGCGCTGTGGGATCTCAAGAACATAGTTTGCTCTCACACCATTTCTATAGTGTGTGGAAGGGGCCATGTCTTTCAGCTGGATAAGTGAGATTATTGGCTGTCTAAGGCAGAACTAATGAACATGTGGGCTATGGTGAGCACAGGAAGATTTCCTGTTTCCCAAACCATGGGGTACGTGTGTAAACACGCAAGGGCTTTGATGCAGGATGTGTCCCTTTGTGCTTCTCTCCCATGCAGCTGGAAGGAGGCTTGGCCAGGGCTGCCAGAGCAGGTGTTCAGCACAGGGGCTGTGGAGAGAAAGCTGCCTGGAAAGCCTCAGGCCTTTGTGCAGCCCAGCACCCAGTCTGTGCTGGTGCCACAGCTGCCACCCCCAGAACTCCTCACACGGGTTGGTTCTTTTTGGCTGCTTGCTGGGCATTGCAATCACCTTCGTTTCAGCCAGCCCCTGGTGTATGGCAGCAGTGAGGAAACAGGTCAGGCTGTTGGCAGGATGCCCCGTGCTCAGCATCCCTTGCTGTGCCTTCCCTGGGCAGACCCTGGCTGTCCCTGGCTCTCCCCTGGTGGGACTCCTCTGTCCCACTTGTTTGAACTCCGTGTCCATCCCTGCTCTGTGGCTCACACAGCCACAGGACTCCTGTCCATGGACTTGCCTCATAGTCTTTATAACAAATGTTGCAAAGCTGAGGTTCTACAGGGCTCTGGAAGCACTGAAGGTATTTTTCTTTCTGGCACGTCTGTGTGTGTGTGTGTGTGTGTAACATATGCAAGGATTCAAGGCTTAGTTCTGATCCTGCTAAAGTAACATAAGTCCAAATCCTGTTCCTACCGTGGCAGATTTATCAGAGCATGACTGCTAACACTCTGAGGCTGACTGAGAGACAGCTACGTGCTGTGGACAGACAGCAGCCAAGAGTTCACTCCTACAGCTACCACGGGAGCAGGAAAACAGCGATGAGTAATACGAGTGAGTGGGGAATGTGCAGCAATTTAACAGCTAACAAAATTCATGTAAAATGATGCTGTGTTCCCTGCATTAATATTAATTATTTCTCTCACCAAAATAAAATGAAAGCAACATTGTAAGCACTCATTTAAAATTTTTAAGACTGTCTAATTGAGGCACTTATATAATGCATTTGGGACCCACTTTCCTGTTTTGTATGAGAAATAAGAATTTTGGAATAAGATAAACAAGTAAAAAGGAAGAATAATACTGAGAAAATGAAAGCCATGACAATTGCTGCTTGTAGGCTTTCTTCCTTTTCCTCTTCCCATTTGAGATGCTGCTCTGCTGCTGTATGTTCTGGGGTTGTAATTCTATGAGAATGTGATTGATTGTGGTAGGTCTCTGGTAGAATTCAATCCTGTAGAAGCAGTGATTTAACCTGGGGAGTATGGGCTTTGGTCACAGTTCATCATCTTTCTATAAATTGCAGTACGTAGCTGTGCTGCTCCTCACAGCACCTTCAGAAAGGATTTGCTATCCAAAAAAATTATCACTTCTCCACTTTGTTCCAAGAAAATTGTAATTTGCAGCCTCCAGGAGAAGCATTGCGTTCGTTACTTGACCTGCCTGGTGGAGGTTTTCCCCCTTGTGTTGGGGGGGTGGCTCATCAGAGTAGGAGGCAGGGAGTGGCTCCCTCATGTTTTGCCCCTGGTCAGGTAGGCAGGTAGTTCATTTCTCTGCACATGTGCTCAAAGATGGGAGGAGGCAGTTCAGGCTGTCTGTGTGGTAGCTGTATAGCACAGGACAGCACACCTTCATTTAAACCAAGGAGTTTTCTTTTTGCATGCCTGTAGAGCACGCAGCAGATATTTAAACAGTCAGTCCATGATAGTGGAATATTCAGATAAAAGTATTGCAGGCCCATCACCATGAATTGTTAGAGATGGATTGTGCTCCCTCTCCATCTTCCCCTATATTCCCACTGATGTGTTTGGTGCTGTGCTGCATCTCAGGTGCATCACAACCCCATTCCTGCTACCAAAGTGGATGTGTGGCTGTAGTTTGGGATGTAGGAACAGACACAGTCACTTCAGTCAGTGCTGAACAGTCATCCCCTGCAGCTGTTCCCAATCTCTTCTGGGGAAAAGATAGTTGCACAGGTAGAAAAAATCCCAAAGAATCAACGTGGCCTGCAGAATTGCCAGCTGGGCCTTCCATGTCTAGGCTAAGATCTAAGCATGCTGAAGTAATTTTCAATTTTTCATTTCAGAGAAGGAAAATAAAAAAACCCCACCCTGGAAAATCAATATAATTTCTGTTTTCCATTGGAGACAATGGACAGATTGTATGCTTTAAGGTCAAACAGATGTTTCATCTTGATGCATTTTTTTAATCCATAAAAACAGTGGGAAAATATATAAAGAGGATAAATAGTTCAAACATTCAAACAAAAGATTAAGGGTGTCTTTTTGCTTTATTGCAAATATTTTAAAGCATCATCGAGAAAGAAAAGCAATTAGCTTTGATTTAGCTAATAAAGTCCAGCCATTTTCAAAGCCATCTCCTTCATTCCTTGTTTTATACAGAATCAGAATGAATTTTCTAAGTCACAAGTAAGGAAAAAAGAAAGAGGATTTAAGTCTTGTTAGCAATTTTCAGAAGATGACAAATGCCCTAAAATGGCTGGCCTTTGATGTTTAACATCAGGTCTGCTTCAACAAAATGAAAAACCATTTGCCAAAATATTTGGAATAGTTGTAAAAACAAAAATTCTGATGCTACTCTTTAAAATTTCTCTACAAAGGGAACTAGTGAAAGCAAGTGGCAACATTACATGATAATTGCAATGTATGGATAGTGGCAGCAGAGATGTCAGCAGAATGTATTCATGTTTCAGGTGCAGCAGTGTGTGGGTTTGAATATTGACATATGGAGTTAATATTAGCCTGATTTCTGATAAATACCTGTGTCTGCACTGTGATGGTAGAAAGTGAATCTTCCTCTCCCAAGAATTTAGATGAAAACTCATTGTGGAAAACATGAGCTCTTCTTTTGTGTTGGCACAAAGTCTGGTGTAAGAGCCCCCGTGCAAGTCCGAGGTTTCTCTGTGTCTCCTGAGCCCAGGCTAGGCTGTGCACTCAGCCTGGGAGCTGGGAGCTGGGCTGGCTGAGCTGCTTTGCAGTGGATCTTCCCTGGGACCTGGTGCAAGCAATGCCAGGGACCTGCCTCTTGTAGGCTGAGGGAACAGAGCACCGCTCCTCGGGGCTGGGGTAAAGGCAGCGCAGTTTAATATCCTCTGATCTGCGAGGTTTATGAAGACTTTGTTCAAAAAGCACTCTGGTGTGCCCTCTGCATTTTCAACATCAGATAAGGAGCTTTATAACTCTGAATTATTTATAGGTTGGTAATGCAGTAGATCTGACCTTTTTATGGGGTAGCATCGTGCAGAAGCGAATGAAGTATTTTTACACGAGGGTCATGCATCCAAGGCATAAACTTGTTGTTTCAATTGTGATGCCCCTTCACTTTGCTCTGTCCTAGCTGTTTTTGTTTTTGGGGGGTTTTTTTGTTTGTTTGTTTGGTTAGTTTGTTTCTTGCAATGGCATTCCTTGTATCTTACGTGTGAATTGAGGACAAATAATGCAAAAAAAATCTGCTTGTTTAAGTATGGGAGAATTTTTTTCAGCAACAATTGAACAAATGCACTTATTAAAAAAGTTTAAAAGCTGTAACCTTTCTGCTCATCTCATAAGGGTGAGCAATAAGGCCTGAATTTCCCAGTTTATTCAACCTGAGCAGTACCTTTTACCTGCTTAAATGCCAAAGCATTGAAAGGAAGAAAAATGGCATTGTATCCTCGTGAGTCACCAGAACAGTAGTGGAATAAGACTTTATCTTTTTCATAGGGAATCCAGTGTGTATCTGTGAGAAGTGTTTTAATATGGTCTTTGGATTCTGAACCCATACACCCATAATAAATCCATATACCTCTCTAGTGCTGTATTTTGGGCTTGGATCTGATTTCCAGAGATACCACCCACCCACCCCCACCACCCAAAAAAACCCTCCACCCCAAAACCGAACAAAACTGCTCCATGTCTGCACTTTTAAAAACTCCAAGGAAACCCATCCATTTTTAAACATCTGCATCTACACTTTGGACCAGCAAACCTCAAAAGAGCTCCTTTCTAGAATGAGAAGAGAGACCCAGAACAGCACTCGTGTGTGCACACTTGCCTTCCTCACCAGCTTAGATAGGATTCTAAAGGCAGGGCAGAATGGTGATGGGTTAGGTGAGTTCCTGACTACTTCTCACTCCTTAGAGTTCCTTCTCTCAAAAATGCAGGCTTGGGCTGCAAAATTGCACTGAACTGTAGTGTACTGAATTTGTAGCAGGTTTGGCACTACAGGTCTGAGCATCAACTGATGCTTTAAAGCATCCCTCAGATGGGAAAGATAAATTAGAGATCAATCCAATAGGTAGCAGAATTACTCTTTTGTGCACTGCTATTCAGTAGGACATTTTTACTTATCTTGAATGGTAAAATAGGGACATTTAAAGATTCAGACTGAGCAAAATGTGAATGTGAAAAGGCTGTTCTCTCATTGGCTTTAAAATCCAGCACAGTAAGGAAGTAATGTGGGTCAGTGAATAAAGGCAGAATAATAACTGCATGGAGGCATCTTTTGAACATTGCTCTAAGATGCTGTCAGATACTCCAAATTTTTAATCTTTTAATTTGTCACAAAACCTTTTTTTTTCCTTTAAAAGCTATAAAGGTGTGTAACACTTCAACAGATGTGCTGGTGACTTGTAGGGAACTTAATCCTGTAAGTGCTTGTCTCAGGTGTCCTAAGAACTCCAGCATGGCTCTAACTACAGCTGTTTGCGGCACTTGGCCTCCCAATTCCAGCTTGCTGGGCAGTTTCCTCAACTAAAGCTTTAAAGATATTTTGTAACATTTATATTTGTGATCACAAAAATATTGTGAAACTTCTTTTAGAGAATTTGGTGAGAGAAGTGTGATGGTGCTGAGCTGTGAAGTGAGGTAAGGGTTGAATATCTTCCAAAATTAATCTTTTTTCTTTTCTTTTTTTTTTTTTTTTTTGATAGATTTCTGTATAGTTTTATTCTAACTGCTGAAAGCAGGGGTTTCAGTTACTAGGTAACTGTTTTCTTCTTTAGACAATTCCAGTAACTTCAGCGAAGCTATGCTGAACTTTCACCTCTGAAGGGTGTGACTGGGGGCTTGGCCCCTCCTAAACTGGCCATTTCAAGGGCAGGAAAGACCCATAGTGAAATTTAGCAAACCTATGGTCCTATCTGTGTCATGGCAACATCCTAGACCTTGTACCACCTGTAGCAGCTTTGTGTCCTCCACAGTTTTGTGTCCAGAGTAGTTTTCTTGATGCAGGTGGCCATGCTGGCAGGGAGCCTGCATCTTCTGTCACAGCACTGTCACTGGAGGAGACCCTGCTCTGCTGACAGCAGGTTTATAAGCCCCTTTTCAGCATCCTCATCCTTCCCACACAATAAAAGAAGTGAAAGTGGGGCAAAATTATCTCCTCTAAAATTTTAATTGTAAAGGGTGATTGAACCAATGGAGAAATGGATGTCTGTTTTGCACAAAATAATTAAAAATGGATGAGATAACTGATTTCAGTCTAGCAGGAAAACCAAAACAAACCAATGACATCTTTAAGGGATTAAATAGACTTCTGAAAAGGTAATTCTAATGCACCAAACAATCAAGTTGCCATCTTGATATGTCAAGGATTAAGTACCTTGCTTCAGCCATTTTGTCAGACATTTAATTTCACTCTGGCTTAAGAAGCTTGGCTTCTGTTCCATGCCCACCTTACAGTTTTCTTTTAGGAGCATCACAATCATGTTGTGATGCTTCACAGAGATGTTCCCACAATGTTTTCCTAAAAATAAGAATAGGAGAATATAAGTAGGGGTTTATGAGATGGGGACAGATGTTTTAGTAGGGCCTGTAGCAGTAGGACATGTGTTAATAGCTTTAAACTAAAAGAAGGTAGATTCAGACTAGATATAAGGAAGACATTTTTGACAATGAGGATGGTTAGGCACCAGCACAAGTTTCCCAGAGAGATGGCAGATGCCCCATCCCTGGAAAAATTCAAGGTCAGATTGGATAGGTCTCTAAGCACCCTGATCTAGTTGAAGATTTCCCTGCTCACTGCAGGAGGGTCAGACTAGATGACCTTTAAAGGCCACTTCCAACCCAAACTATTCTACACTGTATGATTCTATGAATGCCACTGGTGGCAGAACAAGTCTGGAGACTGAGGAAACCTGTGGTTCTGTGTGGCCAGTCTCCAAATTCTGGCTTTTTTGTACCATCTGAAACCAGCTGAGTATGGTTTTTCCACATAATATGATTAAAAAAACCCAAACCAAACCAACCAAAAACTGGGAGTTTTTTCTCAAAAAGTTATCTGTCCAGGATATTCTTCCATTATCCTGTCATCAGCAGTAGAAGTAGCTCCTTACTGGAGCTCATTGGTACCTCTCTGCCTGTTTTGAATGAGATCCCCATTAGCCATCTCATTGAATGAAATCCCCATTAGATGTCTCCTCTCCATAGTGCAGAATACAGCAGGTACCTGTTGGAAAGCTGACAACTCCTTCTTTTCAGGGTGAGAGTGTCTTTACACAGTGTGGCCATGTCAGGCTGTTCTGTGCTCGGTATCAATTGTACTAAAGCAAAATGCAAATGATGTTTTTTCAGTGTGGGAAAGCTTTCTTGCTCTGATCCCATGAAAACTTGCATGCAATGTGAATATATTATAGCATTTAAATATGATATATAGATTTCTATACACATATGCTATATAAGAACAATGTAGCATGAGTCATCTTACTATGACTGCAGGGCTTTTGCAAAACACCCATTAATTCTGTCTGGTCAGTCCCCACTGTATAGACTGAAAAAAAAATAATCTTCCTCAAATTGCTTACATCTGAATGCTTCTATGTTTCAGAGTTTCTTCTAGCTCTTTTCAATCAAAAGAAAGATGATCCTGTCCTATTGCTGACTCATGCCTCTTATGTTTCTGTTCCGTTGCACAGGGCTTTTAACATTCTTCAATGTAAATGTACCAAACTGGTAAACCAGGCATTTCAGAAGCCACATTTTCTTGAGTAATAGCTATGCTCTGTCTCAGTTTTCCTTAGACTTAAGGAAAATTTCTACTGGCCTAGCATGCAAAGGCTTTTGGAGAATGTTTTTTAAATTATTTTATTTTCAAGGGCTGATTCTCATTATGGAAAAAAAAAAAAAAGGTCAATGCACTTACAGTTTTATTTATTTTGGATGTTTTTAAGATTTCTTGAAAATAGAATTTTTATTCTCAGGAAGTCCCTTGCTTCCAACTGCTGTTTCTTCCTCATATATGGCTCTTCCTAAAGATCTGCCTAGAAAAAAGACAAACACCTGTCTTACAAGAAGATCACAGTACAGTTCAATGGTTTCTCCCAAAATTCTTACATACATACATACATACATACATGTGTATATATATATATATATGTATGAGTATGGGTTGGGGTGTCTGTGTGTGTTGGATTGCAGCATGCTTTAATCATTTCCCCAGTCCTACTTAGTTTCTGGCATTCCTGAGTGGTGCACTTGCACTGACACTAGCTGATGACATTTCCATCCTTTTCCAACTACTTGAAAATGTGCAAGTTTCCATGCTTTCAACAAAGCCATCCTTCAGCCTCAACAAAATCCATACAGCTGTTCACGGACTGTCTCAAACCCTTTTTGTCTTTTGCATAGAAGTCATGACCTGTTTTGATCCGTATTGATTTCAGTTAAAGGATGAACTGCTTGTAGTGATGTTACAGAAACAATCTGGCTTAATTATAAAGCAGGAGTAGGTACTAGGAGCAGACGTGCAATCCTTCTTCTGTGGGTAAACGGGTAGTAAAATGTCACAGGGCACTGCAAAGGGGAATTCATTAATCTTTGGAAAGGATAAAGCCACTGCAACACCCAAAGTCCGTGAGGAAATGGCTCTGTTGGCTGTGCAGGGTTTGGATGCTGCTGGCTGATAGACAGGTCATGCAAAGCCCTGTGAAAAATGGGTGAACCTGGTGAACTCAGCACTGCTCAGCAGCACAGGAGCCTTGGGCTAGAGGGCAGGGCTTTCATAAGAAACATCAGGCAGACAGGAGAGTTGTCAAAGGCAACCAGAGCTTGAGTGAGCCTTGCCCCAGTGCAGTTTCTGAGCCTGCCTCCACGTGTGTGTGAGGGAGAGATGTCTGCGGGGTTTTCAGAGGCTGAGAAACTGCTGAAGGTTGATGATGAGCACCCTGTGTAGCCACTCAGCAGTGGGTAGGTTAAGGATGTTCAACTCCATGGAAAATTTAGCTATTTAAGCTTTTAAATCAAACTGGTTTTGATTTTGAAATTGCTGGGATGCCCCAGCACTCAGAAACTGAAGTGTCATCTTCTGGTTATTGAAAGCTAATGCTTGCTGCTCTGGGACCTTCAACCTGGGAAGGACTTGGACCTGTTGGAATGAGTCCAGAGAGGCCACAAAGATAATCAGTGTGCTGGAGCACCTCTCCTGTGCAGATGGGCTGAGAGATGGGATTGTTCAGCCTGGAGAAGAGAAGGCTCTAGAGAAACCTTTGAGTACCTTCCAGTAGCTGGAAAGGGACTTTTAAAAAGGGCAGGCAGCTGCAGGACAAGAGGCAATAGCTTCGAACTGGAAGATGTAGGTTTAGATTAGAACTTAGGAAGAAATTCTTGACTGTGAGGGTGGTGAGGCACTGGAACAGGTTGACCAGAGATGTTGTAGTTGCCCCATCCCCAGAATTTTGAAGGTCAGGTTGGATGGGACTCTGAGTAACCTGGTCTAGTGGAATGTGTTCTTGCCCACAGCTTTGGAACTAAATTACTTTTAAAGGCCCCTTCCAAACCAAGCCATTCTAGAATCTCTGAAATGACATACTTTATAGAAGCAATATTTTCTACTTGAGAAATTTAACCTTGCAATATGAGCTTCTTTATAGTAATGGAAATTCATGGGACCTGCACACCATAGTGGGATTGAAATCCATTTACATTTACCTGAAGTGAATTATTTTATCTGTAGATGGGTCTAGTAGCACACAGTCAAATAAATGTCCTTGGATAAACTAACTTTTCTATTATGATGGTAGCAGTTTGATGCTTTACCACCATATCTTTCTTTTTGCCTGGAAGTGGCCCATCACATTGAACTAAAAGTAGGGACCTCTTACTCCTGTCGTGTTAGACACATCAAAGTAATTTATTTACTGCACTAGTAATTCAATGCACTATCTGTAACTGTTCTGCAAGTATATATGTATGACTCCTTTGAACATTTATTCTTACAATGGACATCCTGTATTGTTGGGAAAACAAGGATTGCTTTTCTTTCTACTGCAGGCATCTAGTTTAAAGGCTAGGCTGATTATTCACTCTCTTTACTCTCCAGTCAGGCAGCAAAAGCAGTGTTCTCCTTGCCTCAGAAGCTGTTACAAAGTTGAATCTACTTAAGATTCCCAGGCAAAAGGTGTCTGAGAAACTAAAGGTTATTCCACAGCCTAGATTGGTAGTAAAAAAAAAGGCAAAAAACCAAAACCCCCCCACAAAAACAAAAAACAACCACAAAACAAAACCAAACCAAACCAAAAAAAACCCCCAAAACCAAGGAAACACAAAACCCCCAAACCTTCCTCAACAACAACAAAAATACCCAACTAAAAAACCTGCAAAAAAGCTGAAATTCACTGCTGTTGCTTATAAACTTTAGATCAAATCCTAAAATATGTATTTTACTGGGATTTTTGCTGATTCTTATGTGTATAGGAAGCTTTTTTGACAGTGCTTAGTTTTCCAGTTGGAAGGAAGGGCTTCACATGCGCCTTCTGTCTGCCTCCTCACTGTCATTACATCAGTGGGAACATTTGCATACTCTTGTCTTGAAGTATTCTTTGAGGACAGTGACTGCTGGCGCTCCTGGAGCATACCCAGGCACAATACAGAGCTAGGCACAAGCTGGACTTAAATCTAGATCTAATCTTAAAAAAAGATTTTTTTGGATAGGGAGAGAAGACCTAAAAGTTTAAGAGATATACTGTAATTGTCCTGTGGAGGGATTTAAGTATGGTGATTCATCTCAGTATGAAAACTCCTGTAAAAATTGGACACTTACTGTAGTTGAATTATTTGTTGGTTTTTGAGGCTTTTTCCTTCTGACAATTATTTTTGTGCTGATTTTGGGACCATTTCCTTTATATGACAGAGTGCAGGAGACATTATGACTGCCAGATATTTACGAAATTGTTAGAAAGTGGCCGGGAAATGAAATGGTGTGGATGGTTCCTCAGCTGAGGCCAGGCTTGGATTTTCTGAACCTTTCGTTTGCAACATATATTTCCTTGGTGTTGTGAAGCAGAATTTGTTATCTGTTAAACACTTGGAACTTTGTCTCTATTCTACTTGCTTGGTTTTGTAATTCTAATACAAACTGGAGATGTTTTCAACAAAATCATGATGCTTTAAAGCTATGTCCACCAATGTGTTAGAAGGCACAGTGACTCTGCTTGTTGCCTAAAACTGCCAGGGCTAAGAGAGTGCCATCAGCTATAGTTAGACACAAAATTTAGGGCTCAATCTGGCCATGAAGTGTGGGAAGAGGAAAGACATGCAGCAGAGTGCAGACCCTATCTCAGCTTTGAGAACATAAAGGAGAAAGTAGAATGGTCACCCTCACCTGTTCAGGTATTTAGGTCTCTTTTTGTAACCATCAGAGTTTAAAAGACCTCATTGGAACAATGGCCTCATCAGAGGAGTTTGAATGTGATGAATTTTCCCATTGTATCCTGCACTGCCCAGGAGTGCTTGACCTTCCCAGCAGTAAGCACAGCTCTGTCCTGACTCCTGATCCTCATGCCTTTGGTCAGGGCAAATTAACAAAAACCAAAAATAGATGAGATGCTGCCATCAGCCACAGGGAGTCTGAAGTATCCCAGTCCTTGTTCCCTTACATGCAAAACACATCTCAATGCAGTGCATGATGCATTTGCAAATTTGTTGTCTGATTTGTTCCTGCAGTCAAAGTGAGAACATAGGCCAGTCAGTATTCCACTTGGGTATTTGATCTGTGAATTGTGGCTGTGTTAGGAGGCATTTTGGTTCACCAGAAGCCTTCTGGGTTTGCCTCCTGTGTGTGTGGCTATCTACAAACCCAGCGAGGCGTAGCTGGATCATCCTGTCAGTGCCTCACTCGGTAGACATTATGCAGCACTTAGATCCTGCAGGACCTCTGCAGTCCCTGGTATCATAAAAGCTTCTGATCACTTAGTCCAAGCCTACAAGAGGAAGAACAACCTTTGTGTAGTGTATTAATGTGAGACTTGGGAGGTACTATTCTATATCTCTGATCTGCAAAAAGATGTCTCTGGCAGCCTTTAAGAAATAATTTATTTTCTTCTGTCTTTAGTTCCCTTTCCATAAAATAGATGTGGCATCATCATGCCAGACTCCAGCTTGGAGAATTAATGGTCTGTGTGTGCAGAAAGGATAATGTGGTCTGTTTGGACTTTGATTTCATCTCTTTGGCAGGTGTCACCACTGCCATCAAAATGTTTCCATGCAATTCAGGAGGCTTCTTTGTGTCTCCTGGGGTACCCTTGCCATCACACTGAGCAGCCTCACCACCATCCTCCCACTTCATTGGGGTTGAGTAGAGGTTCACATCTGAGATGTGGTGATTGGTCAGTGAATTGCTGCATGAACCTGGCAGCAGAACCCCTGCACTGCTTCCTCACCCTGCCTCCTATTTTGGGTTGTGAGCCCAGCCCAGTCCTGGATGCAGCACTAACAGGGTAGTGCTCAGCCTCCAAAACTGTGAAAAATAGAACCAACTGCAAAGCCAACAGCAAGAACAAATTTTGGTCTCAGCACTGCTTTGCTGTCTGTAGTTGCTAGCTGTAGGTTTGTCCTTGAACAGGTTTGAATGTGAGGAAGCCTCTCTGAGAACAAGAACAGAATGTTGTATTGAAGCGTGTAAATGCCTTGGAAAATCTCAGGCAATTGAGAGTGACTCACGGCTTTAGCACCAGTGCTGGAGATCATTTGGCAAGATGCAGTTTCAATAACCAGTGCAGGCACAAGGACCAAGTGCTTTCAGAGCTGGATGTGATGCAGAGATGAGGCTTGACTCTCCCTGCCCCCAAGGTACAGGCTAAAAGTATTCCTCTCTTTATCTGAATCGTCTGGTCTGCCTGATGACTGCTCCTTTGAAGCTCTGATACGGTAGATGTATCCAGCAAATGATGTATTTAAGAAGATAATCAAATGCAATATGATATGCCAAACTTCTATTAAGACAGAAAAATTTCTGCCTTACCTCTGGGGAATCCTCTTCTCTTGAGTTGGGCAAAGGTGAGGTTTGTGTGCTGATTAGTTGCAATATGTCCTGTGAAGTAATTTAAGTCAGCTAACAGGGAGTGATGGCAGCATCCTGTGCTTCTGCTGAGTCCTTCTGGGTCTGCACATTAGAGCAGCAGCAGGCAGCCAGCTGTTCACAGGCAGCTCTGCACCCTTTAGCAGCAAACCTGGGCATCTCACAGGGGAGAAGTTCTAATGACAAAGTTTAAATGATCTTCTTTTAATCATCTCTGCACCTGAGCAAGATTGGAAGGTTGGATGCAGATGCTATAAATGTATTAAAAAAAGAAAAAAAGAAAAAAGAAAAAAAAAGCAAAGTTCGAAAAAACAGAAGATGCTGTTGAGACTCTTATTTTTAGCAAAAATGAGTTCCAGACAGTGTGCTGGAGGCAGCTGGGTTGCAGAACAGGTGATGATACATAATCATATTTAAGAGAAATGCTAAAAAATTGCATGACTTACTGAAGCAACAGCTTTTCAATTTATAGTATTCTGAGAATGGTGATTTTGAAGAGCAACACTTTGAATTTTAGCTGGTTTAATGCAAACTAATGTTCTAGAAATAATCCTTTTTATTAATAAACCACATTTCCTAAGAAGTCATGTATGAAACAGCAAAGGCTATGTAAAAGGAATATTAAAGACAAAATCTGTTTGAAATGCCAGATCTGGCAAACTCTCCTGTTAGAAAAATATCTAATAGCAGCTGGATTGGGATTTTTCTAACTGGGTAAAACAGATTATTTGAGGAGGGGTAAAGTGAATTTGCAACTTTGCAAATTGAAAACATTCCTGAGCACTACTTGTTCAAAGGGTATTTTCATTTAGTCCAGTATCACAACTGAACCATACTTTATAGCTTGGGACTGCTGGGGAAGTTATTGCATCTGTGTGCACAGGAATGCCTGATAGCAGCTGAGCTCATGTGCTGCCAAGGTCTGCCCGTCAGCCTGCAGACCTCCCACCACCCTGCTCATCATGCCCATGCAGACAGCTCCTGCTCCTCCCAGTGCCTCTGTTCAACAGCATAGCACAAATCTGACAAATCTCCCCAAGGGCCTTCTAGGATTTGAGAGGTCAAATGTATTTGTTTTAATTATTTTATTTTTCAAAACCCTTTTTTTCCTCCCCAAAAAAAACTCTTCTAAGAAGTTTCAGGCCTGGCACTGTGTTAGAGATAAATGGGCTGCAGGTGAAATTGGTGATCTCCAGCACTCCCTGCTATCAGTGCATGAGAGAGGGGCCTTGTGCATTCAACTCTGTATGCTGGAAAAGGATTTTTGTGCCCTGCCTGTTCTACTTCTGAACTCTGGGGAGCAGAGGGAGAGAAAAGGGCTGTTGGCAGGTATTTTAATTCTTGACCTCCATTGGTGCAAGACCTGGCTTTGAGAGGGCAAAGGCAGGCAGTGTATTTACTGTTCTCAGACACTTTTTGGAGGCAGTGAGAGGCCTTGAGCATGTTGCCTCCCCCTCTCCATGCCGCCCTGCAGCAAGGACACCACACTTACCCTACATGTTGATGTGTCACCCTCTGCTTGTGGGGCTGGTGGTTGTGAGGGCTCTGCTCTGAGGATGGGGACAGGCACCCAGGAGAGGAGCACCATGGGGCAGCTCATTACCCACTGCTGAGCTGGAGGACAGCTTTTCCACATAATGAAAGCATGCAGCATGTCAAGAGATTCTCCAGTACTGGCATCCTGCCAGGAGGACTCTAGTCCTGAGAGCTGGCATTAGATCCAAGTTATAAGTGAGCAGGTTTTGGAGTTTAGGGAGATTAAATGATCTCTGCCAGCATTGCCGTGCCCTCCTTGACAGCATTTTCTAGAGCCTTCTGTCACTGAGGAACAAAAGCTGGATCCAGCATTGGCCTGGTAGTTCCATCCACTTCAGCCAAACAGGCGTTTTGGGCTGGATGCCCCTATAGCACAATGAGAATAATGGAAATTACAGCTGATTTACTATGCAATGATGCTTCTGAGCCAAATGGTTTCCATCTGAATATGAAGCAAATTTGCCAGTGTGCTGGTATAATGAGTGCACCATCTCTTTTGCCCCTCATGTGCCTTTGCAGTCAAGTATTTGCTAGAAAGTGCAGCATTAGATAAAAATCACGAAGGGAAGGTTGGGAGTCACATCTTTAGAGTTACTTTAGATTTTACTTGGTATATAATAGTAGCTCCAAGTGCTGGGAAGTGGATAAATTAAAAACATGCAAACCTGCTTTGTGCAGAGTAGCCCAGGTGTGTGCAAGTGCCATAGGCTTGCTTCAGCAGGGTCAACGCGGAGTCCCCGTGTCAGGAGTTGTAGGAACTGTGCTGTTTCATCTAGAGATAAAATGTTTTATCCTGTGGACTTTTGAAAAACCTGCTGGAAGTCTGAAAGCACTGTAGCTTCTTTTTATGAGTCTGGTGCCAAAATCTCTGCAGCAAGGCCCCTCTGTGATCAGCAGCACAGAGCCAGATAAAGCCTGATATAAATCTGTGCTGTGGGCAGGCTGGTAATAAAGATGCGTGTTGGGAGAGTTCAGGGGCATTTGAGAGGACAGCAGGGGTGGAGGATGAGATGTATCTTTGACAAGCCTCTGAGTCCTCTAAAATTTGTTAGTCCTTCCCAGCCCCTGGACAGGCTGTGATTGGAACGGCACAACGATGGCTTGGGTCCACCTGCTTTTGAGCTGTGATTGCAGCAGGGAAGTGGGTGCAAGAAGTTAGGTGGCAAATTCAAACTGGTGAATGAGTCCCCATGAGAAATGGGGTTATTATGCAGTAAGGGAGATGGTCTTAAAAGCAGTTCATTTGATTAGGATGTCATTATGTGAAAAATTAAGAGTGCTTTTCATTTCTGTGGGATGATGAAGCTGTTGCCAAAATCCAGCTTTCAGTTGCTGGTGCTGGTTATATAATGATGTCTGCTTAGTGTTTCTGAGGATTGTAACCTCTTAGTTGACAACAGTGTCAGGAAGAGATTCTTCAGCATGGTTTGCTGTTTGTGCAAACCCTTTTGTTTTCTCTGAGCTCTCCGTTAGCTTGTCCAGCTGTGTCTTTGTCAGGGGTGCACACATAACAGACTGATCTAAACATTGTTTACTCACATTCAGGGGGATGCACTGGCCATATATGCTGTTGTCTTTTCTTAAGTTTAGATCCATGACTAACATTATTTTGGATAACACTGGGGTTTTTTTGATCTCAAAATAGCATTTTTCATTAAATGACTGTTTCCACTATATTGAAATACTCTCTTTGTGGAGTCTGCTATTATTTCTACATGTACCTAACTGCTGAAGTGTCTGCTGCATTCTTCAGTTGCTAAGGAAATAGTTTCCTTTCCTTGATAAATATTTTTAATGTCTCAGCCTATGCCTGTGGTATAGGATCATATATCTTTTCACAGGACAAATTTAAGTGAATTTTGGGACTAGTAATTCTTGCAGAATAGATGTCTTACAAAGGCAAAAAGAAAGCAGAAAGGACAGGAAAGCACTCATGGAGATAGGAAGAGAGGGATTTTTGCCTTTGCTCAATTCTGAGCAGTAAAACAAATTTGTATACTGTAGTCAAGTACAATTGTTATCAAAAGAGAAAAAACTTTACAGCACCATTGAAATATCTACTCTTAGGTAATGCATTGGGAACCATTCCCAGCTGGTTCTCAAGTGCTGGAGGCCTTGGTTGTATACCCTTGCTTGTATGAAGGACATGGAAAACCTTTACTTCCTCTCTTCAAGCACAACTTTGCACCGTGGTGGTGACAAAACAGAATTTTGCAGCACCTGCCATGGGTCTGTGGCAACATGAAACCCACCTGACTTCCAGCAGCTTCTCAAACATCTCCATGGCTGCAGGTCTTCCAATTTTTAGGAAAGTGAGAGTATAGCGTGCTGCTCACAGACTTTATTTCTGATCAGGATGATGGTGTTTCACATTCCTACACTTGGGATAAGAATCAGTTCATGTGAAAGATGAGACTAGAAAATGGGTAACAAAACATAATATGACATGCTCCTTGAAAGATACCTCTCTTCTTCTAAAAATAAGAGGTTTATACTATGTAAATATAAACCATAAATGCACATGGGGAACTAAAGAGCCTGTGATGCAGTGTGAGGAGGAGTTAAACTGAGATTATAGAGCTTCACTGCACTCCTAATTTGAGATTTGGCATTGGTGTTGGCTTCTCCTGGATATTAGTACAACTCTGAAACTAAAATATATCACATTTCAGTGATGCTTAGAAGTTAAGGCTTTTTGTCCCAGTACTACCAGTGGAAAAGAAAGAGAAGCAGCTTGCTCAAGGGTGAGCTCTGTGTCGCATCTCTCTCTTATCTCAGAACAAGGGATCAAGGAGAAAACTGATTTTACAATGGTCCTTAGGAGGAAGCAAGGAGATGTCACCTGAAGTACTTAAGTTTAGCCCAATGTGACATTAGAATGTGGAAGAGGTAGAGACAGCAAAGCACGATAGTTAAACAATCAATATTTTATTGATCACTTAAAAGCACGTAACCATGTCTGTGTACACTCTGTGCTCTGCCTCACTTCAGCTACTGAAGCTGAACTCTTCAAACCTGCCTGCCTCTCAAATGAAAATTAAATGTTTTGCATTGTCTCAGTGAAGTGGAAAAATAGGAGATGATGAGAAAGTGTAAATGAAAAGCTGTCTGTAAGATTAAATGAAACATTTTAGTTCAGAGAAAAGAAAGGTTAGAGTTGCAGAGCAGAAAGAGGGCACTATTTGATAAAACTGGGACTGTTTTCAGGTTCAGGAAGTTAACTTTTCTCACTGATTTGAGAAGGTGAAGAGAATGGTAAAACTGCTATCCAGGAGGGGTTCTGGGATTAGGTGTCAGTGGTGAGGAAGTTTGCTGAAGCAAGAGCCAGGATGTGGAAATCCCACCTCCTGGTGAGGACCTGTGTCTCCATGCTGGAGCACCAGTCCTATCACCTGCCTGAGGTAAGCTCTGAGACCTCAGTTCCAATTCACACTTTTAAAAGCAGAACTTACTTCAGCCTGACTGGCTCTGAATGTCTCTGTAGCATGGAAAGCAGGATGTTCTGTTTTGTGTGTTTCCGAAATGAAACACAGGGAAGGCTTGGAACAGCTTTCCCTGAGGTGACCTCAGCCATCCCGGCCTGTGTCTCACTTGCAGGGGGTGGGCATCTCATCACTGTCACCTCATCTCATGGCAAAACTCTGGCAAGGGAGGGAAGAGAACAGAGAGCTTCCCTCACAGTATCTCTGTGCACATCGGAGTTTGAACTGAGTTTTTGTGCCCCATCATGTGGTGACAAGAGCTGTGCTCCTTAAAGGGGAGTTCAAATCCTCTTCGCAGAGGGGAAAAGGGAATTTGCTTTCTGCTGTCTATGAGTACTGTCAAGTACTCATGGGAAAAAAAAGGTAGATAAAAGCATGACCATGGTGTCCAAGAGTCAGATGCAAGGACACAGTTTTTCTAAACAAAATCTTTTAACAAAACTGGTTGCAAATGCAGCCTGAATTGTGATTGAAAAGGCGTTTGGGGACGAATGAACCACTGTGTATCTGCCCATATCTGTATAAGAGGGAGAGGTGTGATACAAACAAAGGCTGGGTCAAAGCTGGCTTTTACTTGCATTAAATAGTCTCAGGGAGTCTGGAGTTTGTGGTTCCTACTGCTCCTGGTAAAAGGTGTGTAGAGGTTTTCAGTATTCAAATCTACCTTTGTCATTCTTTGAACATAGATGATGGTAAATATTTTAAAAATGAGGGTTTCACTCTGCTTGTGCAGAAACCATGCTCTCCTGCTGAATTATCCTGGTTTTCCTCTTCCAGAGAAGGTATTTTCTTTAGGAGAAATTCATGAATGTTTAAGTTTAGTGTGTCTGAAATCACTTGACAGATTTTATTGAGGATCTCTTATCTGAAACTTGTAAGAGTGAACTCTCACCAATTGTATCAGAAAGGGATGTGTTGCACAAGTAACAATTCAAACTCCTGATAAATACTTGTGTGGCTGACATGAGACACTGCAATATGTGCTGGGCCTGCAGTATCTTCCCATGAAACAGGCCATTTTACCTCATTCAATAATGGCATTTTGCTCTGTGTGTGTATAAACTGAAAGCCCAACAGAACCCTAAGCACTGGTGCCACATAAATAATGAAAATAACGGCATTGGTAATGTTGGAGG
This sequence comes from Pycnonotus jocosus, assembly GCA_013400435.1. Classification (NCBI taxonomy): domain Eukaryota; kingdom Metazoa; phylum Chordata; class Aves; order Passeriformes; family Pycnonotidae; genus Pycnonotus; species Pycnonotus jocosus. Next base: position 120,708 of record VWYP01016929.1, read on the forward strand.
GATTGAGAAGTTGCTGTAAGACTCTTGGAGATGTGTGAATGAAATACACTGATAAGACAGAAATCACCTACCTCTGCCAGAATTGGAATCTGCATTCAGCATGGGACTTAAGTGTCTGCTTTCACAGAGCTAAAATACCTGAAACAAAACCAAGAAATTCAGCTCTAAAGGATTCTCTGCGAAGTTACTTGGAGGGATCAGTCAGTCCTTGGCTGTTTTAATTAGCTCACCTGTGGATTTAGTGGATGGGAGACAGCCATCAGTTTTGACAACCAATAAGAAAGACAAGGCCATCACTTTCCATCATCAGCTGCAGCGGGACTGTGGGAAACTGGCAGAGATTGTTTCTAGGAAGTGCAAGTTTAGAGGAGCTCTTGTAATGAAAAGGTCTGAAACACCTCACTACAGTCAATTCTTGTCTTCCCTTCAAGGTTTTAAGCTCCTGGCTGTTAGGGCTGAAAGGCTTTGACAGCTGCTTCGGGAAATGGTAAGGAATGCACTTTTTCTGTTGCTGATTCTCATTCAGTTTTAAGTAGTTTGTTTCCTCCTCACATCTTGTTATCCAGGCTCTTGAGCAGAGAAAGGACTGACCAGTTGGGTGGCACCAGTTGGGTGGCACTGGGTGCTTGTCTGTGCATGACTGTGCAGCCATACTGGGCCACCTACTTCAGTAGATTTATTCTTTTTCTGTTCAGGGCTGCAGGTTAGTTTGCTTTTCTTCAATATTATAGCTGAACTTTAGACCTGTTAACTCAGAGAGAGACACATAAAGGAGAGTTCATGTTATCTTAGGCAATTTATGCAGGCAACTTTCATCTCAATTTATAATTTCAAGAGCTGCACAACCCCTGTGCATTGGGAACACAGAGCATTGTATTTGTGTGGATTGGTTTGTGAGTGGGCATTCGAAAGCAGCTGAATGATTCGTAAGCTCTTGGTAAGCTCTGATTAATTTGAATACATTTGAAAATGCATTTGAATCCTCTCTTTGGAAAGTAAAATACCTGTCCATCACTGTAAGCCTAATGACAGAAAAGCAGCTAAGTGAAAGCAGAAGGAAAAAAAAGTGAATGAAGACACTAGCTAAGAGAAAATTATCTTAATGGCAAGCTAGTATCCAAAATGTAATCACAGAAAGCAAACTATACAATTTAACTATTCCCTCAACACATCATTACTTTTCTCAGCTCTACAACCTCTGCATCCATTTCAGATCTGAAGTGAAATTGCGTCTGAATTGGGGCGGGGGGGGGGAATCCCAAATCCTTGACTCTCACAAATTGCCTGGTTTCTTCCAGGAAACACTTAGTAAATGGCAGCAAGCCACAGGGAGCTTGGAGAAACAGACTCTGAGTCCTGAGAAGGCACGTTGTACAGATTATATGACGTTTTGTATAGCTGTAATTTAGGTGACAGAGAGGTAAGTTCCTGCTGTGCCTTGGGCTCTCCTTAAAGCAGTTTTCGAGGCAGTGTTGTGTGCCCAAGGATGCAGGTAGCATGTTGATCTGGAATAAAAGATGACACTACATGAATTGTTAGTGTGTCTGATGTCTGCCCACAGCTTGAAAAGCACTCCATGTGCTAAAAAAGAAAATTTTTAAAAAACCCAAAACAGTGCAAAAAAACCCCCCAAACAAACATGAAAATAGTATTTTACAGGAGTTACTGCTGGAAACTGCTGACACTTGGCTGTCAAAACCCATAAACATTCTTTTTTTCCTCATTTACTAGAAACAAGAAGGTCCTACAGAGCGTTTCACATTTTGATGGACATAGTAGTTCTCAGGGGGTATAACATTCCACCACTCAGATCTGGTATAATTTCCCTAAAGCTCTTGTTTGCACATTAGGTATTTGCTTGTGACAGCTACTTTTCATCTCAGAATATTGACATTCTAGTAGATCTTTAGCAATATATGTATTTCAGTGGTTTCTTTTTCCCTGTTTCTCTTGCGTTCTTTCTATATTAGTGAAGGAGGTTGCTAAATGAGCTATAATGTGCTGTAATTATGTCTGTCCAAACCAGTGTGGTTTTTAGTTTCTGGTTGTGCAGTTGTCTAAGTTTACTGTTGACAATGTTTTAGGGTCTCTTTTGGGGAAGAAACATCTCTTAATGCCTCAAAACCTGCTCGGGAGTCTGTTACAGATCAGGCAGGGTTTTTTATTATTTCCACTAATTGCTTTAGACATAATTCTGTCTTACTTTCAGTAGTATTTTTGTAAAAGCTTTTCCCTTTTCACTCAACACTAGCACAGCCTGTAAACATGAATTAGAATGAGGAGTTTGACATAGAGGAGTAGAGCCTTGAGTTGCACAGAACTTCTAAATAAGTAATAGTGACACGAATGAACACTAATGTTTGAGTTGGTATTTCTAGAATTTGTAATCAGGCTACAAAGCAGGCTGTGACAGAGAAGAGCTTCAGCACTGGTAGCTGATAGTGATCATGACAGTAGCATTTAGCCCAGATGTTGTTCTGTAGAGACTGAAACCCTCGTTTCCTCTATTCATCGGAGTAGCCTGGATGCTCATGAAGTGATGAAGTTGTGTCTCTTCCAAGAACTTGTCTATTAATGAAGTGCACAGAAGTCTGGTTTTTGGAAAGTAAGTGGGTGCTGCTCTGTCTGAAGAGCAGGGTGATGACACTCCACAGCACAAAGGGCTGTGCCCATCCACGTGTTGGCTCTTGGGCTGTGTGTCTCCCAGGGATCCCTGAGGTTTGCTGACACCCGCACTCCTGGTACCAGCACTCCTTTACAGCCCCACTGCCAGGACCTTCCGAACCTTGCTTTGCTTTCAATTTTCAGATAATTAATCAAAACTAGAAATATTTGGGAGTGCCCAGAAGGAATGTGCCCTTAACTAGAGAGAAACTTGGTCCTTTTCAGAAGTAGAAACAAAAATCTGCTGTTATAGACAGGAAAGCTAGAGAGAACTGAATGACATCTGCAACATTATTGCACATTCCCCTGATCCAATATTTAATGAGAAGGTAGGACCAGTGATTCCCTCCATTCTGACAAGCCATCCCATATAATTGCAAAATACACAGGCTCCTTTTGCCCTGACACCTGCTAGTAAACTGCTATAGGGATTCCTCATCATTACACTCTACGTTGATCACACGCAGCTTTGGTTTCTTTAACATCAATGTCAAAAGCATTTTTATTGTTGAGCCTTCTGTCTCTTTCCATTTTTCCTCCCCTTTTTCTTCTTAGAAAAAAATAAATAAAAAAGGAAGAAAGATTGGGTCCAATTTTCATCAGGCTAACATCAGCCTGAAGATATTTTCATCAGTTCTTGGCAGATCCTAGATGGACTGTGTAATAATGAATGCCTTTTCATGATTGTTTTCCTCATGCTTAAGTTCATTTTCTGTGAGCACCGTATGAAGTAATTTTAAGCTTTTAATTGTTTATGATATTTGGCACTTCCAGACTCTGGGAATGTTTCTGTATCTGTGAAAGAGAATTATTAAGCACCAGAGAAAAATGCCATGCTACTTGCTGTTATGCTGAGGAAGACCTGCCAAATCTTGCAGTATTTGTGCATGCTATGGAGATGGAAAGAAGGGAAGCTTGTGGAGCTAATAATAGCAGCAGCTTTATGGCTAGAAGCCTCATAATTGTCACTCCATGATGACAGTCTGATTCAAAACATGAGGAAATTTGTACTTCTAGCTATTCCTGTGGGTCTTGGATCAGTCTTTACAAATCAGAGTTGAAAAAAAAAAACTTGGATTTTTTTGCACAAGACAGAAAAATCCTTTCATTGCAGGTGCAGGCAGGTCTCTTTCAGCACTTGTCAGGGTAAGGTTTTCAATATATTCACAATATGTCTAAATGTAGCTTGGTCTGATCTTTAAGTCTGTCTCATGCAGTGTTGGCATGCAAGTCCAAAATCTGGTTGCTAATACATCATTCCTGCCTTGCCCTTCTGTTGATTACCTTTCTGGCAGTGTGAGGAGAAGCAGAGAACATGACTTGCCATGACTTGGCAGGCAGCACCATTTTGCTGGGGCTTGTGAACAACCAACAGTGGGCTGTTCATGACAACGACAACTGCAGACAGTGGACAACATAGCAGAGCACCTCTCCCTTGTGGGAAGGCTGAGGGAGTTGGGATTATTCAGCCAGGAGAAAATTCAGGGTGGCCTTCCAGTACCTCAGGGGAGCCCACAAGAATGATGAGGATGGACTACTTACAAAATCCTGTAGAGACGGTGAAAAGGGGAATGAATTCAAACTGAGAGAGAGTCAGTCTAGATTAGATAATAGGAAAAAAATCTT